>WOXC01003352.1:600000-924532 GCA_011680675.1 Gymnobelideus leadbeateri
AGAGTAAATATAAGGTTATTTCAGTGGGGGAAAGAACACTAACAGCTGGGGGAGTCGGGAAAGGCCTTCCTGGAGGAGGTGCTTTGGAGGAAGTTAGGGATTCAACAAGGTCGAGGGAAGGAAGAAGAGCATTCCAGGCATGCGTGTGTGTGTCTGTGTGTCTGTGTCTGTGTCCGTCTGTGTGGTTTGAAGTTAAGGCCTTTGATTGACTCCTAACCAAAGCTAGCTGTTACCTGATATCCAGTTCTGCTTCCTCAATCTCTTTCTCACTGATGCCAGGATTTCCACCTTAAGTGATTTGTTTTTGAGATGCCCCAAAGCATTGGCCTCTCCTGCTCACCTCTTAAACTCTAAAGATGGATTGGATAATCCAGTAAGTTACCAACACTTTAGGATGAATGAATTTTCCTAGCTTTTAACCTTCATGGCAAAAACAATTCCAGGAGTCCAAGTGCGTTGGGCGGTTGGGTGTATCAAGAGAGAAGAGAAGGCTTTTTCTATAGGCTGAACTCATCTGGGTCTTTGGGAGATCTTGGCCCCCACCTCAGTGTAGGCCTCTTAACCCTCATTTCTGCAGAACAATAGATATTTAAAAGCAGGTTGGTTGTGATTCAGGTATAGATTACATTTGTGAAATAGGAAATGTTAACTGTAATTTGATTTAGAGTGTTACTGATCTTTCTCATGTTTCTTGTGATTTCAGATGATGAATTAAACCTTCTAGTTATCATAGTTGATACGAACCCAATTTGGTGGGGAAAACAAGCTTTGAAAGAATCTCAGGTAAAGTTTATCTGACTGAAGATTTCTTTTTAAAATTTTTTTTTTTTGGGTTACAAAGGAGTCAGCTTTATTGGTCAGTTAGGGGTCAGTTCCTCTTCTTGCTTTTGCCTGTAACCTTGGCAGGGGCAATGACTGGGGCAGTTGCCTGATACAAAGCAGAAGAGATCTTGTTGATATAGTAAAGACCCACCATGGAGAAGATGAAGTAGGTGGTTATGCAGACACGATGGATGAGGCCAGAGGCAAAGAGAGCCAGTAAGAGGCAAATGAGAATCTCAGGGAAGATCTTGGCCTGAAAGCCTTTACCAAAGACCAGGTTCTCCAAATTGTTGAAGACAGTGAGGGAGAAAACAAAGAGCGCTGAGCCCAGTAATCCTCCTTGGATGGTAAGCCACTCTGTGGAGGCAAGCTGCCGGCTGTACATCTGCATCCCTGCAAAAAGCAGCAGGGACAGGAGGGAAGAGAGGGCCAAAGAAGTGCCCGTGCCCACCACCACGATGTTCCACGTGCGGGTCAGCTCAGCACCTCTGGCTCGGAGAAAGGAAGAAACCGAACCGCTCTTTTTAAAATTTTAATAATAATTTAATTGAATGTCTGAGTTGCCATTTTGTAATAAGATAGGGAGTTTTGGCTCTTTAAATGTCATTTAACTTAATATCAAGTGAATATTTATACTCTTTTGATTTTGTTTATGGGAAGAGAGATACAGATTTCAAATTGTGAATGTTATAATGAATGTTAAAATCAATTAATAAGCAAGCATTTAATGCACACATACCAGTAGCTTAAACTATGAATACCCAAGATACACTGTATGTTTTCCAAGTGTGGTGCTTCACACTTTGCTGGAATCTAGTGTTTATTCAGGGTAGTGGGTAGAAATAGTCACATATAAGAGAAAGAAAAAAATATAATTTTCAGACACTTTCAAGTATTTTTACTTGAGCACTCTTGTAAAACTTATGTACAAAAAGCTCCATATGTATAAGTTAAAATATTAAATGTTTCTCAATTATTTAATTATAGATTTTGTTAAATTTAACTATCGAATTTGTTTAAATTCCACTGTTAGGATTTAAATACATCATCTTTCCTAATTTCTTTCTTTTCAATAGTTCACCTTGTCAAAATGCCTAGATGCTGTCATGGTGATGGGAAATTCTCACTTATTTATGAATCGTTCCAACAAACTTGCTGTGATAGCAAGTCATATTCAAGAGAGGTAGGATTATTATGATGAATGCTTTAATGTTTCTGAACATTTTTTGTGGCTTGTGTGCTTTCTAAACAAATATTCTTTTGCTATTGTGGGAGACATAAAAAGATGCCCTCCATCATCGAATGCCATCCACAACATTAATAGGAAGAAAATTGATTATTTCTTATATTATGGTACAGTAAAATCTCATTAAGTGATATGAACTAATTAAAATGGCACCCAAATAAAGCAGCTCTTGTTTCTCAGCCTATTATTGGTTATTACCATTACATTTTTATGGTTAGACTGTTGTAAGTAAAACCCTCCAGAGCTAAATAAATGAGAGACATCGTCATTGTCGTCATCAGGAGCCCAGCTGTGGCTCTCTACAGTGGACTGGGGTCTAGACTTTGGCTGCCACTGGTAGAAATCACATACTACAGAGGAAAAGTTAGTTCTTGTGTGCTTTGATGTAAGTTAGAGTATGAAACCCTCTCTTTGTAAGCTGAGAAAATGAAAAGAATGTGATGAATGAGGCTATATGGAGAAGGAACAGAGAAAGAGCCAGGCTCTAGGTTCCGAGGCCACCTCTTGGCCCATCTACCTGTGGGACCTGGACAAGTTGTGTAGTGACTTATTGCCCCAGGCAGTCCTCTAAGACCCATAGGTGCAGAATGATTGGTGATTGGAATTGGTAGAGGGAATTGCCTCACTGGGAGTCCCCTAAGCTAAGGGATCACAGGTCAGAACCCTGCTTTCCACCAGAGCAGATGATACATGCCACTCTGCTGTGCTTCGGAAGACTGCCTGTACCCCAAATGATCTTCCCATTGTTCTTCTAGAATCCTATTTTCAAAGTCCTTGTCATTTTCTTTAATGAAATGGTATTTTATAATTTGAATTCTTTTTTATTCAAAATGGCTTGACTTTTACTGCAGAATTTAAAATGAAAAGGCTTTACTTAATATATTTAATTGTTCATTTATTTGTTTTTGTTTTCTTTTTTTGAAGTCGGTTCTTGTATCCTGGAAAGAACTGGAAATTTGGAGATTTATTTGGTGATCCTGGCAACAGCTCTGCTGAGTATAATCCTTCAGGTAGTAAGGATGGAAAATATGAGTTATTAACTGCAGCAAATGAAGCAATTACTGAGGAGATTAAAGATCTCATGACCAACAGTAAGTGGAGTTTTGGGCTTTTTTTTTTTGTGGACTGGGAGAGAGTATTATGTAAAGGAGTTAGAGATCTAGAAACCTTGGGGGAATTAATTACCTCTTGAATTTCTCAGTACTTTCTACTTTGGTAATCTTTTTTAAATTGCTGTTATTAAATTTTTTTTTATTAAGCACTTTTGTGTTGCTTGGTCCTTTGGGCTTTAAACCGATTAAGTAACTCAAAGACAACATGTGATAAGACCTTGAGAAAATACAAGACGGCAACATTCTAGCGTTCACACTTTAGTTTATGCTTAAATTCTTTTGGATTAAAGTTGTTTTCAAAGACCTGTTTACTTGAATTTATCTACTCTGTACTAAATGACTCCCGTGTGCAGGGTAGTTAGTGCTGAGGAGCATAGAGTTGAATGAGGCAGTCGCCAGCTTCCAGGAGCTCCCAGTCTAGTCACAAAGATAACATGGGGACTCAGAACAGTGAAGAAAACCACCCAGAGCAGACCCCACAGAATCCCAAGGTTGGCAGAGACCTCCGAGTTCATCTCTGCCAACTCCATCAGCTGTTAGTGAGCTTTCAGCCTGATTGTCACTGTTCGTGAGCTTGCTTTTGCTCAGGACCCTCAGTCTTATGCAATAACTGATGGGGAGCTGTGCCTTCACCCCTTTGGACATGTGAAGTTGATTTGTTTTGAACGTGTGTGAGATTTTTATGTTTACCTCTCACATTTTGTCTTTTTAGATTTATCCCAAACTTTTAGACTGTCAAGAGCTTTTTGAACCCTAATTATCTAATCTAATATGTTAGTTATCCCTCCCAGCTTCGTGTTGTTTGCAAGTATGATAATAATGCCATTCAGACTTTGACCTGAGTCATAGAAATGCTAAACACTACAGCCAGACACATTCCTGGGGCATTTCACTGGAGACCTTCCAGGCTGATAGCAAATTATTAATGACAACTTTTAGGGTCCACCCATTCTCTATGTCATATCTCTACCTCTTTTCCCAAAAAACAGCGATTTTGTCACAAGTATTGGTAAGATGGAGGTAAACTATAGCAGCATCCTTCCCTGATCTACCAATATATGAACTCTGTCAGAAGGACATAGTCTTGGAGACCTCAGGCTGGCTTGCTGTGAGTACCACTTCAGTAGGTGTTTGCCAGCTGTCTCTCTGATTCCATATAGAATTTTGCCTGTCTATGATCAAGTTAAAAAAAAAAGGTGCAGCCACAGTCAGTGCTGTGTGCTCCAAAGAAGAAATATCCTTGTATTTGATCAAGTGCCTTTGTATTTTTAAATCTTTGTTCAGAGGGCCAGCTGAGGTGTAGGGTGCCAAAGGTATGTTCAGAAGAAATCATGATGTAACAACAGAAGGCATCAATTTAAAAATAAAAGGGAAGAAGACTGAACATTTAAAGATATGCCAATAAATTACTTTGAGACCATCCAAAAGCTATCAGGAAATGGTTTTTTGTAGCTAATTCCATGTTTTTTTTGAGCATTTTCTCTTCCAATTGGGAGGCAGGTCAACAAGGAATCATTAAGTACCTATTGTGTATGTGAGACTGTGGTAAGTGCTGGAGGTACGAAATGAGGTAAAAACAATGCCTTTGTAAAAGGAACTCATGCTCTTATGGGGGAGACAGTGTGCAAATGACTGAACCAGCAAGATATAGGTGGAAGTCATTCACACAGAATATCTTACAGGAATGATTTATTTCAGAGAAACTAAATACATTGGGGTAGAGAAGAAATTATTTTTGTCCTGTTGTATCAAGTTTTAAAAGAAATTTTTAAATTTAAAAACATTTTTGTTTTCTCTTTCTATACAATTGTTTTTTCTCTCTTAAAAAAAAGATTCAGGGGGCAGGTAGGTGGCATAGTGAATAGAGCACTGGCCCTGGAGTCAGGAGGACCTGAGTTCAAATCTGGCCTCAGACACTTAACATTTACTAGCCCTGTGACCTTGGTCGAGTCACTTAACCCCAGTTGTCCAAAAAAGATTCAAATTTTAATTGTTAGATTTTTGCTTATGCAAAGGATGCTTGGTTTCAAAATAAAGTAAGTAATACAGATTACATGTTTAAACTCAGAAAAGTAGAGAAAAAATGGCTTTTAATAAAAATATTTATTTCCAGGTGACATGGAAGGGCAGCGGACAGAAACGCTATTGGCAGGGTCTCTTGCAAAAGCACTTTGTTGTATCCTTTATTATTAGAATTCTTGAATCTTTCCTGCAACTAAAAGTATTTTAAATTGTAATTTTTGGAGGACCTTGGATATCCATAATAATAGCTAGTGGCATGATCCCTAAATGGTGAATAACTAAAACATTATTTTTTAACTTTGGAATGTTTTCATGTACGTGTTTATATTTGCATGTGATAGTCTCAGAATTCTCAAAAATTCTAAGACAGTAATAAAACTAAAGATTTAGATTATGGGGGTGACTAAGTGGTGCAGTGAATAGAGCCTGGAATCAGGAGGACCTGAGTTAAAATCTGGCCTCAGACACTAAACACTTACTAGCTGTGTGACCTTGGGCAAGTCCCTTAACTCTGCCTTCCCCCCTCCAAAAAGCAAAAAAAAAAAAAATTTTTTTAAAGATTTGGGTTATGGAAAGTGTAAAAGTTTCCATCCTAACCCAGTTTCCATATTGTTTAGAACTCATTTCTCTTCAAAATTCTTCCTTCTTTTTCATTCTGCTAGTTAAACTTGGTGTATTTCTAGGTCACAGCCTTCTTGAGTTCTGAATGTGTTTTAATTTAAAAGGTTCTTTGTTGAGCTTCAGGAGAAATACATGGGCACCTAATGAAAATTGGTTCATTTTTGCATTTCAACTTACAAGTTCATATTTGATGATTACTGTGATAACCACCATGTGCTGTGCTAAGCCCCTAAGTGAGTCTTCTGAAGTTTTAACTTCAAGGATCCAGATTTCAGAAATTTAGGACCTTTTGGCGGGAATCATGGTTCATTTGAGAAATAGTTTCTGTTTTAGAGAGAAGGAATATTTGATAGTGTTATAAATCCTGGGTTATCATGCAGAAGTTGTTATTTGATTTTTAGAAATTGCTAAACATTCAGGATTTTTGTGTGTTGAACAGAAAATTAAAGCATTTTAGCCAGGTGGTGTGTGGTGGGCTTGTTTAAATGAATTTTGGGTGTTTCTGGAACTGTGTACTGTGAATTATTGTGGAATTAAATGGATTTTTTTTATTCCTTAATTTTAAAAAATGAAGATATTCACAGAATGAGCAAGGAAGTAAAAGGTATAAGCCTTTGTGTTTCTGTTAGTGAATACTAATGCCAGTTTCATCTTATTTCTGTGTGGGGAGGATGGGCTAATTAGAAATTATCGTGTGCTGAGAAATTTTTATAAGACTGGACTAGAGTTAAATTTGTTTTTGTTGATTTTTTTCTTTGTAGATAACCAAGAAATGAAGTCAAGAATATTGGTAAGAATTTCCATAGGTAATTTTGCTTATGTGGGGTTTTTAAGTAGATGAAATTTTAATATGGATTGACCTTTTTTTATTTTTAGGTCATTAAGGCGGCAGAGGACAGTGCATTACAATATATGAACTTCATGAATGTCATCTTTGCAGCACAGAAACAGGTCTGTGTTTTTAATTAAATAGTGTCTAGTATCGTAATGAATTTAATTAGGCTACCTCCTAGGAGGGACAAACTTGGGAGTTCAAGAGGCCGCTGTTCTGGGCGTTTGCTGGTCAGGTTGCTTTATTTATTCCATTTCTCCCGTTCTAGATTGGGACTACTCATCATCTTAGTTCAATAGAGGTCATTTGAAGACACAACTTTTTATTTTGAAAATAATTGTTACATTCCACTCCTAGGTCATTACAGCAATTGAAGGAATTTCAGGGCTGGTCTGCCCTCCCACAAATTATTTAAACATTTTTCTTTTCATTTCAGTGTCTAAAACTGTATCTGCTTAGTTTACATGAATTTCCTTTTTGCTGTATATTTTTCTTATAATGGTATTGTAGGTGTTTTGATGGTTTTTACTTCCAGTCTTATATAATTTAAAAATTTTGTTTCAGAATATTGTGATTGATGCTTGTGTCTTAGACACCGATTCAGGGCTCCTCCAACAGGTATGTTTCTTTCTTTCTTTTTTTTTTTTAAATCATTGACTCTGTATTGAAGACATAATGCATGCAAAACACCTTGCCAATGGTGAGAGACAAAAATAAGATGTATATAAATATATACTGTACACACACACACACACACACACACACACACACACACACACACACACACGTATGGCACCTGCTCTGGAGAAAGACAAAACTTTTAAATGAATAACTAATAGAAATTAGAAGATGATGAATGCATAAGTTACAACATAAATTATGTTGAAAATTCAGAATAGGAAAGAATTACCAAAGGAGGTGGAATTGAAAATAGGTCCCTCCGTCAGCAGATGGAGAGAGGGGGTGGGGTATGCCAGAGGATCATGTGATCAGTGATCAGAGGCTATCGGATACAGGATTTCTTAGGAGGCAGTAAGTAGTGACTCAGATTGGAGAGGTTTAGGGAGGAGTCCTCTGAAATAAGGCTGGAAAGGTAGATGGTTTTGAGCAAAGGTGGAAGGAGCAGAATGGTTCAGTTAATGTTTGGATGGTCTTGATTCTCACTAACAAGTGAGAGCACCCACCACTGAATACAGTAAGGTAGAAGGCAAAGCCATCAGTGGACAGGGTTAGAGTTGGGGGCTTCAGGAGAATAGAAAAGTTTTGGGAGCTATCTATTGGAGAAATTCAGTAAAAATGAAGAAGATTGCTAGATGTTTGTGTGGGCCTCAAGAAGGTTAAGTAGCTAGAATTTGCTGCTTATGAAAGGACAGGTGACAGCTGTAATGTTCAGTATTTTCTGTGCCAGGCACGATTTTTTTGGGATATAAGACTTTCTGTTGGAGCGTCTAAGTGGCACAGTGAATAGAGCACCAGCCCTGGAGTCAGGAGGACCTGAGTTCAAATCCAGCCCCAGACAATTAACACAAAAACTAGCCGTGTGACCTTGGGCAAGTCACTTAACCCCAATTGCCCTCCAAAAAAAGACTTTCTGTAGAGGTTTAGTGATGTATTAGAAAGAGAAAGAGGCAGTGTTTGAATGAGGGAGTCATGGGTTCAAGTGTCCCCTCCAATAGATTTTATCTGTGCGACCCTCCCAGTACCCCAGGCTGCTCTCTGAGACTCTAAGTTTGGATGATGTCACATCTCGTTTTGTCCTTTAGACATTCCAGGCTGGATGTGCTGGAAGCACCTCCTCCTTGGCATGTACAAAGCAGACTGACCCCACTTTCAAATGTCCCTGTTTCTATTGAAGTTGCCATGATCCTTCCAGGTGTCTCAGGTCCATAACCTTGTCTTCATCCTCCATCACCCTGTGTATTCAGCCAGCTGCCAAATCTTGCTGTTTTTACCACAACCTCTCTCACATAAGACTCATCTCTTTTTCCGTTCAGATCCCACCTTAGTTCATACCCTCATCCCCTAGACTTGGTTATTACAACAGCCTCCTTTTTTTTTCTTTCCAGATCCTTCTTGATTAGCAGGCAATGCCCCAGATCTATCATCAACACCTTTTTCTGAAACTCACAGAAAAGGGCTCTCATATGTTAGTTCTTTGTTGTTAATTCATTTCAGTCATGTCTGACTCTTTGCGACCCTGTTTGGGGTTTTCTTAGCAAAGACACTGCCCTTTCCTTCTCCAGCTCATTTTACAAATGAGGATCTGAGGCAAATGGGGTTAAGTGACTTACCCAGGGTGACGTAGCTAGTATGTAGCTGAGGCCAGATTTGAACTCAGATCTTCTTTATTCCAGGCCCAGTGCTCTATTCACCAAGCCATCCAGCTGCTATTCTTTAGTTTGTACCAAAACATTCCATTCTAGTCCTAGAAGTCCAAAGGTCCTTTTGTGTCCCGTCTACTTCAGTTGGTTTTCTAAATTGTTGGTTACTTCATTTGTTGGAATTTGTGACTAAGTATCTGAGGCTCACTGTGATCAAAAACCATTCCCATGTCATTTGCAGAGTCCTATTCACCCTCATGTCCATTGTAGGTATCACTATTCAGATTTTCGGTGTTGTGAAAAAGTACAGGAATGATCATTTGTGCCCACAGTATGTGTTTATTTACAGGCCTGTGACATTACAGGGGGCATATACTTGAAGGTGCCTCAGATGCTGTCTCTTCTTCAGTATTTATTGGTAAGAAAATACTTCTCAGGAATCTTTTCAATGAGTTGTGCACAGTCATGCCTCTTTTCTGAGACCCTACAGACGTTGTTACAAATGGTCAGGAAGTGAATATTGTAAGAACACAATAAATTAACTGGAAGAATGATTTCTATACTGGAATGCCCCGAATACCTTTAGTTCATGGATCTTTGGTTTTGTTGGTGTGGGCACTCCCTCAATATCTTAAGTCATGGCCTGCCCACCCTGTAGCAGATGCTTTCTGTGACTGGTGGTCAAAAAACTTCATCTGCTCTTGGTCAGCCTTCTGGGGCAGAAGCGCTTCAAAGTTAGCTCAGCTCCTTGGATGAGCATGTAGGCCCCTGCCTGTCCCTGAAGCCTTTCTGGCTTGGTGTAGGACCTTACCTTCAAGAACCAGGTGTTACCTGTTCACCACCCAAGGCATCAGACTGGAAGGAGTAGCACCAACCTACTAATAAAACATACCATAACACTGACTCCTTTTCCCAAGCAAACAGCCTAAGAAGAGAAAGATTTTGTATACCTTAGTACCAAATTTATAACATAGTTATGTCTCAAAGGAAATGAAGAAGTGTGTCTTTAAGTAATTTATTTCTATGGTAAATGTTTGCTACTTATGTTTCATCTGCTAGTAAATTCCTTCCTGGTATTAGCAAGAATTCTTTTATTTTGTAACAGTGGGTATTTCTTCCTGATCAAGACCAAAGGTCTCAGTTAAACCTCCCACCTCCCATTCATGTTGACTACCGAGCTGCCTGTTTCTGCCATAGAAATCTCATTGAAATTGGTTATGTCTGCTCTGTATGTTTGTCAAGTAAGTTTATATAAAAATTATATAATTTTTAAAAACAATTTTGGGAGGGATTTTAATTCTCCTCATCTGAAATCCTCTTGTTCTTTTCATTTGCAGTATTCTGCAATTTCAGCCCTATTTGCACCACGTGCGAGTAAGTATCTGTGACACATGTGAGTGGTACATGTAATAGAGATATAACTTATTAAAAATGCTTTCCTTATTGTGTCATTTCAGGACAGCTTTTAAGATTTCACTGCCTCCTGTTCTGAAAGCCAAGAAGAAGAAATTAAAAGCGTCTTCCTAGTGACCAAACGCCCCCCCCCCCGAAACACTTAACCTGTTTTTCTCCAGCCCTTTTCCTATAGTATAGATTTTAACTGAGAAATCTGTGCTGAATATGTTGTTAAAAGAAATGGTAACTTTATACACAGAGCTATATTTTATGTGGCTAGTCCCTTAAGGGCGTTTTTCCAAGAACAAATTCTTCCTGTGTCTCTAGGGAGGAGAGAGCTCGTTGGGAAGGTAGTGCTCTTAGGTATTATGAGGGGGGAACACTTAGCTCACTTCTGAATTTTTAAAACACTGTTATTTTCACTTGAGTTCAATAAGTATTAAGCTGTTTACAGCCTGGGTGCTATGGGTAATTGTTTCTAGGGTAATCATTTATTAAAAGTAGCTGCTGTTTTGATAACCGGTGTTATCACATGAATATTTTATCTAAGTCTGGCTCTCTTTTGTGAAATGCAGCACATGTGAAATTTTCACGTAATTATGACAATTGAGACACATTTTCACTCATCACTATGATTTTAATCAAGACACTGTTTCTTCCTTAAGTAACCAGCTATTAGATTTCGAAGTAGAAATGTAAACAAAACTCTCCATTCATTAATTTGCTATTCATTCTCCCTCTCAGACATTAGCAAGTGTTCAGTCCTTAACCTTGAAAAAGTCTTTACTAAGTATAGCTATTTTTACCCAAATAATAATCACTGAGTGATTACAGAGTCTTTATTTTTTAGTAAATTTGGTAAAGTGAACTTTGTGTGTCAGATGCATAAATGTTCTTTTCAAATGTGGTTGCCTGAGAAGGGCATTGGCAGAAGCTAACTTGAAGGCATTAAAGGCGGTTTCCAGGCGAATGGGAAAGCTCTTCCAGTCCCAGGCATTTTCCCTTGATGTGACTATTTCCCCATTTTAGTAATTTACCAGAAAATCTTTGAAAGTCTTCACCATTCTATTGCAGTTTTTCTTAAATTCAAAATAAAATTATTTTAAAATTCTGTTTTAGAGAAAGGACTTTTCCATAAATACCTGAAGTTATTGAAAGTCCTTTTGTCTTCCAATGTGAGAGGAAAAAGGATTAGGGAAAAGGAAAATTATGGAACCAAACAAGGAACTTTGCTTAGCACAAGACTTTTCTTGTTTCTCAGAGAAACCACACTATTAATTAAGTTCTATTTGCTGAGGGAATGCAAACTGACTTTTCTGGTTTTTTAAAAAACGTTTGTGATAACTTTTATAAGCGTTTATTCTTTTAAAAGCCCTTGATCTTTCCAAGTGTGCTAGAATGTTGTCGTTTTAAAATTGTTGTTACATCTTGTGGGAAGAGTCACTTAACTCTAGTATGATGGGAAGAGTCTTATTACATTAAAATCCTGACTGCAACTGGACTTTGAGTTTTCTTACACAGTGAGGGAGCTAGCCATCACCTGTTAGGTTCCTTCCAGCTATAAATCTTCAGTACTGTAACTTGAATTTAAATCCTTTTTTTGACACACATTAACTTTGTGACCATGGACAAGTCATTTCATTTCCCTGAGCCTTAGTGTTCTCACCTATAAAATGGGAATTATAAATGTACTTCACAGGGCTGTTCTGAGGACAGTGTTCTGTACAAGCTATAAAGTGCTATGTAAACATTAGCTGCTGTTATTCTCATAATGCACTTTTGGGTGTAATGTAATGGGGATTGTTGTTTTTAAGTCTAACAAAACAGTTGGTGCCTGCAAGAGTGTCAGACGTTCAAGGGGATCAGGAAAATTTCAGAACACTCTAATCAGGATTTTCTTTTCTCTTGTCCCATTTAAAAACTTAACTAATTTGTTCAATTCAGTTACATTTTAGTTTCATTGTATTTATAGTTAATTTTAATATGAAATTTTTTCTCAATAAAATAATTTGTATTTTTTCAATATGGTCAGATTACTTATATTTCCTTGAGTTCATGTCTACTCATTTTAGAAACTTAAAAAACTAGAAAAGTTCTAATGTGATGTGCTTCTGTGGCATTAAAGATTTCATTTGAAGGAATTTAGTCTCAAAATGCAAAGATTGTATGTAAAAATCCTCTCCTAAGTATTCTAAAATTACAGGTTCTTTCAGCCTCTATTTTGCCCTCTGGTTCTAAAACATCAGGGCAATTTTCCTTGAGAATTTCTTGAAGCATGATTTCTAGGTTCTTTTTTTGATCATGGCTTTCAGGTAGTCCAGTAATTTTAAAATTCTCTCTCCTGGATCTATTTTCCAGGTCAGTGGTTTTTTTCAATGAGATATTTCACATTTCCTTCTATCCATTTGTTTGGATCTGTTTAATAGTATCTTGATTTCTCATAAAGTCACTGGCTTCCATTTGCTCTAGTCAAATTCTGAAGGAATGATTCTCCTCAGTGAGCTTTTGAGATTTTTTTTCCATCTGGCAAATTCGGCTTTTTAAGGCATTCTTCTCCTCATTGTCTTTTTGAGCCTCTTTTACCATTTGAGTTAGTCTATTTTTTAAGATGTTATTTTCTTCAGTCAGGCTGTTGACTCTCATTTCATACTTTTCTTGCATCATTCTCATTTCTCTTCCCAATTTTTCCTCCACTTAGAGGAGGAAAGGTCTGTCATAGTTGGTCATCACAGATATGGTATGTCTGTGTTTGTATACAAATTTCTTCTGATTCTACTCTTCTCGCTCAGTATCAGTTTGTATAAGTCTCTCCAGGTAATTATGAAATCCGTCACCTCTTCGTTTCTTATAGCACAATAATATTCCATTACATGCATATACCACAACTTGTTTAGCCATCCCCCAATTGATGGGCACCCCTTTAGTTTCCAATTCTTTGCAACCAAAAGGGCTGCTAAAAATATTTTTGTACATATGGGTCTTCCTCCCTCTTCTATGATCTCTTTGGGATATAACCCTAGAAGTGGTATGGCTGGGTCAAAGGGTATGAAATTATTTATAATCCTTTGGGCATAATTCCAGATTGCTCTCCAGAATGGTTGGATAAGTTCACAACTCCACCAGCAATGTATTAGTGTTCCAGTTTGTCCACATCCTCTCCAGCATTTGTCACTTTCTTGTTTTGTCATTTTAGCCAATCTGACTGGAGGGATGTGGTATCTCAGAGTTGTTTTGATTTGCATTTCTCTAATTAATAGTGATTTAGAGCATTTCTTCATATGCTTATACATATCTTTAATTTCTTTCTCTGAAAATTTCCTGTTCATATCCTTTGACCACTTATCAATTGGGGAATGACTTGTATTCATACAGATTTGGCTCAATTCTCTATATTTTAGAGATGAGTCCTTTATCAGAGACACAAGTTGTAAAAATTCTTTCCCAATTTCCCACCTCCCTCTTGATCTTGGTTACATTGGCTTTGTTTGTCCAGAAGCTTTTGGTTTTCAGTTTAACTTAGATTTGGTTTTCAAAATCCTTCTTAAGCTCCTCTATGGGCTGTAGGCAGCTTATTCATTTCTTGGAAGCTTCTGGTGTAGGAGTTCTGACTCCACTATCTTTCTCCTGTTCCATGTCCCCATTCTTTTTGTCCCCCAAAAAAGGAATCCAAAGTTGGATTGCTGTGTTTGCCTTGTTTCCCTGGTTTGCTCATGTTGCCACTCAATTACTTGACTTTTGAGCTTTTTGCCACAGTAGAACTCTGCTACCAGAGGGGGGAGCTTTGTCCCAATCGCTGGGATTTTCTCAGCTGCTGGAGCTATTAATTGGGTTCCTTCTCTGACGCCTCCCCACACTCTGGCAAACTTGTGATGCACCCCAGGGCCTCCACCCTAGACCTCAATCCAAATCCAAACAGGTTAAAGCATGAGTGATTACCCCTCAGACTGGTTGCTTGGGCCCCCTACGATCTGCAGGCCAGGAGCACTGAAGCAGCCATGTGGAGGCGGCTTCATGGCCACCGGGCCTCAGCTGCTTCTCGCCCTGGGGGCAAAGGCCTACCACACTCCTGAATTCCCTGCACTGATCTCTCACTTTGTCCTTAGTATCTGTGTTGATAATTCTGCAAACCGCCACAGCTGCTGGTGATCTGAAGTTCCTCCAGCCAGAGGCTGGTTGTGGCTGCCCTGAGGCTAAAACCTCAGGCTGGGCTTGGCTCCCAGAGCATGCTATCTGCTTCCTGCAGGCCTGCTGGGCTGTCCTCAGCTGGAGCTTAGCTTCTCTGTGTCATTTCGTCTCCAAAGTTTGTTCAGAGTCACCTTTTACATGAATTGGAGAAGGTGGGAGCAGGAGCCCCTCGGAAGTCCTGTTTCTACTCTGCCATCTTGACTTCCCATATTTGTAATTTATTGTATACAGCAACAATATTCCATTTTATTTTCCCACCGCAATTTGTTTAGCCATTCAACAATCTCAAACACATGGTTTTCCCCCCCAGGATTTTGCCATTACAAATGTTCTTGCTATGAATATCTTTGTACAGATAGATCTTTCCTATTAATACCATTCTGAGAATGTAGTCTGAGTAACTTTGTTGTTTGTCTTGTGTATTACCACGTTGTTTTCCAAGAAGATTTCACCTACTCACAGCTCTGCCATATGAGTGATGGTATGCCTATTTATCCACAGGCCTACCAGCATTCAATTGTTTTTAAACCATATTTCCCAATTTAATGGGATCCTTTAAATTCATTTTTCTTGTTATTAGAGAATTAGAACAAATTTCAAGTGACTATTAATAGTGTTTTCTTTTGAAGATTGTTTGCCACCAATATCATTGTATTTTTAAAATGCATTCTTTTATTTTCAGAATTGCTTATTAACTATTGTTTGCTAGACTCAATTCCTTAAACCTTTTGGTTAAATGTTTTAACTCTTTTAAATATGCAGTAGTACAGAAAGAATTTAATTCAAACCATTGCCTCTTTAAATTCCCTTCATTAGGCCAGAGTCCTGTCATACTTTGTAGATAGCTGTTTGTATTTGAAGAATTGATAAGTTACTTGCCCTTCTCATTAACAATTTCTGGTTGTGCACACCTTTACATGTACGTTGTGGACCTAGAGTTGGTACCTATACTTAAAAAGTCACTGTTGAGAATTTTCATCCCTTGAGAGTATTTATCATTGACTATCAGCTGACAGTATATTTAGACAAAGTACAAAATGCTTATTCCTGAAACAAAATTCAGATCTGCTTTCTTTAGCATTTATACACATTGCTTTCTTTCTCATCCTGGTCTCTTGCTATCTTTGCAGCTTCTTCCATACATTCCCTAATCCAGTTACACAGGCTTCCTTACTGTTTCTCACACACATAGCACTCCATCCTCTAACTTGTTCCCTTGGTACTGGCTGTCTCACATGCCCAGAATGCCCTCCATCCTCACTTTTTCTTTCTACCATCCCTGGTTTCTTTCAAGATTCAGTGTGCAAAGTTCACCTGCAGGAGATATTTCACAGTCCTCCCCCCAAGATTACCTTCCATTTACACTGAACAAATCTTAGAAGAAGGTGCTCTATGAGCAAAGCTGAATTGCCACAGCTCAAAACAAAACAAAAAATGCAGGGTTTGCAAATTTAGAGAATCCACCCCAAATGTTCATGTGGACTGTTTGTGCCTGTCTCATCAGCCGAAGCTGGACACATTGTACCTTGCCTGTAATACAGTGATGTCATCTTACATGCCCACGGTTATCTGTGTGTTGTCTCCCCCGTCAGATTGTGAACTTTTTGAGTGACAGGGACCCTGTTTTTGCCTTTCTTTGTATTCCTTGTGCTGAGTGAGCACAGTCTCTGGCATGTGGAATAAAAGCTTGTTAACTGACTTCCTGTAACCAATATGTTGGGCCCTCGCTATGTTGAAAACACTAGAGAATATTAATCCCATCAAATTAAACATTTTAACTTACTTTCAAAATCTCTACTGGTTTGATTCCCGGAGAATCTTTCAGGCTTGATGGAGTGCATGACATCACCTTGTCGTCAGAGCCTGCACTCCAGCTTTTTAGGCTGCTCCTTCCAAAACTGAGAGTTCTGGCACCGGAGAAAGATTTCTGGTTTATCTCAGCTCCGGGAAGACGAGGACCTGACTGTTGATTTGAGGAGCTTTCTTTTCATTAGGAGAGCGAATTTCCTTTTCTCCTCATTCATTTGTTGTAGTCTAGTCAACCTTTCGTGCTCTAGTCTCTTCAGTGTCTAGAAACATTTAAAAAGAAAACAATTGCTTGTAGGAGCCTCCAGACCAGGGGTGGGGAACCTTTGGCCTCAAGGTCACATGTGGCCCTCTAGGTCCTTGGGTGTAGCCTTTTGAGTCTAAGTTTTATAAAACAAATCCTTTTATTCAGGGGATTTTTTCTTTGAAATTTGGATTCAGTCAAAGGGCAGCGCCTGAGGACCTAGAAAGTGACTTCAAGGATGTAGGTTCCCCACCCCTGCTCTAGACCATGAAACCCACAGAAATCTTGGTTCTCCATCACCTAAGCAGGGTTTACAGTTATTCCTCCCAAAGTGAGACTTTCTCCACCAATTTCAGATACGTTGCAGGTTGGCATAAGAGATTAGATGAGAAGTTTGGGGGATTTTTGTGGGAGCTGCTTGTTACTGTGGTTGCTTGTCTGTTTTCGAAGAGGATGGTGGCATCAAGGAAATGACATAACTTGCAGTTGACTTGGATTTGAGTGAAGAAAATGGAGCTGCTTCTGCTTTCCCCTGAATACATCCCTTCTCTAGATTTTGTTTCTGTGAGTGGCATTACAACCGCCTGGACTCCCAGCTTCAAAACCCTGCTGATATCCTTGACTCTTCCTTTTTCTTCATCTCACATTTCATCTGATCATCAAATCCTATTGATTCCCCTGCATTCACCCTCTTCTCTATCTTCACTGCTGCTACTCTTGTGGATTAATCATGTCTGACTCTTCCATGACTTCATTTTGGGATTTTCTTGGCAAAGCTGGGGTGGTTCAACATTTCCTTCCCTAGCTCCTTTTACAGATGAGGAAACTGAGGCAAACAGGTTAAGTGATTTGCTCAGGTCACACAGCTAGTAAGTATATGAGGCTAGATTTGAACTTAGGTCTTCCCAACTGAAGGCTTACCACGTTGATGCCTTGGTTCCTTCCATTAGACTACATCCTATCAAGGCTGGAAGTATCCCTTATCTAGACTGTCTAAGCACAGAGTTGTGCATTAGTTTGCTGGTGTGTGGAATGTAACATCAAGGCAAAAACCTAATTTCACTTAACTTACTGATTGGGAAACTCCCCAAATGGCTGCTTAAATCTTCATCCATGAACTCCAAAATTGTTAATATTGCTTTGAGAAGGATAAGAGGCCACATTTCTTTACCTATTTCTGTGCCTTTGCATATGCTTGTCCCCCAGGCCTAGAATGCATTCCAATAATAATAATAATAGCATTTGTAAAGCTTTAAGGTTTGCAAAGTTCTGTGTGTGTGTCTGTATGTGTATATATAATTTTATCCTCATAACAACCCTGATAGATAAGTGCTATTATGACCTCATTTTACAAATGAGCTAAAAAATGCTAGTTATTCGTATTGTCACTGCTGTTATTATCATGTACCTAGTAACTGAAATGCTAAGACCATGTTTTATTTACTGTACTGAACTGTTGTAAAACTTGGAACAGCTGCAATATACATGAATAGCTGAAGAAGGAAGAGTGTTTAAGGTATTCAGATCCATTGTATACATTAGAAAACTAATGATTCCATTCTTCATTTTGACTTTACCTTTTTGGGGATTAGCAAGTGAAAGTTGGCAGTATAGAGAATTCTGGAAAGGCATGGGTGCTGCCATGGTGGATAGAGGTCTGCCTTGGAGTCAAGAAGACAGTAGGTTCAAGTTTGATTTCTCTCTCTCTCTCCCTCCCTCCTCTCTTTTCTTTCTTCTCTCTCTGTGTCTCTTTGTCTCTGTCTCTGTCTCTCTGTCTCTGTCTCTCTGTCTCTGTCTCTCTCTCTCTCTCTCTGTCTGTCTGTCTCTCTCTCTCTCTCTCACACACACACACACACACATCCCTTTGTGTGTACTATGTGAGTCACTTTTATATCTTGATATCCCTGGTGACTCTTAAATCTTATAGGGATTCTTAATAGACACCTTTGGCAGTCTGGTGAAGCCTATGGACTGTTCATAATAGTGTTTTTAAAACTTAAAAATACGTAGTATGACAATGGAAACCAATTATACTAAAATAGTTAAGAAAATCTTTTTTTTTTTTTAATGAGCAGACTTCAGGTTAAGAACTCCTGCTGTGAAAGAAAAAGATTAGTTGCTTCTCTGTATTCGTGGAAGCCTTTCCTCATAACTGTTAAGTCACAGGTTCTATCCCCTGCCCCCAGTAGAACCCTTTAATTGATCATTTTTATTTAAAACATGACAACTGTATATTCTTAGAATCTTGGCTCCAAAAGAAAGTTCCAAGTTAAAACATAAAGAGAATAAGAATTTCTAGCACCCCAAGTGGGAGGCCCTTCATTTTTATGTGTGTTTCTATGTGCTTATGTTCATCATCCCATCAACATGATGAAAGCTGGCTAAATGGATATAAATGCTTTGGCCAGTGGTTGAAGAGATAAGAACTATCTATATCTTAGACTTAAGCTTTGAGATCACAGTAACACTTATTAAGCTTAAGAGGAAGAAAATGAAAATTCTTTTGTCATGCCCTTATTTTTTTCTGGTTGGCTTTTTGTTTAATAGCAGCTGACATTTGTATTTACATATTTTTTTCTGTCTCCCCTCAACAGAACATAAGCTACTTGAGGGGCAGGGGCTTTCATTTTTGTCATATCCCCAAAGTCCAGCAGGGATTTGACAAATGCTGGGATTATTAGTCGTTCATTTGAGCCTCATATAAAGCTGTGAGGTAGGAATTTTTATTCCTGTTTGACAGTTGGGGAACCAGGTTTCTGAGAGAACAAGTGGTATGCCCATAGTCATAAAACGAACAAGACTGGACTTCAGGTTAAGGACTCTAGTCATAAAGCATACGGTTTCTCAAAGAGACAAATTTAAATTGTTAAAGAATTCTCCAATAGAAAAGTGGTCAAAAGGGGCGGCTAGGTGGCGCAGTGAGTAGAGTGCCGGCCCTGGAGTCAGAAGGACCTGAGTTCGGATCCGACCTCAGACACTTAACACACACAAACAAAAACCTTGCCGTGTGACCTTGGGCAAGTTACTTACCCCCAACTGCCCTCAAAAAAAAAAAAAAAAAGAAAAGTGGTCAAAGGATAAGGAAACATATCCTTCAAATAAAACCGTTCTCAAAAGAAGAATTACAGACTACTAAAAAGCAGAAAGAATGCCCCAAATCACTGATAAGAGAAATGAAAATCAAAATCATATTCCACCCAAAGATGACAAAAGATGCTAATAGACATCATTGGTGTTTTGGAAGATAGGCACACCAACATATTGTTGGTGGAACTCTCAATTGGCATAAACATTTTGGAAAACCATTTAGAATTATGCAAATTAAATGTCCATATTCTTTGACCCAGAGATTCCACTGCTTGTCACAGACCCAAGAAAGTCCCTGATGAAAGGAAAGGGTCCGTACGTAGCACAATATTTCTAGCATCCCTTTTTGCAATAGTATAGACTGGAAACAAATGAGGTGGGGACTGGTACCCAATACATGAATATAACAAGACAATTATCATGCCGTTAAGAGATACCAAGATGAATCTGGAGAAGCATAGAAAGATATGAAAGGATGTACTTGTAATGAAATAAACAACATGAAATGATGGAGATGAGTCAGAAAACTACAACATTGTAAATGGAAAGGATAATATCTAGAAAATGATCGAAACCGAATATTGCAAAATTCCAAAAAATTTTGTTACTCTTGGCTCCATGGGTATGGAATATTGCATATAACATCAGATTTTTTTCAATGTATCTGTTTTGCAGATTTTTCTTTTCCTTCTCTTGTTTTTTTTTTTTTTTAAATTTTCCTTTTTGGAGGGGGGAAGGCAGGGCAATTGGTGACTTGCCCAAGATCATAAGTGTTAAGTGTCTGAGGCCAGATTTGAACTCAGGTTTTCCGAACTTCAGGGCCGGTGCTCTACTCACTGTGTCATCTAGCTGCCCCACCTTCTTTTCTTGTTTTAACAATTCTCTAAGGGATAGCTCTCTGCAAAGGACAAGGGGGAGGAATAGAGGAGGACTCCTGGATACAGGTAAAGGTATAAGCAAAAGACATTAAAAATCTATTTTAAAAAACTGCATTGGATTGTAAGCTTGAGGGTAAGGATTTTCTTTTGCCTCTCTGTATCCTCAGTGCTTAGACTGGTGTAAAGTAGGTGTTTATTGATTGATTGATGATTGCTAAAGGAGTTTTGAGGGGCAGCATAGAGATGGTAGTAGAGAGTCAGCCTAGGAGGCAGGAAGACCTTACTGGCTCCTTGACTCCAGGCAAGTCACTTTGGTGCCATAGGCACTATAGTCCAAGACTACAAAGTGACTCATACAGGCTTTGTGACCCTGGCCAAGTCATTTAATTTCTCAGTACTCTAGGTAACTCTCCAAGACTATATGGGAGAGGAAATTTCCTCATTGGGAGTTCCAATATCAATAACACCACAGGTCCTGTCCTTCCACTAAAAGAGTTTTTTAAGTCTTTGACTCCTCCTCTGGATTTCCAAAACTTGCACAATAGGCTATGTTGGTCCTCATGGGTTTTTCTCTTTCTTTTTTTTTTCCCATGGGGACATCCCTTTATTTTCCAATTTTAAAAGGTAGGAATACAAAGGATTACACATTGTGAACAATCAGAGACCTCAAGGATCATTTAGTAGGAGCCTCTCATTTTAGAGAGAACACTGAGGCTAAGGAAAGGAATGACTAAGTCAGGGTCACACAGTAAGGCAAAGGTAGCCAGCATTGGACCAGACCTCTCAGGGGCCAGGGGCCAGGTTGATCAAGGGTTGTAGTTGAGTCTTCTCTTGGCCTTGGGATGGGGCCTGGCTGAGCGCTTAGGTGGGTAGGAGGCCGATGATCTTTGGTTTGGGGGCTGTCCAGTCATCTGACTGGGAGTGATATAGGCCCCTGGCCCCTGGATCTGTGTGGGCTCCAAGTCAGGCAGGAGCTGACCACTGGAGCAGCCAGAACCCTCTTCAGTTTCTGTACTGAGTCCTGCCTCCAAGGGCTGTAAGCATTGCATACTGTGAAGCTGGGTTGGCCCAGGGGGCCTTTGGGGAGCCTGGTTCCAGAAAGATGCTCCCAACTGCAAGTGAGAGTCCAACTTCTTCTCAGAGTTTTGTATTATCTGGGCATAATCTATATCTTTCTGAGTTGGGAAGTGCCGGCTGGAGCTCCTCGGGGAGATCTGGGCCTTTTCCTGCTTGAGTAGATCAAGGGGCATTTCACCTGGGAGATCCAGGGAGGATAGAAGGCTGCACCGTTTCACCAGCTGGGGGTAGATAGGGTCAAGTTCTGTCTGCATCTTATTTTCACAGGTTATAATCAGATCCTTTACTTCCATTTTGTCTGCTGGAAGGGTGGCAGCGCCTCTGTGGTTGGTGGTGGCAGTGGTGATGGTGTTGGCAGAGGGTGTCAGGGCCCCTTCTCCAGGAGGACTACTCCCCTCAATGACGGTAGCAAGGGCCTCCTGCTGGTTGGGGATCAAGGTGCGCTCATGTCAATTACACATGAAAGTGACCTAGGTTAGGGTTCCATTCCTCACTACCACATCCCTGGAGGAGGGCAGGAGTTGTTTCTTTGTTTGTTTTTAGATCTTTACTCTCTTTCGCCAGTCCCCTGTGCCCCGCCCAATCAAGATGCTTTAAGCAGTAGGGGCTTAATCAATGTTTGGTAAAGGAGTGAGCATGTGGGATGGGCAGCCAGTGCTCCCCTAACTGGGACTCTCTAAGCTAATGCTTGAGCGCCTTCAGTGGGGGATACGAGGATGCTTGTTCGGCTACGGGATGGGCTGAATGGCCTCTGCTGTCTTTCCTAGCTCCGGAGGCTTGGAACCCCGAGAATGAATGAATGAATGAAGGGAGGTGCTGGCAGTGATTGACAGAAGCGCCCGAGAACTTCACAGGGTTCTTCGACAGGCGGCGAGAGAGAGAGAGAGAGAGAGAGAGAGAGAGAGAGAGAGAGAGAGTGATGGAGAGGGAGAGGGAGAGGGAGGGGAAGGGGCAGGGGAAGGAAAAGGAAAAGGGGAAGGGGAAGGGGAAAGGGGGCGAGGAGAGGGGGAGAGAAGGAGAGAAGGAGGGAGGAAGGGGGAGAGAGGGAGAGAGATGGAGGAAGGGGGAGAGACAGAAAGAAAGAGAGAGAGGAAGGTAGGGAGAGAGAGAGGGAGGAGGGGAAAGGGGAAGGGGGAGAGGAGGGAGAGATAGGGAGAGAGAGCGCGAGAGAGGGATCGGTTATTCTCTTTCTTAATACTCCAGTCTCTGTATCAAGATACAACCAAGATTCCATCTTACCCAGAGAAGAGTTTTCTGTTCCTTGAGAAAAGTGTTGACTACTGCCTTTGATGCTTCCATCAGGTCAGAGAGACAAAGGAATAAAAAGGGTCATTTCTGTATAAAAGAGAGGCAGGGATCCCTGGCTTGGCATCCATTGTTGATTCCAGGCTTGTTCCTAGCATTCCGGTCTTTCTTGATGTTACTATATCTCTTCTACTTCACAAGGGGTCAGGCTGTCACAACTAGCTAAACGTTGGGCATTCAGAGAGAACCAAGTCCCTGCTTGGTTGACTTTGGTTGGAGAATGCTCCCTATTGGAGTTCAACATTGCTTCAATCATAAAAGGTCAATCCCAGAGCAATCACAGGCCGAATTCCCCTTACCAACCAATGCTTTGGGAGGGAGTCACTGATTTTGGGGGTTCTTATTGTAAGAACTCTGGTTTTGGCCACGCGCAAGAATGATGGGCTCTTTATGAGAGAGAGAAGAGTGGTGGGGATGGGTGGAGCCAAGCTGGCTGTCCTTAACTTGTCTTAAACACTGTCTCCGGATGCCTCCTCTAACCATAGGAAGCAACTCTCCAGTTACCCCTCCACGTGACACCCGGGCAGGGAGGAGTTGCATTCTGATGCCATGACCTAGACAATGCATTGTAATAAGTGGCACAGAGGAAAGAGAACTGGTCTTAGAACTAGGAAGACCTGTGTTCAAGAGCTACCAATGACACGTACAGGCTGTATGACCCTGGCCAAGTCACTTAACTTCTTTGTATCCTAGACGACTTTCTCAGACTATACGTTGTGGAGAAGTAGAGAGAAATCCCCTCACCCTGAACTTCCCTCTATCAATGAAATCTCAGGTTCATTATCCATTATTATCATAAAAAGCCAATGGAATTGTTAACTATGGATACAAAATGCCCCTATTTAACACCAGGGAATCTGAGAGAGGGAAGAAGCATTTATACAGCTTTTTTTCCCCAAATGCAATTATGCGCTTTTTGCAAACGTTATCTCCTTTTTATCTTATTTTTACGAATATTATCTGAACCCAGCGCCAAGCCCCGGGCTCTGTCCATCAGGCCACGCAACCACTCAGGGCGTCCCAGGAGGAGGTGGGCGGGGTTACGAAGTGACGCAAATGGGCGCGGTCGAAGGCGTGCCCTTTCTGTCGCTTCAGACCAATCACGGGGCGCGCCCTCGCTTCGCTCGCAGCCGATTGGCGGTTGCCATAGTCCTGGGCATTCCGTTGACAAAATGGTGGCGGCGGCTGTGCGGGCGTCGCTGACGCCTTTTCCTTTCTGCCCCTAGCTCGTACCGCCTGCCGGGGATCGCAGAGCCGGGGCCCGGCCGCGGTGGGGCAGCGGGGGGAGGCGAGCCCGGAGCCATGGGCCCGGCCGGGCCCTGCCCGCCACCAGCCTCGCAGCTCCTGCTGCGGCTTCTGTTCCCGCTCTGCTTCCCAAGGGCCTTGTGGGGAGATGTCGGTGGGTAGGGGCGGGGCTTCTAGCAGGGGCTGGGCGGGGCTGTGGGCGGGGCTTGGGCGGGGGAGGGGCGTTCAAATCTGGCCTCTGACCCTGGGTAGGTTTGCTTCACCTGTAAGCCTCAGGTCCGTAATGGGTAAGATGGGGACCACGATATCCGAAACACCTGTTGTTACATACCCAGTACCAAGTCCGGTATCTTCGCCAGGAAAACCCCAAATGAGGCACCAGCAGTAAGACACGACTGCTAATGCCTTGACAGCAATTATTTTGATTCAGAGATATTTGTGCAGCTCTTTGCATACCTTAAAGTTCTGTATAAATGTTAGCTGTTATTAAAATGAAATATTTTATTTGTTTTTTTTTGCAGGGCAATTGGGGTTAAGTGACTTGCCCAAGGTCACACAGCTAGTAAATGCCTGTCTCAGGCAGGATTTGAACCGAGGTTTTCCTGACGCCAGGACCAGTGCGCTGTTCACTGGGCCACCTAGCTGCCCCCAAATGAGATATTTTAAAACGTTTTACAGATCTTAGGCATTCTATAGATGTTAGTTGTTATTATTTAGAACAGATAATATTTGTAGAGTGTTTTGCAAACCTCTGTTCGCTATATATTGCTAGTTCTTATTAATGATAATGATTATTATTAACCTTGAGAGAGATTATTTGTAAAGGGTTTTGCAAACCTTAAAACACTATATACATGCTCGCTACCATTATTATTAAAATGAGATCACATAAAGTGCTATACAACTGCTAACATTAGAATTATTCGTAATCATTATTAACCCTGAGAGATAAGATATTATTTGTGTTGTTGTTCAGATGTTTTTCAGTCGTGTCTGATTCTTCATGACCCAGTTTGGGTTTTCTTGGCAGAGAAAGTGGTTTGCCATTTCCTTCTTCAGCTCATTTTACAGATGAGGAAACTGAGGCAACCAGGGTAAGGTGACTTGCCCAGGATCACACAGCTTGTAAGTGTCTGGAGGCCAGATTTGAATTCAGGAAGATGAGTTTTCTTGACTTTATTCACTGTGTTACCTAACTGTCCAGGTGAGATGGAATGAAACTTTATTTGTAAAGTGCTTTTAAACGTTATAGCATTATATAAATGCTAGTTCCAATGAGATAATGCCCAGGAAGCACTTTGTAAACCTTAGTGCCCTGTATTGTTACCGTCTCTCCTGAGGTGGTGGGTGCTGAGGGGTCCCAGTTCTTTGTAGTGACCTGCTAAAGTCTTTTGTAGTTTTGGGATAAGAGCACCTTGGTTCAGAGGCCAGGTCTGTCACCTGGGTGACCGGCCCTGCCAGGTTGTGGACAGCCTTATATGTCCTGAGACTGAGCCGTCCAGAGTCTGGTGGAAAGAATGGCCACTCAGAGCTAGGGTTTTAGCCTCTTCTCTGCCCAAGACTCCTTTGGCAAAATCATGTTTTAAATGCATGGAATAAGATAATGCAGGATTTCAAAGGAAACTAATTATATTGAAATGGTTACCAATATATTAAAAAAGGCCACTTCCCAGGGCCCTGGTTAAGAATCCCTGCCCTAGAGTCTCAAGGACCTGGGTTCATGCCCACCTGTGATGTTCACTCTGTCAGTCTGGGCAAATCGTTTAACTTCCCTGGGCCTCAGTTTCCTCCAGTCTTCGATTGAGGAGGCTGGATTAGATGGCTCCTAAAGTCTGTTCCAGCTCTAAATCTAGATTTTTCTAAAGATCTGTGTTCAAATCCTGCCCAGACATTTTCTGGCTGTGGGAACCTGAGGAGATCCCTGTAGCTTGCAGACAGTAGAGAGGAAAGGGAGTGTCCCTTGGCAGTAAAATCCCAGGGCCAGTCTGTACCCAGCAAGGGGCGGTTTTATCACTGATAGACCCCCACCTCTCCTGCCAGCATTGAAGCAAAGAAAAACTGCAGCCACAACCAACAGTGACCGTCCCCCAGGGCCTGCCTCCTGTGACTACCCTCTCAGAGTCCTTCCCATCTGTCCACTCTGTGTCTTTCATGTCAGAGTAGTTTGCCTGTTGTTTTCCCCATTAGACTATGAGCTCCTTGAGGGCAGGAACTGTTTTTTTGCCTTTCTTTGTATTTCCTCCCTCCTCTTAGTTCAGTGCCTGGCACACACCACAGGTGCTTAATAAGTGTTTGTTATTATTGTTATTGACCCTAACCCTGTAGCCCTACATGCACACCCTTAGGACGGGGTTGCTTGATTCGGATGCTCTGTAAAGCTCTACATCTCATCTTCTGGGGCAGCTCGTAGTCCTTCCCGTGTATGATATTAACTCCCGACTCTTCTCTTTGCCAGTTTTTCTCCCTCCTTTCATTCGAATGTCTGACACTTCGGTTACTGCAGCCTTGGTTGGAGATACAGAGAATGTCAATGTGAGCCTCATCGTGTGGGATGGTGAGCTGGGTAAGGAGATTAAGCAGCTGGGTTTGAGAAAACCCAGTGGAAACACAGGGGGCTGGAGGCCTCATCTGCCCATGGGGGTGGGGGGAGTACTTCCTCAGCCTTTGGCTCTCAGATCTCTGATCCTGTGACTCCCAGGACTGGCAGTCTGGAGGATGGGAGAAGGGGAAAGGGGACTGCTTTCTGCTTCAGAGACAGTTCTGAGGCAAGATTATACTCCTTGAAAAGAAGACCATCCTTAAACCTTCTGTGGGCATAAAGGTAGGAAAAAAACCCTTGAAAACATTCTCTGTTCTTATCTCCTCTCATCTAGGGATTTTGCCTGATTGTGAATCGTGGATTGTGAATTGTGTTCCTAATTGTGGATTGCAGGATATTGGAGCCAGCAATTGGAGTCTGACTGTGACTCCTGATGTGGTATGTTCAACATTAAATCTCTTCATTTTCCATTTGTTGTTGAATTGTTTCAGTTGTTTCAGACTCTTCAGGGTCATGTTGATATTCCTAAGGCATCTGTCACCCCCTGCTCAGGAATCTCCAAGGCTCCCTATTGCTTCCAGGCTAAGCTCCAGACTCCTTTGCCATTTAAAGCTTTTGTGCTCTGGCTCCAGCCTCACTTTCCAAGCTTACTGCCGGTGGCTTCTTTACACATTCTGCATTCCAACCACCCTGGCTTCCCGGCTTTTCCCTGCTAGGACATGGCCCCTGCCGTGCTTCCCCTCCGCCTCTCAGGATCCTTAGCTTCCTGTAAGGCCGAGCCCTAATACCACCTCCTCCATGGGCCCTTCTTGGTCGTCCCCCTCCTGCACATTCCTACTCTCCTCCTCCTCCCCAAATCACTCTGCATAGACTTTGATTGAGCTTGGCAACTTGGGTAACCACCCCCAGTAGACTGTAGCTTCCCTAACGTCCCTGTGCCTGGTGCTTGGTTGTTAGTTAATAAATGCTTGCTGAATGAGGAAACTCACTGGCTTGGTTTGAAGGGGTGTTAAAAGTCAGGCTTCTTCTGTAGGGCCCACTCTCATTTGCAGACCTTCTTCAGATGAGCCTGCGACACATGTTCGGCAGGGATTAGCATGCCCATTTTGCAGACAAAACAACTGAGGCTCAAAAAAATTAAGGAGTTGGCTTTTCATCACAGTCAGTGAGTGTCGGAGTTCAGATTTGAACCCAGGACCCTCCAGCCACCAGACTTTTGTGACAAACTGTTGCTTGTTTATTCTTCATGGAGAACTCAATTTTGTTCTTCTTACATTGTCTTCTTCTAGGATCTCCAGTGGGTGGGAAATGGGTAGAAGAGCTAAGAATGGTGATCTTGGACTCACAAGGCCTGAGTTTGAATCCCTCATTGTGTGACCTTCAACAAGTTCCTTTCCCCCTATCTGGGACTTGGTGTCCTGTGTAAAGTGAGGAGGTTGACCTCCATCGATGACCTCTGAGTGTCCTTCCAGACTGAGATCTGGGGTCCTGGGACAGTGGGATTTGCTGTGTGGGGCCAGATGCCAGCACCTGACAGTGTAGGACAGACAGGGAACTAAAGAGTTGGGCTAGGTGAGCATCGTTGGATAACAATGCTAGTTTAATGGGGTAGTATAGTTGATTATATATCTTTCTTGTTTATACGTGGAAAGTTTTACAGTGAACTTTGAATCACTAGTTTCTCACAGGTGCACTCAGCTAAACATAGATATCAGTAAAGGCCTTGACTACCAGTCCACTTCCTGCCTGCCCAGACTGCTTGTGGGAGACACAGCAATATTTCTTGATACTCATTGCCAAATATTCTTCTTGGGAAAGATATGGCAGAGGGGACTTTGCACCCTCCCAGATTCTAACAAGTCAACAAATCTGGACTGGGACATAGCTCAGCGAGTCCTTGAACTCAGAGCAAGTCACAAGTCTCTGGACTCAGACACAAGCTCAAGGATCCATTAGACTTGGCCCCCCACAGCCAGACATGGTGAACCCATCATGGCACAGTGGGGGAATGTAGACATGGCATCAGGCACAGGTCTCAGCTTCAGGACTCACTATCTAGGCGATTCAGAGCCTCTTTCCTTCCCTTGAAAATGGGAGTATTCCTGGTGCGCCCCATCCTTGCCAAAATTACCTGTGTGACCTTGGGCAAGTTATGTTACTGCTTGGGCTTCAGCTGTCTGCAAAATGGGTTTGTTGAGTTAGATGATCAATCCCTACAGTCCCTTCCAGGATAAAGGCCTGTTCTGTCAGTTATAGGCAAGTAGACTGAATGAATTGGGTAGAGGTCTGTGAGGTACCTTGAACTGGGCATTGTCCCTGACTGACTTCATCTTGGGGCAGCTTAGCCAAGTGTAGAGGATGGTTAGGCATGGAGTTAGGGATGTCCTAGAGTCATGTGGATCATCAGATTGAGGGCTGGAAGGGATCTCTGAGACCAGTGAGTCACACCCTCCCATTTTTCAGATGAATAAACTGTGGCCCAGGGAAGTCACCAAGGGGCAGGAATTGAGTCTTAGCTCTGGTGCTTAGTGTCTGGGGCCTCTTTCTTCATCTCTAAAAATGAGAATAGTTATGTGTAAGTTAAGATTGCCTGGAGGACCTTGGGCAAGCCATTTAGGTCCCTGATCGCTGACCAACTTCCTAGGCCTTAGCAATTAAATCCAGGTTGTCCTCTGTGTGGGTGGAGGAAATTCCCTCAGTGAAGAAACAAAATGTCAGTAAAATCAGCTGGGCCATCCCAAGGTTTCCTTGTTCCTTAGTATGTGGGATGTTTGTGATTATAAATGTATTTTCCCAGTCAGATGAGGACTGAAGAAAGGATTTTTTTCCCCAGATGGGCGCAGAAGTGACCGTAAGATTGAATGGCGATTTACAGGCCTGTGTCTCAGAGCTAGATTTCTTCTCTGACTATCCCTGTGTTGTTGAAACTCTTTTGGTTTATGCATCTCGAAACTCATCCTGTTTGGCGCACCTACTCATTCAGGTCGAAATCTACCCTAATGCTTCCTTTGCCCAGAATGTATTACGTAAGTATTGGGATCATGTGCCCAAAGCAGCAGAGAAAGCTTTCCCAGCATCGTATTTTATTGGTTATTGCTTTGTAAATTAAAAAAAAAAGTTTGCAAGGCTCACACAAGATCCCATTAGAAAACCTGCCAATTTTTCATGTGCACCTGAAGGCAGAGCCCAGGCTTGGAGCCCATAAATAAGGGCCAGTAGCACCAGTCAGAATTAGTAGGGATTTAAGACCCCTTTCTAAAAAGCAGTGGGGCAGTTTTAGAGACACCATCATTGCCTTTAATTTCTTAGGTAAAGGATGTAGAAACATACTGCTCTTGAGAAGCAGCATGTGTCTGTGTCATCAGGAAGCCTCAGGTTCCCATGCTGTCCTTGCCCTCTGACCCCTGGCTATATCATCTCCTCCACGGGCCACCGTCAGTGGCCCAGAAGATCTCTAACCCTCTGGGCTGCCGCATACCTGCCAATCTGTGTGGCTTTTCACCAGGCACTCTGTAGGTTAATGAAAACACTGGTCTGGATCAAAAATCGTTATTACTCTGATGCCCTCCTTTTTATTTTGTGACTTCCTGACATATGATAGGCTCATAACAAATGCTTATTGATTGATTTGTAAATATTTTAACTTGGCTAAAAGGTTAGCTGTAGTCAGTGATGTGCTGGAGCCAGCTCATACCAGCCAGAGAGCCAGTTGTTAAATTGTTAGTGTGAACATTTATACTTTAGAAATCAGTAAATGCTACAAATCAAGGTTTGATTTATTGTTTTCTTGATTGACTAGACTTAAGAAAATGATGTAGAAAATGTTAATAATGTAGACTAAACTTAAAGCAGTGGATAAACCCCACTCTGGTCTCTGCCACACACCCTTCCTACTCTCTCTCCCTCCTACCTCCCCAAGCCAGTTGTTAAACATTTATTAGCACAGCCCTGGTCCAGGGCCTGGTTTTGTTTTTTGATTTTGTATCCTCAGAATTTAGTACAGTGCCTGGTACACTGTTGGTACTTAATAAATGTTTGTTGTTTAGATAAGAAAACAATCCTTTTTCAATTGGCTCTGAGCCATATGGATGGATACGTGGAGCTGATTTAAAGAATAGGACCCTGTTTTCCCCTTTTTATAAGGTCAGAGTGTTCTAAAGAAACACATTATTAGTAGAAATTCTACTCCTTGGCATGGTGCCTGCCATGTAGTGGGTCCATAAATAGAGTTCATGGAACTGAATTGAGATATAGAATTGTAAACAGCTGTTTGTTTCTAAGCATCTCCAACTCTCAAACATATCCCAGTGAGGCTAAGTCTGGAAGGCCATGAAGGCGAGTGCAGCTGCTTTTGCTCTCTCAGGAGACAGACACTAGCCCTCTAGAGCTCCAGAATGTCCTTGCTGCCTCCCTCCCCTGTCCCACCCCAGCTTTCATTGGGTTGCCAAACTCCAGCCCAAGTCAATCATAGGGGGCACCATGCAGAGTGCTCCTACCCCAAATAAGAACAGTGCCTCTTAATGTGTTCATATTAATAATTGTGAGCTGTCTACTCCGGCCCCACGAAGGTGTGAACAGTTTTGCAGCCAGTGGGAAAGGGAGCAGAACAGAGAAAGAGTATGCCTAGGGCATTGTAGCTGATGAGAAGTAAGTTACTGTGTGAGATGTGTGGGGAGGTAGTTGGCTGTTGGTCCCCTGTGACACGGTAAAGCCCCATTCCCTTTGCCATGGTGCCAACCACAGATGGCTTAGGCTGAAATGAGTGGTGTCATGGGTGAAATTCCAACTTCCACATCTCTCTCCCATTGTCACACAGTTTGTACTCAGGGTGCCAGTCCTCTCTCCCTAACATGTCATTAATGTAATCAGTTTCTATTATATCATGTCATGTATAGCAGAAACTAAAATTAGCTGCTGTTTTTATAGGATGTTTTAAATATTGTGATGTTAAAAGTAGTTGGGGGAATATAAACATTTAGTTCACAGTACCCTCCTAGTCCAGAGCCTGAGGAGGATGCTGAGACCCAACAAGGGATAGTGACTTGCCTAGAATCCCATGTACAATAAAGGACAGAAGCAGAATTTGAAACTAGGCCCTCAAGTACCAAATCCTGTGCTCCCTGGTGCTGACAGTTCTTGCTTTGGGGCATTAAGTCCTAGTAGTTTGGACAGAAATCCTAGAAAACTAGTATAAACCTGAAACAGATGCTGCCAAAGCTTAAGGAACATTCTGCTTTCTTAGGTTGGGCTGCCCCCTCTGACCATCCATCAAATTAAAAGTTTGGTTCTTAGGCCCCAGGGGAGTACATGCTTAGGAAAACTGCCTTAGTTTCTCTGTAGGGAGGAACACAAATGTGGTCTATCCTATAGATCAGAAATTAGGAATTCCTTGAGACATGCTTTTGTCCCCTTGACACCAAGCTTGGTGGCTTGTACACAGTAGGTGGCAGCGCTTTGCCTGGTGGGGAGTAGTTATGTTCTGGTTTTGCCCTGAAAGTAGAACCTTTGGAACTGGGACCAAGACCATGACTAAGCCATGAACATCTTCATACCTGGGTTTTGGACACCAGTGGTCCAAGCTGAGACCCTGTCACTACATGTCCTAGGCTTAAAAATCCCATTCTCTCATGCTGGAAAATTGTGCCCTCTGGGAGGTCATTGTCCACTGGAGGCTTTGACTCTACATGTTACAGAGAATGAGATTCTCTGGCATCAGAAAAAATGTACATTAAACAGTCACATTAAAAAGCCTCTCTTGTTGCTTAGCCCCCTTCCAGCTTGGGGAACTGTTGTGCCCTGGGCAGCTGCCTACCATGAATATCTCTAGACCTAGTTTTGTCACCAAGGCCTACACGAGGGTGACTACAGAATGCCTGCTGTCATATTCAGAATCTTCACTGCATGGGACAAACTGTCCGAGTTCCTTAGGAAGAAAGTGCTTTCAAAATTAAAGAATTAAAAAACTAATCCCTGGCAAGTTATGTGAGGTGGAGCGGGGAAAAGGACAGTTGAGGGGAAAACCACTTGCTAGGGAGATTTCATTCCTCTCCCCAAAGGAGAAAAAGACACTGAATAAGTGTGCTTGGAATCCTGTTGTCTTAGGCCTCCTTGCCTCTTCTCTGTGAAGTTTGGATTAAAAGTGTGGCCCTTTGATTTGAATCCAAGCTTCACAGAACAAATCCCCTTAATAAAATAATTTGTTCTTCAGTCAAAAGGCAGCACCCAAGACCCTAGAAGGCCTCGTGTGGCTTCAAGGCCTCAGACTCCCTGCCTCTGCCCTAGAGTGTAGGAGATCTCAGCTCCTAGGGGTTTGACCTTTATTGCCAAGTAGAGACTCCCAAATCCGTCTCATGAGCCCTCTCCCCTTTCCAGAGGTCTACTCTCATATTTCTTCCTCTGTCTTCAGGACAGCTCCACCTGCTTGTCCCATAGGCCTCTCAAGCTCAACGTGTTTCAAACAGAACACATGCTCTTTCCACTAGAAACCCTCCTTTCTTTCTGCCTTCCTTGTGTCAGTCCAAACAGAGTATTGCTGTTCCTCCAGTCCCCCAGGTCTGCCATCTTGGACTCACTCTTTCTTTCTTGTTCTCTCCCACACCTGGTACACTGTAACTTACCCAAGTCTTGTTGATTGTACCTTTCAAAAACCTCTTGAACCCATCCCCTTCTTTCTACTCACAACACAGCCACACTAGCTCAGGCTAGTACTTAATTTGCTGGAAAAATGAAAGCTATGCAGGTATTAGAATTTCTTCCCTTGGAAAGTGGAGCCAAATCTTTATCTCTCAAAAATGAATTGTATTTTTCTAATGGCCAGATGGGCCTTACTAGCCTATATTTGTATCATCTATGCCCATGGGATCCATGGCAGGTATGTAGCATATACAGGAGTGTGGGTGGGGGATGGATCAGATTGCTTTGGGATTCATTTATAGGCAGCCTTTGGGAATGGTGGCTTGTCAGACCTTTGGGCTGCCGAAGATGTGGCAATGTCCGTTTCTCTGTTATTTAAAAGCTTCACTTTTCTTTCTTTGTGCCTTTTCAGGGAACGATACCATCTTCATTAACCAGATGTATCAGCCATTTGGCCCCTGTCCCTGTGACTTGGTCAAAGGGGCCTGTGATATCCGGTGCTGCTGTGACAAGGTATAGATTCCACTTATCAGGTGTGGGTGCAGTAACTGGCATAGCAGTCAGTGTGCCAGGTCCTCTCAGTCACTTGAGTCCAGAGGCACTGTGCCAACAAGCAGCCTTTTTGTAAATCCCTTGGTAAAAACTGGCATGCATTATTTCAAAGGAAAATCTCCTACTTTCTGGAGCTCTCACATTAGTTTTACTGAAGGAGAGAAATGGCCTGGACTGGATGGTTCTAGGTCAGCTTCTAGCCCCAGACCCATGAGAAGCCCTGAGAAGGACCTTCCATTCACATGCTATGCCTTGATGGTGATGGCTTCTGCTGTGGCCATGGTTTTTACTATGTTTTTCTGGAGTCCTTTTGGTGGAATTTGATCCAGCAAAGATTTATTACACACTTAGCGTATGCAAGGAGAGACTTTGTTATAGTGGAAAGAGTTCTGGCCTTGGAGTCAGAAGACCTCTATTCAGATCCTATCTCTGCCACTGACTCTGGGCAAGTCCTCTCCCCTCTCTGAGCCTTCCTCAGGCGTAGGGAGATCCAGTGAGGTAGACTGTGACAGCTGATGAGATCACCAAGTGAGACAGTATGGGAGAAAGAGGGGAAGATCACTGCATGGTAGGTGTTACAGCTGTCCTTTCCCAGAGAATGGATGTTGGTACTGGACCTATGATTTAACTGGTAGAGAGCACTCCCCAGAGAGGACAGTCTCTACTAAAGTGAGTAAGGTTCCTTCCAGTCTGAGAGAGTTGTCCCAGGCTCTAGGAGACTTGCCCAGGGTCACACAGCTAGACTTGAACTCAGGTCTTAGGGTTCTTGGGCCAGTTGTCAATTTGCTATTCTACCCAGCCTAGCACATAATGTTATCAGCCATATCTGACTTTTCATGACCCTGTCAGGGGTTTTCCTGGTGAAGATACTGGGCCTGGTTTGCCATTTCCTTCTCCAGCTCATTTTTATAGATGAGGAAACCGAGGCAAACGGGTGAAATAACTTGCCCAGGGTCACCCAGCTAGGAAGTATCTGAGGCCAGATTTGAACTCAGGTCTTCTGACACTGAGCTGTCCAGAGTGTAGTAGGAACTTGATAAGTGCTTGTTGAGTTGAATTGAATTTCAAGGCCCTGGGCTAGGAGCTAAAAAGCAGACCCTGTTTTCCATTGGCAGCATCTTGAGTAGTAAGGAAGGAGATGAATTCTTTTTCATGTGCCTTATTTCTTTTTCTTTCTTTTTAAACTTACTGCCACCAGGGCTGGTTGGAAGGGTTGAGGGGAAGAGAGGTAAAGGGGAAGAGGCCAGGAGTGGCCCAGTGAGAATGAGCTGCATTTCAGTAAAGAGGGCCACAAGTGACGTGGTAAGTCCCATACATAACAGGCCTGATAGCTTTCCTGGTTTTTAAGTCATCATGACAAAGGCAGAATGAGTGCAGTGACCTAAGATTGATGCAGTCAAGTCTAGGGTTGATTTGAAAAGGAGTGGGGTAATCCAGAGAGGCAGGCGGTGTCCCCCTAGGCCTGGCCCGGCCTTGTGTTGACTGCCACTGTGTGTCTGTTTTTTACTCTCGGAATTTCACAGTTACAACAGATGACTTCTCTGTCCTTTGTACTGGCCCATTTTAAGGAGGGAATTGTATGTCCCTGTTAAGCTTCCACAGTGTGAGGTGTAAGCTTTGAGCACATGATTTTGTTGTAACATTAAAAGAAGCATATTTGTATTTCCTTTTTAGAGTTAGGCCTCTTGTTGAAGAAGCATCGTAGAATCTGAGTCCAGGGAGGCCTCCTGGGGCCACCACAGTCTCTGCTGATCCATCCCTCCCTGAACACTTAAGGGACTGTCTGTGTGGGTCAGGGGTGGGGAACCTATGGGCTTGAGGCCACATGTGGCCTTCTAGGTCTTTGGGTGTGGTCTTTTGCCTGAGTTCAAGTTTTATAGAACAAACCTTTTTATTGAGGGGATTTATTCTGTGAAGTTTGGATTCAGTCAAAGGGTTGCACTTGAGAACTTAGGGGGTTGATGTGGCCTTGAGGCTGTTACATACAATGTAATGTAGCACTTTCTTACTAAAATGCTGCTGCAAATACCGATGATATATGACACTCTTGGCAAAGGAAGTATTTTGAATAAATAACTTTGTTAGGGGGCTGAAGCTTGTGTTTTTAAGCCAAGGCACCATTGGTAGAGTACTGAGCTTGGATCTGGAAGACCAAGCCTCAGGATATTTACTGGCTGTGTGACCCTGGACAGATAATGGAAATTCTCTTCACCACCAGTCCATCAATCAGCAAGTATTTATCAAGGGCTTACTGTGTGCTGAGCACGGGGCCTGGTACTGAGGACAGAAGGACAAACAAGCTTGTCTTTTAATAGGGCAGAGAGAAAGGAGGTGTAAAAACATACACAGTGTAAGCACATATCTGTACATATGTGCACATGTAGTTATGCATGTGTGTATGACCCATCATGTGTAGAGATATATGCCTTTTAACCACAAGGCCCTATGGGAGGGTGTCCCCACATGTGTCCCAGTCACAGCCCAGGAGGAGCCTCCTGTCCTTTCACATGCATCTGCTCTCTCTGGAGTGACCAGTGGCTTCCTCCTTGCCAGATGAAATGGGCCTCCCTTGGTCCTCGTCCTTTTGGGCCATGTGGATCACCTTTTCCTCCTGGATCCTCTCCTCTTCTAGGTTTTTGTGATCCCCTTCTCTCCTGGTGACTCCCTCTTCTGCCTATGGGACCACTTCTGCCTAGTCTCCCACTGGATCTTTATCTCAGCTGTGCACACTAACTGTAGCTGTTTCCTAAGGCCCAGGTCTGGGCCTCCTTCTCTTCTATGGCCTCAGTTCCCATGGGCTTCTGGGTCATCTCCATGTGAATGATTCCACAGCTCTGGATTGCTCTGAGGAGCTGGTTGTACACCCCTATCTGCACTTCCCATTGGGCATCTCAGATTGGGTCTCCCCTTCACCAGCCCAAACCCTTCCCTCCTCCTAACTTTCCTGTCGATTGGTACCTGGGGGTCATGCCCAGCTCCCACTGGCACACCCTGTACATATTCCACTCTTTCTGTACACCTCCTCCTCTGCTCACACAGGCCAGGTTCAGGTCTCCATCGTCTTTCCCTGGACTCTTGCCCTCTGCCTCAAAGCTCTCCTCACTCAGCTGCCAGTGGGATTTTCCTAAAGTTCAGGTCTAATCATGTCCTATTGCCCCCGGGAACAAATGCAGAGTGCTCAGTTTGGCTTTTAAAGCCCTTCATAGCCCAGTCTCCTGAGACCTTTCTTGTCTTTTTACATTCCCCATTCCTCTACTGTCTGGCCACACTGGTCCACTTGTAATATCTTAAACATAGGCCTGATGCAGGCCTGGGCTGCTCTTCCTCCTCCCCTCAGCCCCTCTCTTCTGCAGGAAGAAGCCTTCCCTCCCAGTCATGCCCTCCCCCATCTGTTCTCCCTCCCCTCCTCCCTTGAGATCATGTTTGTACATAATTAGCTGCATGCTGTGTCTTTGATTAGACAAGGAACTCCTTGAGAACAGAGGTTGGCTTTTGGTTTTTATCGCCAGCACTTAGCACTGTGCTTTGCACACAGTAACTGACTGACTGACAGAGAAAATTCCTACACGGGAATTCCCCTTGGGTCCTGGGTCAGCAAAATCGCAAATTACAGATCCTTGGCATATGGACAGTTAACTTAAAAAAAAAAAAAAACGAACCACTCTTGATCAGAACATTGCTTTATCTTAGTAAAGAGAGTCTCTGAAACATAATTGAATTTTCCTTGATTTCTTAGGGTCATCAGAACGAACATCAGTTCGTCTCCTTGGCCGTAAGATAGTGCGGTGTTTCAGGGTTCATGCAATATTTGTGGTGCTTTGCCCTTGTGTTCTCTAAATCAAGGTTGTGTGGCAGGAGTTGTGTCTGTGTCTAACTGACTTGACACATATCGTTTGACCACAAGAGTCCCCTCAATGGCCCCAAGTCTTCATAGACCCCTTTACCCTTGCTGGTCTCCATAATGTGTTAAATATGGATTGTACTTGTTTTTGCTCTCTCTCTGTTGTGGCATAGACACCATCTGGCTTGCAGAGTCAAGCCTTTCTTCCACTCTGTGGTTTTAGCAGTAATATTTGGCCGTGGTGCCAGGGATTGTAAAAACATCCCATTTTTTGGGAAGACTGTGGCGCATTGGGAGCAGTGGGGGCCCTGGCATGTGGACTGACTGCTCTTTTCTGTCTTCTTTCCAGGAATGTACTCCTGCTTTAATAGACCTGTTCAAAGAATACTGTTTTACAGGAGTTTTTGGTGGAGAAGTAAATCCACCTTTTGATCACCTGTGCTCTAACCCAATAACAGAAGAAGTGTTGGATTGGTTTCCCTTCTTGTGTGTTCATTCCTCTCTGGAAAACACTCCTTTCCTTGGTTATTTCTTCCAAGGCTTAATGTAAGTAGAAACCCAGTGGACCATGAGTGATTCTTGTGCCTGAAAGCCAATGAAGCTACTTTTCCGATTGATCACAGACTACATAGGATTTCTGTGAGGCACAATTCCTTTCTGACATTCGCTGACTTAAAAATGTTTTTTTCCATGTTTTAGTTTTTCTGAGTTTATTTTGTGCTGTGCATTTGAAAGAATGATGTCAAACTAATGACATTTGGCTGAACAGCTAATAGTTAAAAATGTGAATAATAATTCTTTTTCTTTAACTTGTAGTTCTTATAGAAATGACTACACCTTCACCTTACCTACATCCATCAAAACGGAAGTCTGGTGGGATTTTGGCTACATGCAAAACAGTCCACTTGTGACAGTTGAAGAACACCTTTTCACCATTCCCCAGGTCAGGACTTTAGTTTCCAAATGTGGCATCTCTGGTCTTCTTGCCAGTCAGTCTTGTTCATTCAATTCATCCTGTGTGAGATGCAGGGCTAGGCCCTAAGGAGCCAGCAAGCACAAAACAGCCCCCAGCCATGACGAGCTGCCATTTTCATAATTTCTCCTTGTTTTTATTTTCTCTCAGACACTCCAGTGAATGGATATGGGATTTCAGTGACGGCCCAACCTGGAGGACTTTTGGCTGTGCCCTCCCTGTTTTCCACCAAGGGTCTTCTAGGCATGCTGGAAACCTTCCTTCCTTTCTGCTTAATCTGTTACATAGATGCCCTTTTAATTTTTTCTCCATTTATTTCCTGTTTTTGAGCTCTACTTTGGAGACAGCAGCAGACAGACTTTGGCCTGGTTGTTGTTCAGCTGTGTCCAACTCTTTGTGACCCCATGCACTCATCCTTGGGGTTTTCTTAGCAGAGGTGTTCGAGGAGTTTGCCATGTCCTTCTCTAGTGTGTCCCCGTTTTACAGATTAGGAGCTGAGGCAAATAGAGGTAAAGTGACTTATCCAGGCTCACCCAACTAGGAAGTGTGTGAGGCCAGATTTGAACTCAGATTTTTTTGACTCCAGGCTTGGTGCTACAGTACTGTACCATCTAGCTGCTGGGAGGAGTCAGGAAGACCTGAGTTCAAATCTGGCCTCAGACACTCACTGGGAGACCCTGGGCAAGGCATTTCGCCTTATGACAGAGTATCAGTTTCTTCATCTGTAAAATGGGGATGTCATATCATCTACTTCTCAGGGTAACTATGAGGATCAAGAGTTCATTTCATCTTTTTTGTTGCTCAGTCATTCATTTGTGTTTGACTCTTCATTTACATATGAGGAAACTAAGGCATAGAAAAGTCAGGCAGCTTGTCACGTGTCTGAGTGTCAGAGGCGCTTGAACCCAGGTGTTCCTAACTGTAAATCCAAATGCCCTGTCTGCTAGGCTGGCCCGACACTCATTCTCTGACATCTCGTCATGTGATTGAAGGATCAGACCAGCAGTCTTCTACTTCCTGCTTGCTCTTAGTTTGGTAAAAAGCTATTGGACTGAAACTCTACTGACTCTGCCAGTCCCATCACTGTTAGAAGTTAGAGAAACAAAGGCAATGCAGTAGAATGTGTCTGAGTCCCACGTGATCCAAATTCTTAAACAGCTCAAATGATGCAGTGAGTTTTTTTTACCCAAGCTGATCCTCAAACTGCTTTCTGACACCCTTCCCATGATAATTTTAAGACTTCACCTGTGGTAGGAAAGAGCCAGTGAGGGTGAATACAGTCAGCACGTGGGTCTTAGTGAGATGCCTGGATTGGCGGGAGAAGTGTGGTGTAACGGGAAGCAGAGGGAAGACCCCAGTGTGAATTCCACCTTGGGCACTTGTTTTCTGGGTTATTCTGGGCAAGTCACCAAACGTCTTGGAGTCTCGGTTCACTCATTTTTAAAATAGTGAGAATGGCACCTACCTTTGTGTGGCCCTGAATGAAATGATGTAGGAGAAGTGCTTTGTAGACCTGACAGAATTATGGGAATTAGCTGCCAGTATGTGGAGCACCATGGGCTTGAAAATGAGGTCTCTTCCTAAGCTAGTTCCCCACCTTGATTAGTAAATAAATGATGGGAAAAAAAATCACTGCCCAGGTCTACCAGCTGGCCTTTGGTGAACCTTTAATAACAGAAGAAGTAGGCCCCAGAAAGATGCCCAGGAGGCTGGGGCCCATTGATTTTGTGGTGGCGGGAAGACCGATCATTAATCTTGTGTTCATCTTGTCCATAGCCGTCCATAGTGGGGCAGTGCATTAAAGAGGCACCTGTGGCCTTCCTTCAGAACTTTGATGTGAACTGTGTTACTGACTTGGCAATGCTTCAAGGACAGGAAGATATTAGTAAAGTGAGAATAAAAAGTGGTTTCAATGGAGGTATGTTGTACTTGTTGTAGGGGGAGGAACAGTAAAAGCCCCCGGGATATTAGAAAATATTACCACTGGACCACTTCAGTCAGAGCATATTCAGTCATCTGTTGGAGAAGCCATTTAATTTTTCAAAATACTTAAAAGAACCGTTGCTACTTAATAATTTTAATTAATTTAATTTTTATTAGCATTTATACAGTACTTAAGACTTGCAAAATGCTTTCCAAATATTACCTTTTTTAATCTTAATAACTCTCTGAGATAAGCACTGTTATTAGCCCCATTTTACAGGTAAGGCAACAAAGGCAGACAGAGGTTAAGTGACTTGCTCAGGGTCACACAAATAGGAAGTGCCTGAAGCTGAATTTAAATTCTGGTCTTCCTGACTCTAATAATCAAATGAGATAACAATTGTAAAGTGCTTTGTAAATCTTTCTTCAGCTCCTAGTGAGGCCTAAGAACAGGAGCTGCCTTGTTGACTGAGAAGAGGTTCAGATGAGAGGGTTGCCACCTGCTAAGGGTTCTGCCAGTATAGAGAAATAGCAGATAATGTAATAAGCATAGAATAAATAAGTAAATGTATGGAGATAGAATCTTTTTCATAGCCAAGCAGCAGGGGCTGCAGTTCTCCCCTGGAAGTACCACTGACCTGTGCTGCTCCTCACTCTGGCATCTCTTTTGTTGAGGGTGTGGATGAGCCCCAGTCTCCCAGAATGCCTTTGTACTCATACTTGATGGGCAGAGGTGGACAGAGAGGGAGAGGTTGGCATGGCATTTACCATAGTTAGTAAAATAGAGATGGGCTTTCTCTTTGAAGAAAACAAGATTCTGACGTGCGGTGTAGATCCACCAAGGTGATTCTTTTTGTCTTCCTAGGCTTCATTGTACCCCAAATGATCTATGAAGAGTCAACTGCCTTAGACAGGTTCATCTATGATACAGGTACCTCATTGTGATGACTTCTGTATGCTCACATTGGTTCCACCTACCCGAAAGTTCTGCCAGAAGCTGAAAAGAAAGTGATTCTGGATAGGAGACTTTTGGGAACGTTTCCTTTTCCAGATAGAATATAAGCTTGAAAGCAGGAACAATTTCATGTTGTCTGTCTTCCTAGCACCTAACCCAGCACCTGGCACATAATAGACGTTTAATAAATGCTCGTTGATGGATTGATTGATAAAAATATAACTTTTTAGAACTTCATTGAATATGTTGGTTTGGTGAAAAGCTACAAACTACTCTTGTCCCATGAAGGAGATGTGGGAATATAAGGGTAGAAGGTGGCCTACGCTTACTGACATGGGTTTGGCTTAACTAGTTTTCTCCATCATAACAAAAGGTTTACTAGGAAGGCTTTCCTAGGGAGTGACTTTGTGGAAAAAACAGAAGGTGTCAGTTACACATGAAATAAACAGAAGGATGCAGATTTAGGGTACAAATACCAGCAGGGGATTGCTACCTGTCTGACTTTTGGCCAGTTCCTTCCGTTCTCTGTTTCCTCATCTGTAAAATGAGGGGCTGGGCCTAAGACCTCTAAGGGCCCTCCAGCTTCATGACATGTGTGGCTCTCTGACATCTGCGGGCCTTGTTTCCATATCTGTAAAATGTTGACCTGTGAGGGCCCCTCGCTCCAACTCTCCATCTCTGCTCCTCTGAAATCCCAACCCTCTTCAGAGAAGATAACGATCCCTTAGGGCTGGCTGCAGTTCTTTTCACTGACCCTTTTGGCTTTTTATTTTCACCATTTAAAATAGTGACTTAAAGTGGTGACAGCCAAAGTGGCTTAGATTTCCGTTGATATTATTGAATATGAGGAGGGAGAGGCTCTTTTTGTCTCTTGTGTCTGACTGTGTTCAGAGGAAAGTCTGTAGCTCAGAAGACTGACTGTGGGTTTGTTTACAGAAATATTTCTTCCCCCTGGGCCGTCATTCAAATACGTGAAAGTGGAAGAGCATTATATTTTCGAGTGGGAAGAGACAACAATCACTGAATTAAAAATCAAAGTCATTTGGGCAAAAGTTCATGTAGATCAACAAGGTAATACACGGAGAGGCAGAGAATTTGATTTTTATTTGTAGTCTTTTTTACCTTGTTTTTGGAATACCTGTGATTAAAACAGGCTGTGCATGTCCCTGTGACTTCATTAAAGATAGAGAGCTGTGGCACACATCTATTTTGGATATTTAAAATATAAATGCTAGACCTTGGTCCCAAAGAAGAGAGGAGAAAATATGTTTCTCCCAGCTTTCTCTGCGTAAGTGGGAGCCTGTGGGTGTGGAGTGTCACGTAGACTCCTAGATGTGGTTTGTGTGTTGGTTAGTTTTGCAGACTGCTTTCTCCCCCTCCCCCCGCTTTTCTTTTTTATTCTTCTATCAAGGGACACCTCTGGGGAGGCTTAGGATGGATTTGGGGGAAGGAGAAATATATAGTTGGAAATGAAGGTTGGCAGAAAAGTAGAGCATATCAGCAAGAATGTTTAGGGTAAAGTACATTTCTGAGAAGTCTTGAGAAACAGGAAAGATTTGTTATTTCTCACAGGAATTAATAGCACTTGTCGTATTTGTTATTGTTATTGTTTTATTTTTAGGAATATTGATGCAGAGATTTAAAGTAACATTTTTAAGCTCTAATAATTTAGACGCCCCAAAACGATCGGGAAATCCAGGTAAGATGGTTATACTTTAATTCCTATGGTGAAAAAAATCAAGAATTGATGTTTTAAAAAAATTCCTATCCCTTTCCACCTCAAGTCTGCAGATCAACCAGCCCTTTCATTTCAATATAGTATGGGAATCCAGAACTTAAATATGATTATTCTGTAAAGTGGACCTGAGAGGAGCAGTTTGGCAGTTCATAGTGGAGACATTCTGGCTCGGTGACCCTGGGCAAGTCACATGAGTGGTCAGGGCCCCACGGGCTTCTCATGTGGTAGAAAGGGGAGAGAAGGTGCAATCTGCCCAGGGAGATGAATGGTTTCCTGGTGACTTAACAACACTGCAGAAGCCACAGGCCCCTCCAATCCAGAGAACAGAGATGATCATCATTTTGTTCTGTGCTTTTGTATATACATTTTTTTTTTTTTTGCTTTTTGGAGGGCAGTTGGGGTTAAGTAACTTGCCCAAGGTCACACGGCTTGGTTTTTTTTTTTTGTTTGTGTGTGCGTTAAGTTCTGAGGTCGGATCCGAACTCAGGTCCTTCTGACGCTCTACTCACTGCGCCACCTAGCCGCCCCTTGTATATACATTTTTAAAAAAATCCTCTACTGAGACAATATATGCTTTTCCTCATATCTACTTTCTTGGAATGCTATCAATGGATTCAAGTTTTTCTTTATTTAATGATTGATGTTTCAACAGAAAGACAATGTGGTTCTTACCTGTTAGGAAATAGAAACTTTTCAAGAAGTGGAACAAGCTGTGGATGGATTTTTTTATGTGCTAATAAAATAACTATTTTAAAATCCAACTGCACAGTCTCCAGAATGGCAGGGTTTTTTGAGAACTAGAAGTGGGGTTTGATGTTCACTCTGAAAGCCGTGGGAAGACCATTGGATTTGTAGTCAGGGGGTCCCTTGGTTCTGCCACATGGTACCTGTGTGACCTTGAGCTAGTTACTTGCTCCTTCTGGGTCTCTGGTTCTTGTTGATGCCTCTAAGACCCTTTCTAGCCCTAACCTTTAACCCTATCTGTGGCCTTCTATCCAGTTCACTAAGAGGGTTATAGCAATCCCAAGCTGGGCTGGGTGCCCCCAGGCTGGAAAGCCTGAAAGTGGGAGGCATGGACCTTCCTGAGCAGGTGATGACTCCAGCCTTTGAGTCCTGTGGTGCCATGAGCGTCAGACTGGGGAGGGCTGGGGGCTGCATACACCAAAAATCACTGACTCTTTCCTTATACCAGCCACACCTGGAGAGCACTGCTCAGGGGAAAGGCACTGACCTGGGAGTCACGAAGACCTGGGTTCAGATTCCTCCTCACACTAATCAGACCTGGGCAGTGCACTTAATCTCTCTTGGTCTCAGTTTCTACCCGGACTCAGTGGCCTCTAAGGGCCTTTCCAGCTCTAAATCTATGCTCCTGTGAATCTACTGAATTGTGGAGGGATTGTGTATTGCAGTGGGGGTGATGAAATGAGAGACCCTTGAACGAACATTGTCTATTGGATCCTTGCAACAATCTTGGTGGGAAAGTGCTGTTATGATCTCCATTTTACAGTTGAGGAAACTGAGGCAGTGAAGTGACTTGTGTAGGGTCACACTGCTAGCAAGGGTCTGAGGCTGGAGTTGAACTCGGGACTCCAGGCCTGGTGCTCTATGCACTATGGTGCCACCGGGTTGTCCCAAGTAGAATGTTAATAGCCCACATTTCTGTAGCCCTTTCCTCACAACATCCCTGGCAGGTAGGTGCTATTATGGTCTCCATTTTACAGATGGGGAAACTGAGGCAAACAAAGGTTAAATGCCTTACCTAGGTCACACAGCTAGTAAGGGTTTGAACTCAGGTTTTCCTGACTCTAGGCCTAGTGGTCTCTCCACCTTGTCTATCTTGCCTCTGATGCAGGCTGCCCCCTTTAAAGCCTTAGAAAGGAAATTCATGAATCACTGAGGTTGAAAAAGTTCCTAACTGGTTGACCAGACTCCTGATGATGAGCATTGCTGCTTGTCCATCCAGCAGGTATCTAGCCCATTCATTGCTGGTCCCACTTTTTTTTTTTTGGCTTTTTGGAGGGCAATTGGGGTTAAGTGACTTGCCCAAGGTCACGTGGCTAGTTTTTGTGTTAAGTGTCTGAGGCCGGATTTGAACTCAGGTCTTTCTGACTCCAAGGCTGGTGCTCTATTCACGGTGCCACCTAGCTGTTCCACTGTTCCCACTTTTAAAAGTGGTAGGGATGCCTCTCACACTTGAACATCCTTGGTTGGCTCTTACTTGGGTTTGGTTTGGCCTGCTCTCTTTGCATTCCTGCTTGAGGCAGCCCTTTGTGTCACAGAATTGCAAGGATGGGTGTTCCCTCTAACTCTCTGGGTCTAGAATAGTCCTGTTAGGAGAAAAGTCTGTTAAGCCTCTTGCTTTGTCTGTGTGCTGGTATCTAGGTTACTGCTTTGGCAAGCCTGTAAGAGCCTTGAATATCGGAAGTGATAATAATATCACCACTTTGAACCTTTGGCGGCCAGGTAAGCACAATGTGTTTGTTATCTTTACTTCAGTTCTCGGTTTAATTAGAGGCAGCCTTGTTTTCTGATTCAGACAGAGCAATGAAACCCATGCCCCCTTTCACTTTTGTCTCTGCAGATTATTCCCTAAGGCCTTTGAGGATGATGGTTTCCAGACCCCCCTCCCCACAAGCTGGCATGCTCAGTTCTTCTAGATTTCATTTCCTACCTCCCTGCTTTTGCACAGGCAGTCCCTCATGCCTGGAGTGCTCTCTTTCCTTACCAGTGCCTTGTAGAGCTATCTTTTCTCACTGTTAAGCTCATGTACAACTTCCTTCACTACAGCTATTAGGTCCTTCTCCCCTAGTCTCAGGGTATTGGTTTTTGTATACATCTTGAATGTACTTTTTTGTGAATACAAGATAGAGAGATATGAGTGTCTATACAATTATAAATGGCTGACCTTGCTCCCAGAGAAGAGAGGAGAAAATCTATCTCCCTGCCTTCTTTGCAGAGGTGGGGGCCTATGGATTTGTCTAGACCATCACACACACTCCCAGACTCCACTTATGTGCCTGTCAGTCGGAAGAGAGTATTGGCTAATGACTAAATCAACTCTTAAGCATTTGTTAAATACCTGTTATGTGCCAGGTGCAGGGTTGGTGCTGGGGATGTATCAAGACAAGATTGAGACCGAGACAAACATATAAGCAGATAATACAAATCACACGGGGTCACTCCATTGTCTTGTTTTCTGTATTTTTATCTCCCATGCTTAGCACATAGTAGGTGTTTAGCAAATGCTTGTTAATTGATTGACTGGTTATCTGTATACATGTTTTCGTCCTTCAGTGGAATACAAACTTCTGCTGACAGGGGTTATTTGCATTTTCTCTTTGTATCCCCAGCACTGAACACAGTGCTTGGCACATGGTGGTAGGCATTTAATAGGTGCTTATTGATTGATTATCAGGATTTGGTTCAGAAGAGGGCAGAAGGAGGAATCCTGGATTGTGACAGGTCTGTCATTGGTGGGTACAGCCAGTACTGGTGCCATCCCTCATTGATAGGAGGGACCCAGCTCTGTTCTGGTTACTGCCCTCTGCTGGTAGAGCAGTTTTGGAAAGTTCATTGGATCCATGGGGCCTTCTGAACCACCATGTTTGGAAAAATCTGGGACCTTGTTCCTCCTTAAGAAAAATGCCAATAAAAACTTGTGTGAAATAAAGTCTCTTTGACTTAACAGTGCCTTTGTTTTATAGTTGGCAGGGGTCTGTGCACTGGAGTAGAAACCACCCCAGTTTTATTTGGAGAAGATGCTGTATCTGGATGCCTCTTGGAGCTTGGCATTGATGAAAACTGTACCCAGCTCAGGTGAGAAGGGAAGTCAGTGCATTTGGAGTAGCTTGTAGAAGTCGCTCACTCATTGGGTCCGTTGGACTGGCATGCTGAAGAGTCATTCAAAGGTATTGATGTGAAACATAATTCATAGTAGAACACAGGCCACCATGGTAGGGTGGAAACAAGACTGGACTCAGAGTCCGAGGAACTTGGTTCTAGCTCAGGCCTCGTTCTCCTCGTTCACCTCCAAGGGTGGCCTTGGATACCTCATGGAGACTCCCTGGGCCTCAGTTTCCTCATCTGTAAAATGAAGAGATTGTGTTAGATGCCCGCCAAGGCCCCTTCCAGCTCCAAGTCAATGAGCCTTTGTCACAAAACCAAAGTCTGTCCAAAATGTAGCCGAGCTAAGGGTAATCGCGGCCTCCAAGGCAGACACATTTGTAGAGCAGTTTCATGGTGTTTCTGGCTTCAGATAAATCATGTTTCTATAATAGATCTGTTTGCTGGGAATGAAGCCAGCCATTGTAGCTTCCTTTTGGTATTGGTCATGTCTATGGCTCTGACCTTCCTGCTAGGTTTTCCAGGGTATTCCTTAGGGCATGGCTGATGCCCTGCCCAGAAGCAACCAGGGATCGGTGCAGAGAATTATTAGCCATATGCCAGGCCTAATAGAGACTGTTCACATGTCTTTCTCAAAAGTTGGCACAAAGGCTACAGGGAGTTGCCCAAAGACAAGAGGGTGAGGAAGGAAAAGATAGTCTATGAATGGAAGGAGAGCTGGGGCAAAACAGTTAACAGCAGCAGTAGGCAGCTGTGTGCTTTGTCAGAGTCCAGAGTCCAAGTCATCTCACTGTGAATAGTACAGACTTATACCCACTCCACTGCCAGTGGGTGTATGAAGGAAGGGGAGGAGCGCCACATTTTATCTATGTAAAAAAAGGATGTATTTTATCTATGTCACAATCACATTCTAACTTACATTACAGTTTTTTGTATAGCCGCATTCTCCTTTCAAGAAGGGCAGAGAGACTATTGGCACCCCTGGTGCCTAGTGGGGAGCCTCCACACAACTGATACTCAGAGGGGCAACTTGGTGTAGTGGAAAGAGCAGGAGACCTGGAATCACTAAGCCCCGAGTTTGAATCCTGCCTCAGATACTTACTTGTTGTGTGACTTTGGGCCAGTCAGTTAATGGCTCCCTACCTCAGTTTTTTTCTGTAAAGTGGGGCTAATAATACCCACTTCACCAAGTTGTTTTCAAGAAAGTACTTTACAAAGCACTTGAGAAATGTGAGTGATTTTCATGAATACATATGTTCTCTTGGTCTGGGAAACCCAGCAAACTCCTAATGCCGTCATCATCTCTATCATCATCATTATAATCACTGACATTGAAATGATGCTTTCAGTTTTGCTGATCACTTTACATGCATTGTTTCATTCTAACTCAAAATAACCTTGGGAGATAAAGTGCCTTAGGTTTTGCTATATCCTTTTGACACATATGGACAGTGAAGCTAGTGAGTATTAGAGGCAGAATTGGAACCTGTGCTTTCCAGGATTCAGAAGTCCAGAATCTATCCACCATACCAGAGTTTCTCAACTTAGGTTTTGAGAAGCTTGTCAAGGAGGTTCAGGAATATTTGGTAAATAACATTATTTTACTAAAATTAATTAATCTGTTTTACTCCTTCTGTGCATATACAAGGTAAACTCTAAAATCCACTTCCATTTCACATTGACTAAGGGTATGTGGAAGGCTTACTGAAAGCCTCAGGGTATGTGGACTGGCAAAGTTGGGGACTTCCTGGGAACCCCAAGTTGCTGCTCCCCAAGAAAAATACTTAAGATATCTCTTATGCAAGTAGTGATTAAATCCAGTACTGAAACTGATAAGACTGGCGGCCAGGGTTGCTTGGCTCTGAGATAATAAATAAATGCTTTAATCTCTCTTGCAGGGCAGAGGTTACTAACAGACTTAATTCATTAGTACAAGCTACTCATGTGGCCAAGAAAGGCAACTCAGATTATCATGACCTTCTCGATGGCTGGCTGGAAATAATACGTAAGTTAAAGCCCTCCTGGCTGTTTCTAGGATAATGTAGCAGCAAGCACCCCAACATCCCCAGGGTGGCTGCTAACACAGGTTCTTAGATCTGCTTTTCAAAAGGAAAGCAACTCAAAATCAGTTAACAAGCACACTTTAATAAAACAAACATATACCATTTACCTAGTTCAGGGGAAAAAGGTCAGCACCCCGAACTTCAGAGTTATAGCACTTACAGATCAAACAGAGAGGCTTCCAAACTGTCCAACCATTATATCAATACCAAATCACAGTTACCAGAGAGGGAAGCATCAACATCTGGGTTTTCAAAGCCGGGGGGCTCTCAACAACGGCTTCCCAGAGTCTCATCTGGTCAAATCACACAACACTTCTCAAAGTGAGCCCCAAAGCAAAGCCTCTCATCAGAGCTTATATAGCCTTCTCCTGGCTCAGAGAATGTAACAACCTCCTTGACCCACTGCCCAATCACAAAGTATCAAGGCGTGGGCTTTCCTGAAAAACAAGCCTCCCACCACAGGCTCCAGGTGCACTTAAGCTAGGGGCAGGGAAGATCTTTAAATTTGCATTTCCATTACAGATAAGACACTCCATCTGCAGGCTGGATAGTTTCTCTGGCTGTTTCCTATCCCAAGAATGTTCTCCCTCCTCATCTTCACCTCCTACCTTCCCTGTCCTCCTTAAGGTCTTACTAAAATTCCACCTTCTGCAAGAAGCCTGTCCCCATTCCCCCAGTGCCTTCTCTCTGATACTTGTCTCCAGTTTATCCTGTCTATAATGCTTTGTGGTTTCCAGTTGTTTCTCTCCATGGAAGCAGGAACTAGTTTTTACCTTTTTTTGTATCCTCAGCACTTAGCATAGTGCCTGGCACACAGAAGGTGCTTAATAAATACATTTCAGACTGATTATAGCTGTATGTGAAGTAGTGTATATATGTGAATTGCCGTTTGTAGCTTTTGAGTCATGTTTCCTTTATACTTTATGTATGGTTGAGATGGACAAGATGGCTACAAGCCAAGACTAAACTGAAGGACGAGTTGATGTAAGCTGTCATTTGTAGATGATTGTGCACTTAATGCAGTCCCTGAGGCTAAAATGCAAGAGTATGAATTGATGATTCTTGTGCTAATTTTGGCTTGATAATTAACACCAAGAAAACAAGAGGTTCTCTACCAGCCATACATGGAACCACTGGTTACAGTAAATGGAAAAATTTTGAATGCTATGGATAAGTTTTCTTATTTTCCAGGGATGTTCACATAGGTGATAAAATTGATGTACACATTGCTGGAGCTAGTTCAGTGTTTGGGAGGCTCCAAAGGAAAGTGTGGGGGAGAGAAGAGGTATTAGACTGCCTACTGTATTAAAGGTCTACAGAGCTGTTGTGCTGACATCGTTGTACTGACCTCATGTATACCTCATTGTATGTCTGTGAAACCTGGATAGTCTACCAGTGCCATGCCAGGAAACTGAATTGCTTCCATTTGAATTGTCTTAGGAAGACTCTAAAAATTACCTGGCAGGATAAGCTACCAGACACTGAAGTCCTTTCTCCAGCCAGACTTCCAGGCATTCAAACTCTACTGCAGAGAGTGCAACTCCAATGAGTTGACCATGTAGCCCAAATGCCAAATGCACGTGTAGTGCCAACATAATATTCACAGTGCCAACGGTGAATGTGAATATGCCAGCATAGTTCTCAATTGCAAAATAGACTCTCCATATATAAGACAGAAGCAGGACATTTATTCAGACACCAGAAAACTGAATCCCAAAACCAGAAAGCCAAAGCCATCATAGTAACAAAGAAGTTAATACAACACAACACAGCAGAGAGCCACACCATCCTTTAGCCTTCCCATAAACAAACACTCACAAGCCTAGCTGTCACATCAGGGGGCAGACAAACACTCACAAGCCTAATTGTCTCCTTGAGTGCATTCTCTCCTCCCATCAGCTCTAACTGCTCTGACTCTCAGCTTCCTATAGGCTCTGCTCTACCCTTCAGCAAATTCCTCCTATTATAGACTCTTTGTGATTACATTTGGCCTATTAGGGGGCAGAGAATATCTTCAAATTCCCATCACCATTATAGCACGTTTGCCTAAAAGACCAAAGAAAACTCATGCAAGGCAAGCACTCACATGGAGTTCAGAAGAAGTGATACAAGGACCCTCTCAGGGTCTCTCTGAAGAATCTTAGTTTTGATTTTGTGACATGAAAGATAATGTTAAAGGACTGGTTAGCATGGTGTACCCTCCTCAAAGAAGGCACTGTGCTTCATGAGAAAAGCAGAACTGAAGTAGCTTAAAAGAAATGTGAGATGTGAACATTTAGAGCCATCTCCACTCCAGATGTCTGTGGGAACTATCCGTGCCTGACCTGTGGTACAGTCTTCTGAGCTTATATTGGTCTGATCAGCCACAGCTGGATATACTGTACATTGACCTTGACATAGTGATGTCCCACTCTAGGGTCACAGATTTAGGGCAGAGTGAGAAGGGAACCTGCTTTTAGGGGTGATCCTAGGTAGGGAGACCCTGGGGGAGGTACAGAGAAAGAAGGAAATTCAGAAGCAACCAGCAGCAGGGCTGCAGTTCAGCCCCTAAGCTCAAAGCTTCTAGCATCTAATCAAGCATATAGAAGAATAACCAAGGCAGGAGTCCTAGACCAAAGGGAAGCCTATAATTTTCCTGCTCACAGCTATCAGAGTTTTCCAGTTGACTAATATAGGGGTGGATTTTGGCAGCATCTACTACTCAGATCCAAACCCAGGTGAGAAACTTGTAGAACTCAGATCATAGGGTAGCAGTCAGATTTTGTTTTGAGTCAACCACTTGGAGAGCACTGAAAGCTTGCAGCTCTCCAGCCTGAGATATCTCTGAGATCCTGAAGTAACACAGTACCTCAAGAAAGCAGCAAGAGAACTACCCTAGACCTTCCCTCCAGAAGTGCACAGAACCCAGAACTAACATCAAGTCTGCAGTCAGGAAGTACGCTGGGAGAGTGAGCAAACAAGAAAAGAACTCCACTGTAATGAGCTATTATGGTGGTGGAGATGCTGAAGACATAAGTTCAGAAGAGAATGACCCTAAAACATATATAAGCCAAAACCTCAGAAAAAACACAGGTTAGACATAAACTTGACTAGAATTCCTAGAAGAGATTTAAAACATTTTTTAATAAATGTAATGAAAGTGTGTGAGGAAAAAAAATGGAATAGAAATAAGAGCTTATGGAAGAAAGAATTGGAAAGGGAATTAATAGCTGGACGAACAAGATTTAACAGCTACCTTTTTAAAGGCGCAGAGATCTTGGAATATGTTATTCCACAAGGTCAAAGATCTGGGTTTACAACCATGAATAACTTTCTCATCAAAACTTTCTCATCAAAAAAATGAGTATAATCCTACGGGGCAAAAGAAAAAACAAACAAAAAGGAAAAAAAAGATCTTTAGTGAGGTAGAGGACTTCCAGGTATTCCAGATAAAAAGACCAGAGCTACCGAGAAACTTTGAACTACAAAAACAGGAGTGAAAAGAAAAAGAGAAAGGTGAACACTAATGAACAAGGATAGAGGACTTCTCAAACTGCTCTGTTCAGATTTAGGGAAATGGTAACACGTGTCCTCTCTGGTCCCAGTTGTCCTATAGAGGGGTCTTATTAGCAGAGGCCTGGGAGTGGCTCTATTGTGTGTTGATCTTAAGAATGGAAAGAGGGGGGAAGAGGAACACAATTGAAAGTGGAGGGGGGGCAAGGAAAGGAAGTTTAGGGAAAATCATTTCACATAATGAGGGTATACAAGTAGACATCTGTACAAATGAAGAGGGGGTGGGAGGGAGCAGGTGATAGCTTGGACCTCTTTCTCATCTGCACTGGTCAAAAAAAGGGAGAATATACACACCGAAAGCTGGGTACAGAAATATATTCCACTAAACAGTGATATAGGAAGGAAAGGGGAAAGGGGGAAGTGGAGTTAGAGGGAGAGTAGATTAAGAGAGTGATTCATCTAATCCTAAGCAAAATTAATTCTAAGGATGTACAAAAATAATCATATCTCTTTTTGAGGTAGCAAAGAATAGGAATCTGAGGATGCCCATAAATTGGGGAGTGATTGAATAAGTTATAGTTTATAAATATGATGGAATACATCAAGGCAGCTGGTGGCACAGTGGAGAGAGGGCTGAGCCTGGAGTCAGGAAACTGTGAGTTCAAATCTAGCCTCAGACACTTACTAGCTCTGTGACCTTGAGCTAGTCACTTCACCTCTGTTTGCCTTAGTTTCCTCAACTACAAAATGGGGATAATAATAGCACCTATATTCCAGGATTGTTGTGAGAATAAAATGATATAATATTTGTAAAGTGCTTAGCATACTGTCAAGCACATGGTAGGCATTATATAAATGCTTGATCCTTTCCACTTCCCTTTAATGTAATGCCCAACCACGATTCCAGAGGACTGGTGATGAAATGTAGTACCCTCCTTTTGATAAAAAAAAAAAAAAGAAGTGGAGGACTCAGAATGAGACAAATTTTTTTGGATATGGCCAATGTGGAAATTTGTTTTGATTGACTATACATGTTTGTAATAGGTTTTGTTTTTCTTGTGTTCTTGGGGGGGGGGGCATGGGGAATAGTTGGGGTGAGATGATGAGAAATAGATCTTGACTGATTAAAACAAATAAAATATTTTTTAAAAGTAGCTCATAGCTCACAGGATTGTTGAGAAGATAAATACTTTTCAAACCTTTAAAAAAAAAGAAAGATGTGACCTTGTGGTTTTCTACTCTTTTCTATGAGATGTGTATCAGAACTATTGGCAGCCCTGGCTAGTTGCTGTTGCTAGTTGCTGTTATCTTTTTTTGTAATGGATTAATCTTGGTTTCAGTCAGTCTTTGTACATGGGAATTTTGCTGTCTCATGATTCTGAATATATAATATTATCAGATTCAAACTGCATTGTAGGGAGAACATGTACATCATTCTTTCCCAAAGGCATAACTTATCATTGTTCTTTCAGGGAGAGATGCACCTTTTTCTGGGGACAATCTCCATCTTAAAGACATAAAAGGCCTCTGCCATAATGTTCCTGCCGTGATGACCGTTCGGCTCCTTATTTCTGATGGTGGTAATTTGGAAGGGATTCCTCAGTATATGATACTTGGTGCAGAGGTCAGGTAAGCTACTTGGGGCAGTACTAACTGGGAGCAATGGCCCTGAAACCTCAGATCCCCTCCCAGTAACAGCAGCAAAGGCTGTCCCTTACGAAGACAGAGACTTCACAGTGTGATGGATGGACCTCTTCATTGCAGTGAGGGGTTGTCCTGAGTGGACTCGGTCCATTCAGTCTGGCTTTAACTCTAGGCTGGTGCTGGCATATGACACATGAGATTCCAAGATCTAGATGAACGGAATGCTCATTCTGACCAGGGCCCCGCTTGGTTTTAGATAGAGGAGTAAGAAATTGAGTGAAAAGGCCCCCAGCCATCGCCACAGCATCTGCTTGCCTGTTGGGGAAGTTTACCAGCTGTTACACCAGGAGTAGGTTGTAGCCTAATGACTGGAATCTCTTTCTTCAGCTTTTCTTCTGTCACCTGGCAATTTCCGTGCGGGATGAACTGTGAAGATAAGCCTAGTCTTTTCCCTATTAGTGTTTCAGTTCAGTTTATTACAATACCTCCTCAACTAGCTGAGCCACTGACAAGGTAAGCACTTCATTGCCACTTTAGTGTCTGACAGTGTTAGGAAGTGAGATCATACACACTTTTAAAAAGAAGGTAGATTTGGTGGGATGAGCAGGATTACTTAAACTTTTTCCACTCCAGACTCTTCAAGTTTGGGCAGTGTTTCATTGGCATTGCATGGCCTGAGGGCTTGCACAGTGCAAAGTAGGCATGCTTTGTGTTCAGAACCAAGGCTACAGTGAAGTTGCCAATGCAGCATGGGAAAGCGCTGCCAGAAGAATCCCAGATTCATTATGGGTTTGATTTTTAATTATTTTTTGGTCATTGCGCATTCAGAAACCTTTTACTGTTGCCAAATTTTTCAAGACTCCCATATGGGATTGGGACTCACAGTTTAGGAAGCACTAGATAATGGATAGATGTTGACATCAGAGTCACAAAAATCCAAATGTGAATCCTGCTTCTAACACTTCCTGGCTCTGGGACTCTGGGGATGAGTCTTCTCACTTTTCTGACCAAATTTTCCTCCTCTGGCTCTAGGAGTGGTGGGGTGGGTGTGGTGTAGAGCCTTCAACCTTATCAACTCTCTCTAGTTCTTGGGATCCTTTCACCTTTTTTTTTGGAGGGGCAATTGGGATTAAGTGACTTGCCCAAGGTCACACGGCTAGTACGTGTAAAGTGTCTGAGGTTGGATTTGAACTCAGGTTCTCCAGACTCCAGGGCTGGTACTCTATTCACTGTGCCACCTAGCTGCTCCCAATCCTTTGACCTTTTGGTGCCCTTTACCAGATCTGGTGAGGCCAACTCTCTGTCTTGCCATTGTCCTGGCTTTGCCACTTACCAAGGTGTCTTGTAGTTTTCAGATCAGTTACTGGAGCCATGAATGTATTAACAATGAAGTCTGCTGGCCAGAGCTCATTTTCCCCTTGTCCAGAAATTACCAAGGTAGGAGCACTAGGCCACCATGTGGTCTTATATTTCTGTCTTTAACTAGATGAATAAATCAGTTTGCCATATTGTGGAGGGGAGTCATCAACTATTCTCAGGATATTCAGAAGACCCCTATAGTTTGGGATCCACAGGGCATGTTTTTAAGGGTCTGGCAAAGGCAGATATTTGGTTAAAATAAAAAGATGAGGATTTCATTTAAATTTGCATTTGAAGTTTTCTCATTTAACACTAGGTAATAAGACAAAGGACTAAACAAACACACAACCAGCCCCTTGCAGTTTGGGTACTTAGTACCTGTGATGGGCCAGGTAGTGGATGAGGCTCTGAAGACACAAGGAAGAAAAAACTTCATGGAGGAAGATGACCTGCCCACCGAAATTACATTTTGTGTGTGTATATTTGATACATACCTATATTGTAATATATTTGATTCAAAGTATCATATATGTCACATATGCAGTCACATATTAAATAGTTTTTTGGGAGAGGACTTTTGGAAGGACACTTAAAGGTGAGGAAGGAGAACATCTGAGGCCTGCAGGGCAGCCTGGGTAAAAGTATAAGATGGGAGATGGAATGTTTGACTAGAAATTTTAGGAGATGAATGACTATTGTGTAGGAAGCTTGGCAAAGGAAACTGAAGCCAGATTGCAGAGGGATTCAGAAGCCAAATCAAAGGGTTGGTATTTTAATCTAGAAGTAATAGGGAGCCACAAGAGTATCTTGAGCAAGGGAATGACATGCTTAGATCCATGCTTTAGGAAGCTCTCCTGGGCACCTTTATGATGGATTCCTGAGAGAAGAGACAAGATAAGGAGAGGTGCCGAGACCCCAGACAAGGTGAGTGGTCCAGAGACAGAGAGGAGGCATAGAACAGAGGTAGGCCCGACAAGCAGTCACCTATGTAGGATGAACGGGACAACAGAGCCAGGTATGCCTGGCAGGGTTCTTGAGGAGCCTCCATAGGAAAGAGGCCTGGGCCTCAGGGGAAAGGCCACGAAGACTTATGTTGGGGGCATGTTTGAGACACCTCCAGGATATTATTTATTTTGGTTCTTAGGAGGGACGAGGGTCAGATTGACAGATCTAGAAATTGCCTGCATAGAGATGAGACTGAGAGGGAGACTAGAAGGCCCAGGATAGAGCCCATTGGCATACCCTTAAAGAGGGGGCAGAATGTGACTAATGGTTCAGCAAAGGAGACTGAATGGCAGCGGCCTGTCAGGTAGAAGACAACCAGGAGAGAATGCCACCGCCAAAATCCAGGGAGGAGAGAGAGAGTCTAGGAGGAGGGGAAGGGGCAACAATGTCAAATGCTGTGAAGTCAAGAAAGATGGGGTGGCTAGGTGGCTCCATAGTACTCAGAGGGAAGACTCATCTCTGAGTTCAAATCCTACCTCCGATACTTCCTATCTGTGTGACTGGGAAAGTCACTTAATCCTGGTTGCCTCAGTTTCCTCATCTGTAAAATGAGCTGGAGAAGGAAATGGCAAACCCCTCCAGCATCTCTGCCATGAAAACACTAAAAATGGGGTCACAAAGAGTCAGATCCGACTGAAAAATAACTAAACAGCAAAATAGGAAAGATGAGGACTAAAAAGAAGGCATTGGATTTATCAGTCAAGAGATCATTGCAGGAGCTCATAAGCAATAATTTTAGAAACATGTATCCCCTTGGAGACCCAACCTGCTAGTAAGGGGAGGGGTGGGGTATAGCATGCCTTGGGCCACAGCTGGGAGGAAACGTGTTCTCCAGAAATGGTGGCGGGGTCGTTGAGTCATTTCAGTTGTGTTGACTTTCTTGACCCCATTGGGGGCTTGGCAGAGCTATTGGAGGGGTTTGCCATTTCCTTCTCTGACTCATTTTACAGATGAGGAAACTGAGGTAAACAGGGTGAATTGACTTGTCCAGGGTCCATAACTAGAAAGTGTCTGGGTCTGGATTTTAACTCGGAGAGGAGCCTTCCTGACTCCAAGACCTCAAAATCCAGGGCTAACAAAAATCTTGCCGTAGCACTCACCTGGAATTAGTATAATGATCTCTGCAAGCACAATGGAGACTGACTTCTATTTGAGCTTGTGTTAACTCATGTCATGCTGCCCAGATCTAGATGTCCATGACCTTCCATAAAGAGAGAGAGCCCGTGGGGGAGCCGGAGCTCCGTCTCTGGTGGGTGATGCCAGATTGCAAGGGCTTGGTTGCCTTATTGCCTTCACTTGTTTACATTTGTATTTATCATTGAATCCTTCTTTTCTCTTTTCTCATTACAAAGTGCTTCTTTTTCTTCTTTTCAGTTTAGCTACAGGTCAAGAGCCCCAAGAGTTCGAGGCTCTGCGTGTTGCTAATGTCTGTTTTCTTCCAGGAGAGTCTTACAGCTCCTGCCTTGCCAAAAGCTTGATGCTGGCCTTCATCCTCACAGTGATCGTGTTACTCAACAACGTATGGATGAAAATCTTAAGCATTTGGAGCTTTTCCCCATCTAACTTCTGAGAGGCTTCAGAGAGCAGCAGCAGCACTGTCGTCGGGAGCTGGGGCTGTGATGGAACACTTCCACTTAGTGACTTTTCCTGTTTATTTCTGTAAAAAAGTGGTATTCAGTGATCAGTCGTTTGTTTCTAAATGTCACTTTCTCAAAAGGCTGGCCACCAGCTAGTTAATTGATTTTATTTTCAGTTGCAGCAGCTCCTTGCCACTGCCTTCTAAGAGGGGCCCATCTTTGAGAGGGGGTTCAATCTGCCCCAGTGGTGGTGATACACCAGGAAAATGACAGGCCCTGGAAGGGCTGAAGTCAGTAGAGCTGTCACTGGTGGAAACCTTAGCATCCTCAAAGTGACTTATCCGAGGCCACACAGTCATTAGCAGAGTTGACTAGAACGCCTAACAAAATGGAAAAAAGTGTCAGTTATTTAAAGAGTTAAATATGTATTCATAAACTGTAAATTTCTGTTTATGGCAAATCTTAAAGGACCTCTTTTTTTCAGTCAATAAGAAAAAATTTTTTCCCTCAAAATACTTAGATTTATATCACTTTACTAGATGACCTTTGGTTTAAATAAATTTTGCATACTATGAATAAATTTTTCTTTTAAGAAATTATTCTTTTCTCCTTATTTGATGTCCTGTTTATCCTGCAAAAATAGCTGGCATTTATTCAGTGTTTTAAGGTTGGCTCAATGCATTCTTTTTATTGATCCTATGAGGCAGGCAGTACAAATGTCATTTTATTATATTTTATATCATATCACATTATTTTCTGATATCATATCATATTATAGGTCAGGGGGGTCACATTTGTTGTAGGATTGAATCCCAGGTCTCCTGGCTCCAAATGTCCATACTGTGTCTCTTGGTGATCTCAACAGCTGTCATGGTTCAATGATTATCTCTATGCCCATCATTCCTAATACATATATCTATTAGTCTTTCACTTGAGCTGCAGTCCCAGATCGCCAGTTACCTATTTGATATTTCAAAGTGGCTGTATGAGACACTTGTCAAGCTCAGAATGTATACTGAAACCACTCTCTCCAAATGTCCCCCTTTCTGTTGAAGACAGCCTTGTTCTTTCAGCCTCTCAGGTTTGTCATGTTGGTTTCCCCTTGATTCCTGGCTCTCCTTCCCCCTACACAGCCATCTTATCTGGTGCCAAATCTTGCCTTTCCTATTTCCACAACATCTTTCCTACCTGACACCTTCTCTTTACTCACACAGACTCCTCAGTTCAGGCCCTCTTTACCTCTCATCAGGACGACTGCAGTAGCCTCCTGAGACCTACCCCTACCACTACTCAAGTCCTGTTCTTAAGGCACAGGCATAACTGAGTCACTGCCTTCATGAGCTCTGGGGGCTCACTCTGGCACCAAAGATAAAGCAGCAACTCTGTCGAGCCTTTAAAGCCCTTCCCACCTGGCCCCAACCATTGCTCTCCTTCCCCTCTACCATCTAGCTGAATGGGCTTTCTTTCTGCTTCATCTCCCTGCTGGTCTTTGCCCTGCCTTCCTCTCAGCCTCCTCTGAGAGCCCCATCCTCTCCCTGCTCTATGTCTTCTCTTCCTAGACACCTTGTTCTCTACCTGGTCCTTATTTACATCTGTTCTTTCTGTTTATTCTTTCCATACACATCTTGTCTCTCCCATGTCAGTATGAACTCTTTGGCAGTAGGGATTGTTTCCTTTTGTATTGGTGTCCCTAGCATCTAGCCCTGTGCCTGGCACACAGCAAGGGCTTAATGAATGTTTGTTGTTGGAAGTGACCATCTCTATACTGCCATGTGTCTTTTGCCTTAAAATAAGGGCCATACACAGAACAGGTGCCTCCCACTAGATAGCTCACAGAGCAGGAAGCAAAACTCCCCTGAGGGAGGGGCAGGAAGCAGCATGGCAGGTCAAACCACCACCATGACCACCATCTGCCCTCACCCTGATGGAGATAGCCCAGAATGCTGAACCCAAGAGTCTTGGGAAGAACAATGCTTCCAGCCTGAGACTCCTAGTCATCCTGGGAAGCACATAGTACATGCTTACACCAGGTGCTACGGAGATGCAGACTGGCAAATGCTTGATGTCTTCTCTTCCTTCCTCCCTCCCTATCTTTCTCACTACCTTTCTTCCCTTCTCATTCCTTCCTTCTTTCCTCCCTCCCTGTCTTTTTTCCCCTTCATTTATTTTCATTATTCATCCATTTCTTTCTTTCTCCCTCCCTTTTTCCTTCCTCCCTCCCTGTCTTCTTTTTTCCTTCTTTATTTCTTTCCTTCTTTCATTTCTCCCTTCCTCCTTTCCCTTTTTTCTTCCCTCCATTTCTTTCTTTCTCTCTCTTTCCTCCTTTCCTTCATTTCTTCCTTCTTTCTTTTCATCCTTCCTATCTCCCTCCCTCCTTTTCCTTCCTGCTTCTCTTTCCTTTCTCACTCCTTTCTTCTTTTCTCCCTACCTCCTTTCCTTTCTCTCCCCCTCCATACTTGCCCTCTTTTTTTCCATTCTTCCTTTTTTCCTCCATCCCTTTCTTTCCTTGCTTATTTCCTTTCTTCCTCCCTCCCTTTTTTTATCCCTTCTTTCCTTCCATCCTCCCTCTCCCTCCTTTTTTTCTTCCTTTCCTTCTCTTCCTTTCCTTTTTTCTTCCTCCTCCTTTCTTTCTTTGCTTATTTCTTTTCTTGCTCTGTCCTTTCTGTCCTTCTTCCCTTCCTTCCTTCCCTCTCTTCTAGCAGGAACAAATTTTGCTTTTCTTTGTACTTTTCTTTGTATTCCCTAATGCTTAACTTAATAAATGTTTGTTGACTAGAACACCCAAAAGGAATATCCTGTATCCATTCTAATCACAGAGAATTTTATAGGAGATTAATTTAGAAATGTTTGGAATTTCCAGCAACATTAACTCTCAATTTATCCTAAAAGAGGTTTTAGGGCTAGGGTGGTGCCTCTCTGGGCTCTTTTGTGGCCTGGCCTAATTAGAAGGGAAGAGTGCAGTAGGCAGAGGGGGTGAGGGTCTTTGTGTCATTGCATTCTAGTACTAAATGTGAACTCTGTAGAGGTTGCATTTAAAAAGCACTGCCTACATCTCCATCATCTGGATGATGGAGAGTCGAATTGCTTGTAGTACATCAAATGAGCAATGCAAAATACTTCTCATAGAAAGTCTCTGTGACACAATGGCATCAAAGAGTGGAGATTTCTTTTGAATTCTGCACAGAGGTCTGATAAGAATAAGGTTTATGGACTGCCGGGTTCTATTTGGGTAGTCTATGTTGTTACCTATGTCTGCAGAGAGAACCATATTTATGTGATTCCTTGCAACATCATAGGACCATAAGATTTAAAACTGTAAGGGTTCATAAAGACTGTAGATTCCAGCCCTATTATTCCCCCCTCTGTTTTAAAAAAAAAAAACACCACTTTCACCTTTAGATATATTTCTTCTGCCATTATTCACAGATTTCTTGTAACAAAAAAAAATAAGAAAAAAAAAATAGCAAGACGAACACAGCTGTGTCTAACAAGTGCAATGTTCTATGATCCAGGGATGGGGAACCTGCTATACCCATAGCCCCTATGCAAAGAGAGAAAAGCACTTGGAGATCAACATTACCCGTCTTGGAAAGGACACTCCTCCTTAGCCACTATTTCCCCATATGTATTGTCTATCCCTATTAAAATGTAAGATCATTAAGGGCAAGGACTATCCTAACTGCTTTTGTTTTCATCTCTATTGCTGCTACAATGCCTGGAACATAGAAAGTGCATAATTAGTACTTCATTCATTCATTCATTCATTCATTCATTCATTCATTCATTCATTCCTTGTTGGTTAGTTAGGTTTCTCTAGGACCAAGCTTGGTTATTTTATGACACAAATTTCTTTTTTTTGGTACTTTTTACATTGTTGTTGTCACTGTATATATTGTTCTCCTGTTTACTTCACTCTGCCAAATACCAACGCTTAATTAACAATTTTCACCATTTCTAAGCATGTAGTAATATTCTATCACATTCACATATGAAAATTTATTTAGCCATTCTGCATTATTTCAGTTCTTTGCTATCCTCCAAATCACTGCTATGATGATTTTGGTGTACATGGGACCTGGTTTTTCTCTGTTTGACCTCCTTGGGGATATATATATATGTATATATATATAATATATATGTATGTATGTATGTATGTATATACTATAGAGACCTCTAGGTCAATTCTGACATTTTTAGTCACTTTCTTACCACAGTTCCAAATTTCTTCCTAGAATGGTTTGGGCCAGTTCACAGCTCCACCAACAGTGTATTAGTGTTCCTGCCTTTCCAAAGCTCCTCCAACACTGAACATTCCCTCCTCTTGTTGCCAATTTGCTGCCAGAGAAGGAACCCAAGTTACTTGGCCAAGGTAGAAGGTAGAAAGAGCAGAACAAGGATTCAGATTCAGAATTGGTACACTTCGCAGCACTCGGTCCCATCTCAGCATCCCAGCGTATCCCATCCTGTCCCGTCCCAGCACACAGCAACCTTTAAAGTTCCTAGGGAACGTTACGAACTCCAGTTCACTAAGTTTCCTCTTCTTCCCAAAGAAAAACATCGCCTTGACGTCGGACAGCAGCATTGGAACCCCCTCTCCTCAGGGCACGCCAACTTTTTTTTCTTCCCAGCGCTGAGTGAAGGAGACCAGGGACACGAGAGAAAACTCCCATTTCCCAATTCGGAAGGAACTTCACTTCACTAAAACTATCGTGGCCCGTACGGGGATCGAACCCGCGACCTTGGCGTTATTAGCACCACGCTCTAACCAACTGAGCTAACCGGCCCTGAGGGACTGGGCTCGCCCAAGTCCTTTAGAGCTGTCGATCGTCTGTAATCCGGGCGGGGACGAGCCCGCAGCCCATTGGGTGCCGCGTGCTAGGGGGCTGGGCTGGGCCGGGGGCCCGGGCTGGGCTGCGCAGCATCCAGCCTCGCTTCCGGGCCGCGCCCGCCCCGCCCCCCCCCCCCGCCCCCACCCCCCGGCCGCCTCCTTGGCTCACCCGGCCCCCGGATTCTCTTTTCTGGTCCCTTGGGTGTTTATTAAAAAACCAAAAACTTTAAAAGTTTGTTCTAAACTTAGCGGGCAGAAGTTCGCTCTCGGAGGACACGGGACTGGCGCCTTCCCGCCTCTGCCACCGAACCTTGCACACCTTAGGTGCTTAATACATGCCCGTCCTGTTGAATCGGTGAATGCCTGTCGCATCCCCTCAGTAGTTTTCCTGAGGGCAGGGGCTTTTTTTATTTTGGGCCTTATATCCCCTCTATCCAGTAGACAGTAGTCGCTAAATAAAGGCTCGACGAATGAATGAATGTTGTATCTCTCACTCCCCTCGCCCCTCCCCCAGGTGACTGTAAACTTCCTTTGAAGGGAGGGGCTTAAAAAAAAAACATTCCCGGCACGTGACCTAGGGCTTGGTAAAAGTAAGCGCTTACTAAGTGCAGGTTGTAGAAATGCTATATTCCCCCCTCTCACTGGGGATGGGGGTGGGTGGCATCATCCCCACCCAGAAAGGTAAGCTCCTGAGGGCAGTCGCATCCAACCTTAATTAGGCACCGAAAAGAAAGGAGGCCGGGCACCACTGGCCCCCATAATTAGGGCTAAGCTCCCGAGGGCGGGGATGGTTTAGTTTTTGCCTCTATCCCCCGAGCACAAGCAGACCCTTAATAAATGCACTCTGCCTCGCACTGGAACCCATGGCTTCTGACGGGACGGACCGGACAATCCCCCGGACAATCCTCCGGGACCCCCGGTTCTCGAGCCCTAGAACTGTAACGCCGACGGAGCCCGGGAGCCTGGGACCCGGCTTTTCACTTCAGGGAAGTCAGGCCCCGCCGCCGGGCCGGCTCCGCCCAAAGGCCGCGGGGCGGGGGAGCGGCCCGAACCTGTCCGCCCCGCTCCCAGTCGAGGGCCGCCTTCTCCCGGCAGCTCTCTCCCAGGGTTTGTTGCTTCTCGGTCCTCCTCCTACTCGCCCCGCCCCGCCCCGCCGCAGGGAAGTAGGCGGGCTCGCCAGCTCCGGGCATGACGTCACCGGCCCGGCCCCGAGGGGACCCGGAAGCGGAACCGGCGGGGCGGGAGGCGGGGCCGGGCTGCTGACTGAGGAGGAGGCCTGGCTGCGGAGCTCACTGCCGAGCGGCGGGGCGGCCAGGGAGAGCGAGCCGCGGGGCCCATGGTGCGAGGCCGCCGCGGGAAGGCCGCCGCAGGAGGAGCTCCGGGCTGAGAGCGAGCGCCGTCGGGCTGGGCCTCGCGGTGCCCCGCGTCGGACCATGGGCTCCCTGTTCCGCAGCGAGGCCATGTGCCTGGCGCAGCTCTTCCTGCAGTCCGGCACGGCCTACGAGTGTCTGAGCGCCCTCGGGGAGAAGGGCCTGGCCCAGTTTCGGGATGTGAGTACCGCGGGCCGGGGTGCGGGGCAGGGGGCGGTGTTCCGGAAAGCGCCTCGGCTTTGGGAGTGGAGGCCCCGGGAGGCTGGGGGTCTTCCTGGGCCTCCCGCTCCCCCTCTGCGGAGGGAGGGGGCCAGACCACAGCTGTAGCCACAGTGCGGTGACCTCCGTGCGCTGCCGAGTCTACTTTAAAGTGGGGGATGGGAGTGGGCGTGGTGGTGGGGGGGTTGTTGGAGATCTGTTCCTTTGAGACCTTGACCTCTCTGGACCTCGGTTTCCTCTTTCGTAAAGTGAGGGGGACCTGGATCTGCGGTCTTCCTGGGCCTCAGTGTCCTCCTTCGTTGGGCTAAGGTGTCGGGCTGGGCCTCCGAGGTCCAGCCTCCGCGGTAAGCCCTCCAGCAGGGTGAGCTCACTGCCTTCTGGGCGGCCCACTGCGCTGCTGGACAGCTCCGGAGGTGGGACGATCCCCCCACCTTGGGGTCGGCAGCGCCCACTGTTCTGCCGCAGGGACCCTCGGACTGGCTGGAGGCCCTTTCCTCACTGCGCCCCTGCCCTTGCAATCGGGCTGGACTCAGAAAGTTGGAGAAGGGTGGACCCTGAATTCAAGACACAGAATTCCAAGCCTTTGATGGGCGGTGTCCCTGGAACCCCGAGGTCCCCCACAGCAGACCCCAGACCCCGCCATCCGAGGCCTCTTAGAGCCCTCCCAGCCGTCCCAGTGATGCCGGAGCTGCAGCGCTGATGGCCGTACTGGGCGCTGCACCAGGCAGGCATTTAACAACCTAGATTGCCCGGTCTGCGGATCTGTATCAAGCCCATCCGTAACCATAGCAGCCAGTGTTCAGATTGTGCTTTGCAGTGGCCCAGCAGCCCCGTGATAGCCGCACAGATACAGTTATCTTCATTTTTCAAGGGCGGAACAGCAGCCTCAGGAAGGATGCCTGCCTGGCGGGTGATAAGTGTTCTCTGAGCCTCTGTTTCCTGCTCAAGGCCACATAGCCAGTAAGTGGCAGGACCAACATTGGGACACAGGCCTTCCCACTGGTCTAGTTTTGTCTTGTAGCTCTAAGATCAGCAGGTCCGACTGAATGATCTCTGATAGCTCCTGGCCTGCTACTTTGTGCCAGTTCCTCTTAGTGCCTTCTATAAGCTTGAGTAATCTCACAAACTTTTTTAATTAGGACAAGGGTTTTTCCTAATTTCAAGTAGTTAGAGATCACTTTAGACCATTTTAGGGACAAGTGTCATCAGTCAACCAAAGTGGCCTTGGGGAAAAAGATGTTTTCATAGTACTGTGTTCTACCAGGATGAGCCTGCAAAATGTATCCCTAGGTAATCGAATGAATTGATCAGTGGCATAAAGTTTTGAAGTATTGTGCATTTAAATGTTGGAGAATGTTTTAGTTTAAAAACTACAGTTTATGTTCACTCACAAGTTCTTGGTAATAAGTGACACCCATAGTTGAATATTTTTGAATTTTGTAAATGTTTATAGAATTTATAAGACTTTATACACTTTATAAAATTAGAATTTTATAACTCCTAGAGGGCATCTATCTGGTTCATCTCATTGCTTTACCAAATTATTTAAATATGATTTAATAGGAAGTAGATATTAGGAGACAGCTGTTTTATATTCTTTAGAACTAGAATTTTATTCAAAAGACTTCCTTCTCTCTCCAGTTTTGGCAGCAAAATGATACAGCTTTTGAAAAAGCAGTAGTAGTTTAAGAGCCAAACCCAAGATTATATAATTTGGGTCATAGATCATTTCTATCTATTAACTCAAAGGCTGAATGGAAATTGATAAATGCTGTTAAAAGACCTATGTGTTTGTGTTATCTCAGAAAACAAACATAGCAGTATTAATTTAGAATAGTTGTGGTTAATCATAAGAATGTTAGCTTATAGCCTGCTTGCCTTTCATGCAAGATATTAGACTTTGTCATTTGACAGCGATGAGGTGATAAAAGCCCTGTGTGACCTCTGAGGTCTCTTTTAGCTCTAGATCTGCGATCCTATAACTGAGCTCTAATGTGTTGGAGTATTTTTACCAATTATTCCTTTTTATGATTTTCCATAAAATAGGAATGATACTTTCTTGTTAGTCTGCTGACATCAAGATAGGATTTGAAGATATATAGGTTTGTCTCAGTGAAAAGCAGCATTCTAGAGAGCCAACATTGACTGTATTTCTTCTTGCTCTTATTCTTTTGCTTTTGGAAGAATACATTGTCTTAGGAATTCAGAGATTTAAAATACTTGCCTAAACAGGTGTAATTAAAAAACAAACAAACAAATGTGAAGCCAGGAATTGTAGCAGAAGTGGAATGGAAGCAGTTACCTTTTTTTTTTTTCCAAATGTTTTATTAACTTCTGGTTTACATCATTCATTTCCGTCAGATTTTGAGTTACAATTATTTCCCCATTTTTCCCCTACCCACCACCCAGAATAGCAGTCCCACAGGATATCCCCTCATCCAATCTGTTCTCTCCCATCTCTTCTCCCATACCCCCTTCAACTTTTCCAGTAGGGCAAGGTGAATCCCCATGCCCCAATGCCTGCAATCTTATCACCCAATTATATGCACAATAGTATTAATCATAGTATTTATATATATATATATATATATTTTTAATTGGTTTTAAATGGGAGATAAGCAACTCAGTATATACTGTACATGTGTAGCTATGCAAAACATTACCATAGTAGATATATTGTAAAAGACTGACTATATTTCCCTCCCTTCTATCCCACCTCCCACCTGGTCCACTCCCCACTTTGGTCCTGTCCCTTTTCAAAAGTGGGTGCTTCCAAATCCCCCCCATGCCCTCAGCCTGCCCTCCCTTCCATTGACCTCCCTCTCATCCCCTTCTCCCCTACTCTCCTGTAGGTTGAGAAACCCTATTTAGTATGTATGTCATTTTCTCCCTGATCCAAATTCAGTGAGGATAAGGTTTTGCCTTTTTGCCTTCCTGTTCTTCCCCTTCCTTGTAACCATTTTCCCTTGCTTCTTCTATATGAGATAGTTCACCCCATTCTGTCTCTCCCCATCTTCTCTCATTATATTCCTCTCTCACCTCTTAATTTCACCTTTTAAGTATCATCCCTTCCTATTGAATTCGACTTGTGCCCTCTATCTATGTATACCTGAAAACATATATACACACACATTCCCATATGTATTCATATGCCCATATACCCTTCTTCAACTATTTTCATACTGAGAAAAGTTTCATCAGTTACAGTTATCATTTTTCCATGTAGGAATGTAAATAGTTCAACTTTGCTAAATTCATAATGATTTCTTTTCCCTGTTTACCTTCTCATGCTTCTCTTGCTTCTTGTATCTGAATGTCAGATTTTCCACTCATGTCTGGTTTTTTCTTCAGGAATGCTTGAAAGTCCTCTAATCCACTGAATGACCATATTTTCCCCTGAAACATGATATTCAGTTTTGTTGGGTAGGTGATTCTTGGTTTTAATCCCAGGTCCTTTGACCTGTGGAATATCATATTCCAGGCCCTTCAGTCCCTCAGTGTAGAAGCTGCCAGATCCTGTGTTATCCTGATTGTGTTTCCACAGTATTCAAATTGTTTCTTCCTGGCTGCTTATAATATTTTCTCCTTGATCTGGGAATTCCGGAATCTGACTATAATATTCCTAGGAGTTTTCTTTTTGGGATCTTTTTCAGGAGGTGATCGGTGGATTCTTTCAACCTCTATTTTGCCTTCTGGTTCTAAAACATCAGGGCAGTTTTCCTTGACAGTTTCTTGGAGGATGATTTCTATGTTCTTTCTTTGATTATGGCTTTTAGGTAGTCCAATAATTTTTAAATTCTTTCTCCTGGATCTATTTTCCAGGTTGGTGATTTTTCCCATGAAATATTTCACATTGCCTTCTATTCTTTCATTTGTTTGGATCTGTTTAACAGCATCTTGATTTCTAACAAAGTCACTAGCTTCCCTTTGGTCCATTCTAAATCTGAAGGAAAGATTCTCCTCAGTGAGCCTTTGAAATTCTTTTTCCATCTGGCAAATTCGACTTTTTAAGGCATTCCTCTCCTCATTGCCTTTTTGACCCTCTTTTGCCATTTGAGTTAGTCTATTTTTTAGGGCATTATTTTCCTCAGGCTGTTGACTCTCATTTCATAATTTTCTTGCATCATTTTCATTTCTCTTCCCAATTTTTCCTCTACTTGTCTTATCTGCTTTATGGCCTGTAACCTGCTCGTATTTTCATTTGAAGCTTTTGGTGCAGGAGTTCTGACCTCACAGTCCTCTTCCTGTTCCATGCTTTAATCCTCTTTATCCCCAAAATATGAATCTAATGTTGAATTTTTCTGTTTATTTTGTTTCCTTTGCCTAGGCATGTTGCCACTCAATTACTTGACTTTTGGGCTTGTTGCCACAGTAGGACTCTGCCACCAGACAGGGGAGCTTCCATTCCAAACGCTGGGGTTTTCTCAGCTGCCAGAGGTATTAGTTGGGTGCCCTCTCTGAAGCCTCCGCACTCTCTGTCAATCTGGTCACACACCCCAGACCTTCACCCCAGACCTCAGTCCCCTACACTTGTCACTGGGTTCCTCTACAGTTCGCAGGCCCTGGCTGCGCTTAAGCATGTCAGGTGCTTCTAGCCGTCTTCTAGCTTCTAGCTTCTACCCCCCCCCCCCCCACCAGGGGCAAAAGCCAATTCTCCCCCCACTAGTCCCAAAGTCTGCAGTGCACTGACCTCTCACTTTGTCCTTGGCATCTATATGTTGATAATTCTAGAAACGCCACAGCGGCTGGTGTTCTGGAGTCTCTCCAGCCGGCTGCTGGTCAGGCTGCCCTGGGACTAAAACCTCTGGCTCATATGGGCCTGGGGTCAGCTGCTCCCAGAGTGCTATGTAGCCAGCCAGGCTGCCGGGCTGTCCTCAGCGGGAGGTCAGCTTCTCAGAGTCATTTTGTGGGTTCTGTAGCTCCAGAGTTTGTTCAGAGTCTCCTATTACACGGATTGGTGAAAGTGGGAGCTGGAGCCACTTGGAAGTCCTGTTTTTGCTCCGCCATCTTGACCTCCTTCTCCATGTTCTCTCCATTCAGTTCTTACAATGTCCCTGTGAGCCAGGTTTCCTGTATATTATTATCTTCATCTTATAGGTGAGAAAACTGAGGCTTGGAGAAGTTGTGATTAAGCTATTTGAGGCCAGGTTTAGTGGTCTGGTTTCTCTTGACTCTAAGCCCACTGACCATTTCACCCCATACTACCTCTTTTTTTTTTTAAAGATTTTTTTTCAAATAACAGGCATTTATTCTCTTCTTCCTCCCATCCACATCCTCATCTCCACTCATTCCTTATTGGTGGGAAGAGGGGAACCTTATGACAGAGATGCACAGGCAAGCCAGACAGATTCCCACATTGGCCATGTCTTAACATTTCCACTCCTGTTCTTACAAGATGGTTGTAAGGAACTGCTTCACAGACCCCAAGGTTTGTTCATGTGAGTGGCTGCTATTACTTTTCTCAAGGTTTTGATGGTTTAGCACTGGAGGGATGGGAGAGCTTTCTTTCAGTCCAGGCTGTGAATTGGGTGTTTTAATGACTTTTTTTTCCTTCTTCCCCACAGCTCAACCAAAATGTAAGCGCCTTTCAGAGAAAATTTGTCGGTGAGGTGAAGCGGTGTGAAGAACTGGAACGAATACTGGGTAAGTTCTCATCTCATTTAACTTCAGAATTTTGTGAAGACAGGTGAGACACGGCGGAGGGAATGGCGCATCGGGGAGTATGCTGTCACATGAATTTATTTGCAGTTTTAAAACAGCACCATCCTGATACCATTGAGAGGGTTCTGGTCAGGCATGAGCATTCATTGCCCTTTGATTCTTTGTTCAGAGAAGTTCCTGGCAGTTTTGCTGGAAGTAGTGAAGCCAGAGAACCCATATTATCTACAGTGATAACTTACACTTTTTGTTTTGACACATTCCAGCAATCACACAGACCAGGCCTCTCCTCCAAAGTACTTTCCCCAGGAAATGCTGAATCACTTAAAAAAGTTGTTGCAGCTGGTGCCACGTCCCTTCTACTTGTGTTGTTGAGGGTCTGCGAACAGAAACTAGGGTATATGTTTTAACTATAGTAGCTTGGTACCAACATTGTCCATTTTTTAAGATGGGTATAATGAGCTCTGTTGGAATGTGGAAGGTAATGATAAGTTGAGAAGTTCAGCACCTGATGTGCTAGGGGTCTGACAGATGAGATATGTGGGATTCAATGTGACTTGCCCTCATGAAACTTAAAGTCTTGTAGAAGACTGATCAGATGCAGAGAGAAGACTGATGTAAGACAGTACACAATCTTGTGATGAATTTTATGCCTTAGACAGATACAAAACCAAGTCTGAGGTGGGAGAAGCCATTGCTGATGGGGGCAGGGGAGGAAAATGGGGAGAGAGAGGGAATCTTCTTTGGAGAATGTGATATTTAATTTGAACCAGACTCACACTGTGACTGAGTACATGCTGTTATGTTTGTTAAAAGCTTATTTTCTGGACTTAAAAATAGAACCAAGCTATCTGACAGGACTGAGAGATAGTCATTCTTTGGGAATTTAGATTTTTTTTGGCTAGATAGAGAGGGCTTAGGTATAAAAAGTTCTGATTTACTACTTAAATATGTGAGTATTGTATTTTGTGAATTTAAACACTGAATTTGTCTGATGCCATTCCTTTGATTCCTCTAGCATATTTAGTGCAAGAAATTAAAAGAGCAGATATTCCTCTTCCTGATGGAGATACCAGTCCTCCTGCCCCACCTTTTAAACAAGTATTGGAAATGCAGGTAATTCTTCCCAATAAGATTATTGAATTTAACTCTAAGTTTTTTATGTTCTGTAATAAATGAGAAAACTACACTGCAGTCAGTTCTTATTCATCTGCACGTATTTATCTGTTTAGTACACTGGCCAAGATAAATGTTAATTGTAGGCCAGTTTTCACCAGGTACACTTCAGCTGCTTTTCTCTTTCTTTTTGAAGTATTATCTTTTTATTTTTTATAGGTTCTTGAATCATATTTTGTTTTATTTTCAATTGCCCTTTGAGCATAGTTCCAAATTGCTTGCCAAAATGGCTGAACTAGTTCACAACTCCACCAGCAGTGATTTAGTGTCCCAATTTTCTCATATCCCTTCCAACATTTATCATTTTTTCCCTGTCATATTAGCCAATTTGATAGATGTCAGGTGATAGCTCAGAGTTGTTTTAATTTTCATTTCTTTAATCAGTAGTGATTTGGAGCATTTTTTCATATGACTATAGATAAGCTTGATTTCTTCATCTGAAAACTGCCTATTCTTTTCTTTTGACCATTTATCAATTGGGGAATGACTTGTGTTCTTATGAATTTGAGTAATTTCTCTATATATGGAAATGACGTCTTTATCAGAGATACTTGCTGTACTTTTTTCCCCCAGCTTCTGCTTTCCTTCTAATCGTGGCTGCATTGGTTTTGTTTGTGCAAAAGCTTTTTAAGAATCATCCATTTTATATGTCGTAATGTTCTCTATCTCATTTTGGTCTTAAATTCTTCCCTTATCCATGGATCTGACAGGTAAGCTATTCCATGCTGTACTAATTTGTTTATGATATCACCCTTTATTTATAAATCATGAACCCCCCCCCCTTTTTTTTTAAGCAATTGGGGTTAAGTAACTTGCTCAAGGTTACACGGCTAGTTATTTTTATTTGTGGGTGCTAATTTCCTGAGGCCGGAACTGATCCCAGGTCCTTCTGGGGCCGGGACTCTTACTCACTGCACCACCTAGCCGCCCCTCGTGTACCCCCTTTTGACCTTATCTTGGTGTATGGTGTGAGATGTTGGTCTCACACCATAGGTTCTGCCAAATTGTTTTCTAGTTCACCCAGCTGTTTTTGTCAAATAATGAGTTCTTGTCTCAAAAGCTTGCATCTTTAGGTTTGTCAAACACTAGATTACTGTGGTCATTTACTGTTGTGTATCGTGTCCCTAATCTACTCCATTGATCCACCACTCTATTTCTTAGTTAGTACCAGATTGTTTTTACCACTTTATAATACAGTTTGAGATCTGGCATGTCTAGGCCACCTTCCTTCACTTTGTTTTCATAATTTCCTTGATGTTCTTGACCTTTTGTTCTCCCAGGTGAATTTTGTTATTATTTTTTCTAGCTCTACAAAATAGTTTTTTGAGAGTTTGATTGCTATGGCACCAAATGAGTAAGTTAATTTAGGTAGAACTGTCATTTTTATTATATTGGCTCAGCCCACCCATGAGTGAGCAGAATTTTTCCATTTTACATCTGACTTTGTGTGAAAAATGTTTTGTGATTGTGTTCGTGTAGTTCCTGTGTTTGTCTTGGTAGCTAGACTCCCAGGCATTTTATATTATCTGCAGTTGTGTTAAATGGAATTTCTCTCTCTGTCTCAAGGTAATATGTAGAAATGCCGATGATTTATGTCAGTCTATTTCATATTCTGCAACTTTGCCAAAGTTCATTATTTCAACTAGTTTTTTTAGCTGATTCTCTAGGGTTTTATAAGTATATCATCATATCATCTGCAAAGAGTTGATAGTTTTATTTCCTCGTTGCCTGTTGTGATTCCTTCAATTTCTTTTTCTTATTGCTATAGTTAGCATTTCTATTAATAGTGGTGATAGTGGGCATCCTTATGTCCATCTGTATAAAACCTCCAACCAACTGGGTGATCAGTAAATAAAATGAGGCATTTATTCAGGGTTGAGGAATTGCTGGTCATGACACTACGTTGCCTTTTCAGGCAGGGATGCCCAGAGAGAGAAGTTACAGCAGGGTTATACATGTTCAGGAGGGGTGACTAGGTAAGTAGGTGGAACAGCAGGTCTCCAGTTGTTTACTACTTTAGCCGTTTTTTTGTTGAAACACATGTAAGGATGGGGCATGTAACCATCAAAAGGGAATAGCAGTCTGGTGCAGGGTGGTAGCATCTTTCTGGGGAAAAAAATGCAGGGCCAATTTAAGTCTCCTGTGGCCGACAGAGGTAGGCTGCTGGCCTGGCCTGGAACTGGGGTCACCTGTAGGGTAGTAAAGAGAGGGCAGAGATGGAAGTGCAGGAAGGAAAAGTGTTGGAGTATTACAAAGAGAAGTCGAAGAACGTCCTTGGAATTGTCTCTGCCCAGGAGGAGAGGGATTGGGGAGGTTGGAAAGTGCTAGTTAGAGCAGGGTAAGGGCCCAGAGTTCTCAGGCGTTTTTACTTACTTGCTTCACCCTGATCTTGTTGGGAAGGCTTCTAGATTATCCCCATTGTAGATAATGCTTGCTGATAGTTTTAGATAGTTATTACTTATTATTTTCAGGAAAGCTCCATTGTGATTTATGGTGTTTTTAATAGGAATGGGTGTTGTATTTTGTCAAAAGCTTTTCCTGCATTTATGAGATAATCATATGATTTCTGTTGGTTTTGTTATTGATATGGTCAGTTATGCTGTTTGTTTTCCTAGTATTGAACCAGCCCTGCATTCCTGATATAAATCCAACCTAGTTATAGTGATACATCTCTGTGATATATTGCTGGTCTCCTTGCTAGTTCCACCGCTTTTCCCACTTACCATCTGGTGTATACTCAAGTAGTGCCTACAAATTTAGATATTGACATGATCCAGAGAGGATTAGGTCATTACATTCCAAAGTTCATCTTGGATCATTCATACCACAGCATTCCTTCAGTAGTGTAGGTAACCGAAGCAGATTCATCAGTGAACTCACAAGCATTTATTAAGCACTCACTATGTGCCAGGCACTGTGCTAAGTGCAGAGATTTTAAAGAAAGAACAAAACCAGAGAAAGCTGTTATGATGGAGGGGAAGACCAGGGAGGTGAAAGGGAATGAGTCAACTTTATTCTCACTGGACTTGTCATAAGGAAAAAATAACATACACACTCAATTGGGTATCTTACCCTACAGGAAACTAGGGGGGAAGGGAATCAGAGATGAGGATGATAGAAGGGAGGGCAGACTGGGGGAGAGGATAGTCAGAAGCAAACACTTCTCAAAGGAGAAAACAATAAATGGGGGGGGGGGATAGGACAGAGGGAAATATAGTCAGTCTTTCACAATATGACTGCTATGGAAATGTTTTGCATAACTACACATGTATAATTGATATTGAATTGTTTGTCTTCTCAGTGGGGGTGGGTGAGAAGGGAAGAAGGGAAAGAATCTGGAACTCAAGAGTTTTAAAAACAAATGTTAAAAAATTGTTTTTGCATGCAACCGGGAAATAAGATATGTAGTCAGTGGGGTATAGAAATCCATCTTGCCCTACAAAAAAGTAAGGGAAAGGGCCAAGGGAGGGGAAGTAGGGGGATATGAGAGAGGGCAGACAGGGGGAAGGGATAATCAATATGCATGCCATCTTTGGGAAGAGATGGGGAGAAAATTTGGAACTCTAAATCTTGTGGAAATGAATATTAAATTAAAACTAAATAAGTAAATTTTTTTAAAAAAGAGCAAAAACTGTCAGCCCTTGGGGACCTTGGAGGAAACATGGACAGAAATAGGTTTTAAGTACTGAGTAGATGGCAGGTGGCCTCAGAGGGGAGACATGAGCAGCTGGAGGGCCTGGGAAAGGTCCCTGGCAGAGGAAGTTTGCATTTTGAGCTGACTTGAAGCCAGGGAACCTCAGAGGCGGTGAGGGGGAAAAGCTTCTCCTCCAACATGGGGACCAGATAAATATCCTCAGGGTCTCTCTGTTGTTCTTTCTTTTCTCAAATCATTTGGAAATCATGGTAGTTTTTTAGAGCCCAGGATGAGGATGATAAATGATTGTAGTTTGGAATTCAAGAGAATTCACTGTTCTTTAGTTCAGTTTCGGCTGCCATGGGGATTCAGTGTTAAACTTGGAGGGAAGACTGATGTGGTTCTCTATTCAGTAGTAAGTTGTTAGCTGCCCTGTTTGTGCTTTAATTACTTTAGAAGATTTCAGTTCTTTATTTGCTTGGAAATTAGTTGCCATTACTACTGTATTTTATCATGACTACAGAAAATTGAGTCCTAAGTGTATTACTGCATAAGGAGTGTCAGGCAGTATTATGCAGATTAGAATAATAATCCTTAATAAAAGGATTTGTTCTTTACAACTTGGGACTCACTCAGAAGGCCACACCCAAAACCCTAGAAGGTCATGTGTGGCCTTACGGCTACAGGTTCTCCACCCCTGTAGCATAATGGAAAGAGCCTGTGACAGGCCTGACTCTGAGGCCAAACACCTGGCTCTGATATCAACTAACTGTTTGACATGGCAAGTCACTTTATTTCCCAAGTGTCTTAGCTTCCATATATTTAAAATGAGAGAATGGGACTAGCTGACCTCAGAGCTCCCTTCCGGCTCTAGATCTATGGTCATGTGACTTAGGAATTATAGAATTATGTGGAAGAGTATCTTGATCAAATTTATGGATAAGCTGGCTTGTGATATTAGTAGTGATGGAATATCCATTACTGTTTATGGAGACTTCCTGGGAATGGTCATATCAATAGGAACGTGAGAGAAATTCAGGAATTTGTTTTGCAGTGTTCTTCCAGAATTTAAGGCTTAAAAATTTTCAAAGGATTTTTAGCATGTTTCTGATTACTGACAGAAATAAGCTTTTTTTTTCTTCTCCAGAATTTGTAGTCTCCCTGGTGAAGTTTTGAGTGGATTCAGAAGTGTAGAAACATTGTTGAGCTACAGGCTGAGAAATATAAATAGGATTGTCTTTACTTTTTCTATATTTGAAATGAAAGGAAAAGTGAAGAATTGAAAGAGGAAGCTAGCTTGTTTTAAGTTTGATAACTTGAAGCAGTAGAAAGAAAAAGTCCACAAACGATTAGAAAGCTCAAGATCAGGACACAACTAGTCATCCTGTTATTTAGTATATTAAAGAGCAGTCACTTAGCTTTACTAACTTCATGAGTTTCAGTAATTGAGTGCATAGGAAATAAATATCGACTCTTTGAAATATTTCCATAGACAGTCAGACAGTCAACAAATATTTATCAAACTCCTACTGTGTACCAGGCACTGTGCTAAGAACAGAGTGGAGGGGAGTAAAGTATAAGAAGACTAGAAAGGTAGGAAGGGGCCAGCTTAAGTAGGTGTGGGATGGGGTGACGTGGTCAGGCTGGTGTTATTAAAAAAATCTAAATAATTTAATTTTTGTCTTTGTTTCTAGGAACAGTTACAGAAACTGGAGGTTGAATTGAGAGAAGTCACCAAAAATAAAGAAAAACTGAGGAAAAACTTGCTTGAGTTGATTGAGTATACACACATGTTAAGAGTGACCAAAACCTTTGTTAAAAGGAACATAGAGGTACCGAATTCAGTTCAGTTCGACAAGTATTAAGTGCCCACTATGTGCCAGGCCCCAGGCCAGGTGATAGGGTTTCAAAGACAAAGAATAAAGCAGTTCCTGCCTGTCCTCAAGGAGCTTACCTTCAATGCCAGGCACTGGTTCTACTGAATGTGGCATGTATCTTTTTAGAAAACAAATTCAGAATTTGAAAACTGTTAACAAGATTTTGCAAGAGATGGATAATCACTAGCTAAGATAGTTATTGAGATCTTAGTAAACATTTAAGTTGAAATTTGAAATGAACTTTTTTTTTCCTGTTTGGATTTATTCAATTTTCCAGTATATGTTTGCCAGATATAAAAGAGGAACAAAATATCATTTGAGGAAATCTGTTACTAGATATTAGAAAAAGTGCTACATGGTAGATATTTAATCCTTTCTTTTTAATTCTGCTAAGATGAACATCACACTATATCCCCAATGTGATATCTACATCAGCTGCTGTGAATATATAAATGTATTTCCAGGATTGAATTGCAAAATATAAATAACTCTCTTCCTCAAAGATGAAACCAAGATATTTATTAAGATACCAGAAAGCCAATTCTTCCCTGGTAACAAAGAAGTTTATACACATCACCAGTCCAGGAAGCACCAGCGTCTCCAAGCCTTTTCTCCCTTAGGCCTCCCCACAAACAAGCTCCCCTAAGCAAAATTCCTCCTTCTGTCACTCATATTAGCCACTCTGCCTTACTCTACCCTTCCGGCTCTGCCTGTTTGGCAGGCTCCTCCCACCATGGGCCCCACTTGACTCAGGCTGTGGGCTGGGCCAAAGCCCAAAGCAGGATACACGGGCTTTTTAAGGGACAAGCAAGATCTTCAAATTCCCTTAACATTATACACACTGAATCCCATTTCATACCAAAAAGTTTATCTTGTTCATATTTGTATACTTACTGCATGTCCTTTGTAGCAAATAAAGAGACCTTATTGAACAAGGGATTCATGTATTCTAAACTAATTTAGTTTTCATTGAAGAAAAGAAAAGTTTGGTCACTTATGGTAAAAATACTCCTAGCATAGGTTGTTGCAATTGACGTAGTGGAGCTGACAAATAAGAGATTGGTTAATATTTGCTTTTTCAGCAGATACATGCTGATTTGTACCTCAAAAATGGGTTGTGATACTTGCAGCTCTGCCTAAAATGTTGTCTGTGATGCCCTAAAAATTTGTTTGATAGACTGGTGTGAGGCTGTTTTCATGGTGAGGTGGCAGAGTAATAACGGATAGGATGTTGGACTCAGAGCCCAAATAGATCTCAAGTATAGCCATTATGGATATATTTTTCAAGTGCTCCAAGTCTCACTTCCCTTATCTGTAAATTGGGAATAATAATACCCATAGCACCTACTTCATAGAGAGTTGTGAAGCTCAAATGGACTGATGTAAATATGACTCTTTATAGTTCATAATGTGAAGCTGTATTAATCCTGGATTCAAGTCCTACCCATGCCTTACTGGCTGTGTGTGAATGGGTAAGTTACATCATCTCTCAGGGTCAGTTGGCAAGCATTTCAAGTGTCTTCTGTGTAGCAGACCCTGGAACAGGTATTGGAGATACAGAGACATAGATGAAAAAATTCCTGCCCTTAAAGAGTTTACTTTCTATCAGAGGAAACACCATTTGCACCTGTAATATGTACAAGATAAACACAAAATCCATGCAAGACAAAATTGAGAAGAAAGGGCAGCTCCCTAAGACAGTGAGTTAGCTGCTGAATTGCTAATCTACATCAGTGAAAGGAATTTTTATACTGGGAGTAATCCATATCAATGAAATTAAAAAAAAAATCTGTTGTCCCCATCCCTTCATTATTATTATTTACCAAAATTGTGAGTCAAATGTCTGCAAATGGTATTTTTATCTGTTTCTTTGTAGTTTGAACCCAGTTACGAAGAATTTCCTTCTTTAGAAAAGGATTCTTTGTTGGACTACAACTGTATGCAGAGGCTGGGTGCAAAATTGGGGTAGGTAGCTCTTGGGATCAAATTTCTTATAAACCTAAAATGGTTGCCACATCATATTAAATCTCATTTAAAACCTATGATTAATTAAATGAAATGAATACACTTAAGAAAACATTGTAGTATTTTATGCATTCATTTCTTGTGTTGAATTGAATAACTTTTGTTGCTTTTTTATCATTTAACAAAGTAAAATAGAAATATCTGTTTCCTTACCTGTTACTCTATTTTGTCTCCTGTACTTTCTTCTCTTTGCTCATTTGCTAAGAATTTTTGTCTTCCCACAGCTGTAACAGATCACATTCCAACATTTTCTTATTTTTAGATTTTTTTTTTGCTTAGTTTAAATCATTGACCTGTATGGAATTTATTTTGGTATACATTAGGAACCACAACTCTGATACCAATTTTAGCCATCTGCCATTCCAATTTTCCCACCATTATTTATTGAATAACAACTTCCTTCCTTCCTTCCTTCCTTTCTTTCTTTCTTTTTTTTTTTTTAAGCAATTGGGGTTAAGTAACTTGCCCAAGGTTACCTGGCCAGTTATTTTTGTGTGGGTGTTAAGTATCTGAGGCCAGAACTGATCCTGGATCCTCCCGACTCTGGGGCCGGCTCTCTTGCTCACTTCACCACCTATCTGCCCCGACAACTTCCTTTCTTGATATTGGATTTATCAAATACCAGTTTCTTATAGGCCTTTGGTTCTAATTCTGGGTGGTATAATCTGTATTTCTGACCTTTTTACCTAAGTTTTGAAAATTGTAGTATAATTTGAATCTGAAAATACAAATTCCCCTTCATTCTTTTCCCCATAATGTCTCACAATTCTTATAATCTTTGTCCTTTCCTGTAAATTTTTTTTTATCAATTTCTTATTCAGTGAAATATCTAATGAACATTTTATTTAGTATCACAGATATGTATAGTCTGTTACTGCACCTGAACTTGACTACTAGGTCTTGACCAAGCCATGACAAAGTTTGAAGTAGAGCTGTTAATGAAGGGTGAACCTCATAGTTCTCTTGAAGAAATTAGCCTGCGTGATTGATTGTTTTTTTGTGTGTGTGTGCTTTTTTGGAGGGGCAGTTGGGGTTAAGTGACTTGTCCAATGTCACACAGCTAGTAAGTGTTAAGTGTCTGAGGCCGGATTTGAACTCGGGTCCTCCTGACTCCAGGGCCAGTGCTCTACTTACTGTGCCACCTAGCCACCCCCTGATTGATTCTTTATGCTAGCAAAATGGCCCTGGTCACCTTTCATCAGTGTTCCATAGGCGTATGACATTCAGCTAGAGCCAAAATTATGTTAGATAGTTTAGGGACATTGTCATTAATTATTCTGTGACCATTTGATAATGCCTGGTATTTCAGCTGTTAAGTAATTTGACTGTTCTGTTAGGTTATAGTTCTGTTTTGTTTCTTAGATTTGTGTCTGGTTTAATTCACCAAACAAAAGTTGAAGCATTTGAAAAAATGTTGTGGAGGGTGTGTAAAGGGTATACCATTGTGACCCATGCAGAACTGGATGAGTGCCTTGAGGATCCTGAGACAGTGAGTAAATGTTATAGTTGTCATTTCTCACGTCTGTATTTTTCAGATGTAAGTATGTGAATGGCCTTATTTCTTGACATGAGACTTACATGAGTTATATATCAGTGGAATATTTGCTTCTACTTGCCTGCCTCTTCTTCTCTCTCCCTTATTGGTTTATTGATCTCTCCCTTCAGAGTCGAAGCACAAGAGTCCATAAGGTCAGAGATCTACAATGAGAAGGATCCTTAGAGGCCATTTAGTCCAACCTTATTTTATTATGATTTAAAAGTTTTTTTATTCTGAACTTAACACCACAAAAATAGCATTTCCCTATATACACAGCAGAGCATTAAGAAGTTTGCATATGAAAACTTGGATTTTTACTTCATACCACTTGCTTTTTTAAAGAAAAGTATAAAATTCTATATATTGTCTTCAAAACTTTCTTGCCTGTCTCTGTTTCCTCCATGTGTTTAAATAAATGTTGCCACGGTCCTCTTTTATTGGTATCTCTATTGCCAGTTCCTCCCTCTACCTCAGCCTTCCTCTATCCCCAGTTTAAAACTCAGAGAAAGAAAGAGAAGAGAAAAACCATCCCTGTTACAAGAAAACATAGTTAAGCGAAACAAATCCGTAGTCAAATTAACAAGCATATATTAAGTGCCTCCTCTTTGCCAGCTACTGTCTGAAGTGCTGGGAATACAAAGAAAGGCAAAAAATAATCCTTGCTGGCCAAGAGTTGACAGTCTAATGGGAGCAAGAGCTTGCAAACAGCTGTGTACAAATAAGATATATACAGAATAAATTGGAGATAATCTTCAGAGAATGGAGAAGGATATGGCAGATCACTCTAGTGTATGTGCTGAGAAAACCCCAAATGGGGGTACAAAAGGTTGGACTGAACAACAAGAAGAAATCAGCAGAGAGGAGGCATTAATATTAGGGGAAATTGGGAAAGACTTCTTGTAGTAGGTAGGCTATTATCTGGGACTTGAAGGAAACAGGAAATTCAGGAGACAGAAATGAGGAGGGAGAAAATTAAAGGCATGCAGCACAACCAGTGAAAATGCCTGGAGGTGGGGCATGGCGTTGGATGGAGCAAATGTTACAGGATCCCAGAGGCAGTGGAAGGGAGTATGTGTAAGAAGATTAAAAGGTAGCAGTGAGCTAGTTTATGAACGTTGCACACGCGCGTGCACACACATGCACGCACACAACACCACCTCCACCTCTTTTTTGCACCTTGAGTCCATCAGTTCTCAGGCAGAACACGGGTAATATGTTTCATCATCAGTCCTCTGAGGCTATGGTTGGTCATTACACTGATCAGAGTTCTTAATTCTTAAATCTTTCAAAGTTGCTTTGCATTACAGTATTGTTGTCTTTGTATGTTTTTCTTGCTGTGTTGATTTTACTCTCCATCGGTTCATAATATTCTCTGAAAAAGTTTTTTTTAATCATTTCTTACAGTGTAGTAACATTTCATTACATTCATATCACAGTTTGTTCAGCCATTCTCTAATTGATGGATATCCTTTTAGATCTAGCTTTTTTCTTTTTTTTAACCTTTTAATACATTTTTCAGTATCAGGAAATTTGTTTTTATTGTGATTATTCCCCTCCCTGGTATTATCTTCCTTCTTAACCACCTTCCCTTTCCCTACCTGCTTGGTTCTCTGTTGAGTTTGGTGTATTTTCTATATCAAATTGTTTGTGTGTATTCAGCCCTCTTTTGTCTGTTTTATGTAAGAGACTAATTTGATGCCTACTTCCCCTTTTCCTTCATCCATATTTACTCTTTTCATGTGTCCTAATTATGGAAAATATCAGGTTCCAATCCCTTCTTTCTATACTAATATGATCCTTTTACTCTTCCCCCTCTTAAAACCTTCAGAACAGAACCGTTTTCTCCTCTTTCCCCATTTTTTTTATTTAGCTCCTTCAGTGCCCTTTGAGGACATTAGGTTCTAGAGGTACACTTGTTTCTTTTCCCACTATTATAATGTGAACGCTTCATCATCTTACTGCTCCTTCTAGTTGCTTATATAAATTTCCCCATCTAGGTTTCTGTGGATTCTTGTATTTGTATTTCAGAGTTCCTACTCAACTCTTGTCTTTTCATCAGAAATACTTGAAAATTCTCTATTCTTTGGAAGTCCTTTATTTTTTAATAAGGGATGAAACTCGATATTCTTGAAACCAATCTTTTTTTTTTTATCATGCATTTCAGTGATTTATTTCTATATGATCTGTTTTCCAGGTCAGCTATTTTTGATATTTTAATTTTTGATATCTTAAATTTTCTTTTATTTTTTCAGTCTTTTAATTTTATTCTAGTATTTGTCCGTGGAGTTGTTGATTTCTTTTTATTCTATTTTCATTTTCAGGGAGCCCATTACTTGGCTAAGGTTACCATTTTCTTTTCTTAGCTATTATCCTTCTAATTCTTTTCTTCAGAACTTTTATTTCATTTTCTGTTTCTCATTTCATCTAGGTATTCAGGTAATCTTTGTTAAAAAAAAATCCCATTTTTTTTCTCAGAGTTTCTTATCTGTAGTTATGGAATTTCTAATTTCTTCTTTTGGATGTGTCTTTAGAGTCTATGATAATTTTTTTATTCTGGTGGATGTTTTCTTTGACTTACTCATCTTTCCAAGTTTTAGTTCCTCAACTAGGGCTCTATGTCAGGGCCAGTCTCTGTCACATGCTTTACTTTTTGGGTAGAGTGCTTAGCTTGCTTAGTTTCCATTGTAATCAACTAAGTTTCTGCATAGACCTCTACCTCTCCAGATTAATGATCCCTTCCCATACCCCTGATCAAATCTTCAGAGTCTCTATGGCATCTTAAGACAGAATGCTAGGGATGTTGGAGCTCCTAGGTCCTTGGACTCTTTGGGAAATCTCTTTAGGAAATGATAAGGTGATGTCATCAGAAAAGCAAATTCTTTTTTAAATTTTTCTTGTGTTAAAACACTACAGCATTCTGAGATAGACCTCACGTGGAGTGCAAACAGCTCAAAGGCAGGGTGAAGCTCCTCAATGTCTTCTGTTGGTCAAAGGCCTTTTCTTCCAAAACTATTTCTGACAATAGCTTTGAGGAGGTTGTCATGTTTGAACTGAGATACTTTGAGAGGTTAAGGTAAAAGTTGGAATAATTGTTGCCTTTCTCTTTTTAGGGAGATGTCACAAAATGGTATGTGTTTTTAATATCCTTTTGGGGTGATCAGATTGGCCAAAAAGTTAAGAAGATATGTGATTGGTAAGAAAAATAATTTTTTCACATTGCTCTTTCTATATTCACTAACAGCCATTAATTCTTTAAAAAGCGTTCTTTTCATTGAAAGATGGGTCTTTCACTGGGTCTTTGTGAAGAAATAGTCATTGCAGTTCTGCCACATGATGTTTTTCAACATTTTAACATAAAATGAATTCTTTAGTATCTTACTGTAAATTATTTTTTGTTAGATAATTTTGAATAATTTATATAAGTTGAAAAATAGGGACTATATCAACTATGTACTAAAGCTTATATATTTATGTAAAAATAGAGGTTTAAAGTTATTATAGGACAAATAATGTCATTTTGTGCTATAGTACCACCTTTATCCAGATACACTTATTTGTTGTTTTTAGGCAGATATTTTAGTCTTTTGCTAAGAACTCTGTTACTAAAACCTTGTTGATAAAGAGGAACTGGCAGTATTCTTAGAGAAACTAACCAAACTCTCAGTCCCCAGCGGGGTTTTTTATAATTGTGGAAGTCTTCAGTTCTTCTGGGGCAGTGGGCACCCCACTGTTTCACAGGAGTCCCCAGGACACCAGACTGGGCAGAGTCTGGATAGCCTGACTGGACCTTGAGGAAAATGGCTCAAGCTAGAGCATAAGCCTGAAAGTTATAGGTTCTGGTCCTGGCCCTGTCCTCCTTGGGCCTCTGGATCCTCTTTGGAGCTGGAAAGCCTCTATTAGAATGCTGCTTCTGGTGTTTAATACCTAGGTGGCTGCAAAAGGAACTTGAACTTCTCAGGTTCTTTTCTAAATTAAAGGTGTTGCCATATATCTCCAAACCTTGTTCCAATTTTGAAATTCAATTCTTTGATTATAAGTGAGTTAATCATATTGGCACTTATATTGTTTGTAGTAAAAATCTAGAAAACCATTAAAGCCTCCAAAGGCTTTAATAAGCCTGGGTTCTTTTTATTTTTATTTTTTTGAGGAAGTCAGGGTTAAGTGACTTTCCCAGGGTCACACAACTAGTAAGTGTGTGGCCAGATTTGAACCCAGGTCCTCCTGACTCAGGGCCAGTCCTCTAGCCACTGTGCCACTTAGCTGCCCCATGTTCTTTTTAGATATATGACTGGCTGATAATGAAGTGTGGTATCCTCTGGAAGAAAGCTATGAGGGAGGAGGAGCTTCAGTCTAGTACCCTGGGACCAGAAGCTTCTTGAGTCTTCTTTCCCCCTTAGTGTAGTGTCTCTGTTTATCTTATCTCATTCATTTCCAAATCTATTTTCTTCTCTGACCCCCATTCTGAGCTCTTCCTTGTTACATAGATTTTTAAAAAGGAGAAAAAGCAATTGAATAAAACCAAACACATCACACATTTAGAGCAGTATATGTAGCATTCCATCTCCGTAGTTCCCCACTTCTGCAATGAAGAGATGGAGGGAGCCACAAACTCAGTGGTGGGTGTACCTTAGTGATCTCGTTTCTATTGTTGGCACCTTCCATAGTTAAAAAAATGTTTTTATCGATGCTTTTCTTGTAAGATCATTGTTACTTTTTTTTTGCTTTTTTTTTTTTTTTTTGGAGGGCAATTGGGATTAAGTAACTTGCCCAAGGTCACACGGCTAGGTTTTTTTTGTTTGTGTGTGCGTTAAGTGTCTGAGGCCGGATCTGAATTCAGGTTCTTCTGACTCCAGGGCCGACGCTCTACTCACTGCGCCACCTAGTCACCCCAAGATCATTGTTACTTTTGAATGATCTCTTCCTCCTCCCCTCTTCCCTCCCTAATAACAAATAAATATAGTTCAACAAAATAAATCGACACTTGGCAGCGTCTGAACATGTATGTCTAAGTCTCTCCCAGGAGGCAGTAGGCACACCTCATTCACTCTCAGTTCTTTAGAGTCATCACCTCGTCATGATGCTGATTGGAGTTTTGAAGTCTTCCAATAGTGTTCTTTTCTACATCATCGTGGTCACAGTACACGTTGTTGGCTTGGTTTTGCTTACTCTGATCATTCTTTCTTTTTTTTTTTCTTAAACAAATGCTTTAGTAACTTCTGGTTTACATTATTCACGTCCACCAGATTTTGAGTTATACTTTTTTCCCCCATTTTTTCCCTACCCACCACCTCAGAGTAGCAGTCCCACTAGATATCCCCTCATCCAATCTGCTCTCTCCCATAGCTTCTCCCATACCCCCTTCGACTTTGCCATTAGGGCGAGGTGAATCTCTGAGCCCCAATGCCTGCACATCTTATCTGATCATTCTTTCAATTCACAAAATCTTCCCAAGTTTCTTTGAACTTACGAGTTGTGCGTGTGTTTTTTGCAGTGTGCTATATGCCTGTTGTCTTTACAGGCCACATTCAGTCTTTTCCTAAGACTGAGTATCCACTTTGTTTCTAGTTCTTTGTTACAATGAAAAGTGCCTTTGCCCTCCTTGGAATGTATATCTAGTAGTGGATACCCTTCGATCTGTGACACCTTGGCAAAGTTGACACAATTTAAGCCGCTGAGAGCCATCACGGGAACATAGACAAGAGGACAGGGAGGGTAGGGACTGTTTTCCTTTTTGTTTGCGTTGGTATTTCCAGCATTTAGACAGTGCCTTGCACATAGTCAGTGCTTGTGAAATGTTCTATCCATTTATCCATTTAAGAGGTACCACCTCAGACACTTTACACGACCTGTATCTGTGTGGTGAAGGGATATTTACTCATAGTTTGAGATGTTGCTTCTTTTGGCAGGTGGATAATGTGACTTAATTGTGTTTCCTAGTTATCACTGCCATGTTTACCCGTACCCCAATACTGTTGAAGAGAGAAGAGAAGTTCAAGAGGGGCTCAATACACGAATACAGGATCTTTATACTGTGAGTAAGACACAAGTGGTTGTGTTTCCTTTCATAGAGAATTCGTTTCTTGTTTTAAAAAAAATTAAAAGTTTTTTGGTTATCTTTGGTTTTAACAATGTGTTTCCCATTGTATCTTTCCTCCTATTCGCTAGAATTTTGTGAAAGAGGAAGAAAAAAAACTTAGCCAAACTAGCAAACATATTGTCTACAGATCAAAAAAATCTGACGTTTGTGTTCCATGTGCATGGTCATGGTATCGGGCCAATAAGCTAAGCATTTATTAAGCACCTAGTACACATTAGGCTCTGTGTTAAGCCCTGGTGATACAAAGAAAGGCAAACGACAGCCCATGCCCAGGAGGAGCTTAGAGGATAGTGGCCTGTGGTCTCTACTGCATTGCAGCTAAGGGAGGCATTTTATTTTACTTCTTTCAGCATTCAGTTTTGATAGTTTTCTCTTGTTCTTTCCGTATACTTTGTTCTAGACACTGTGTCCTTTTACTTCACTTTGCATTAGTTTATATAAATTGTTCCATGCTTTTCTGTAGTCATCATTAATAATCAATAATTTTGTAATGTTCCTTTATATTCACCTGCAATAATTTGTTTAACTCTTCCCTAGTTGATAGGCATCTGCTTTGCTTCCACGTCTTTGCTCTCAAAAAAGTGTTACTTGAAATATTCTGTAGTATATAGGGCTTTTATTTTTATTATTGAACTCTTTGAGGTATATTCCACTCAGTGGAATAGCTGAAATAAGAGGGCAAAGGCAATGCCATCACTTAATTCTCATAATTTCAAATTGATTTCCAGAATGGTTGAATCATTTCGTAGCTCCACCAACCATTAATGCATAGCATGCCTGTTTTTCCATGCAATCCCTCCAAAATTGACTGTCTTTTGTCTTTGCCTACTGTGCTGATGTTGGGTGAAATTTCAGAGTCATTTTGATTTACATTTCAAATAAGTTGATTCTTTTGTTGATACTGAAAAGGTTGGTGATAAAATAGACACCAAGATGTTGATGTGGGGAGAAGCGCCTATTGTTTTTCTTTCCCTTTCATTGTCATGTGACTATGGGATCTTATTGAAAACCCAGGGAAGAGTGAGTGATGCAAGCTTATAAAATGGATTCTTGGGCAGAGCTTAGATTGGTAGGAAAGATAGGTAGTCACATGTGTAGCAAGGAGTATTTTTAATGTTACTTTTTCAAGTAACATTATAATGTTTAACTAAAGTATAATTTCAGTGCTAGGCAATTCTTCTTTTCTTTGTGTGTTGGTATGTATTTTGCAATAAGCTGTTTTGTACGTATTGAAGTAAAACTCAAAACCTCTGGTGGACGTCCAATAAAATACAGGAAGCACACTTCTTTCATGGAGGGTACATGGGTAATTTTCAGACCTCTACAGGGCATGGAAATGCTTTGTTTCTGTCTTGATCTTTGGTCATTTTAATTACAGTTTTTTTTTAATGACTGGTAGTGAGAGGGAGGTTCCAGGTTACTGGGTCTAATTTTATTTAAGACTTCATTTAAAACCTCTTTCTTTTTACCAAGGTGCTGCACAAAACGGAAGACTATTTAAGGCAGGTGTTAAGCAAAGCTGCTGAATCCGTCTGTACTCGAGTTGTCCAGGTGCAGAAGATGAAGGCCATTTATCACACGCTGAACATGTGCAGCTTTGATGTCACAAACAAGTGTCTCATTGCCGAAGTCTGGTGTCCAGAGGCAGATCTGCACAACTTGCGTCAGGCTCTGGTGGAGGGGTCTGTAAGTCACCTCACAACTAAAATATAGAAAACTGCCTCATTATTAAGGTGGAAAGAAAAATGGAGAAGGGAGCTGAAATATTCCAAGGCAAAATGAGAGCTCTGGGTCTGCTTCCCACTTTAGGAAGGAGAAGCCCATCACTCCACAAGCATCTAGTCAGGTCCTTCTATGGAGAGTGAACCTAGAATGGGAGGGCAGTAATACTGAGTGAAGATAATAAAAATTAACGCATAAATAGCACTTTAAAATTTGGAAAGCTACCCATGGTAGTCACTATGCATATGCATGCCTATTTCCAGAGTAGATTTGCAAAATATAATAAACTTTCTTCTTCAAAGGCAAAACCAAAATATTTATTTGGAACATCATTAGGATACCAGGTACTAGTCCAGGGAGTCCTGGATATCTTAAACTTCTTTCTGTTAGGTCTCCCCACAAAACAAGTTCTCCTAGGCAAAATTCCTCATTCTACCCACTTACAGCTTGCTTATCTCTCTGCTAGTGCTCTCACTCTCTCTCTCCCTCCCTCTCTTTCCCTTTCCCTCTCTCCCTCTCTCTCCTTCTCCTTCTTCCCCTCTCCCCTCCCCCCTTTCTCTCTCTCCCTCTCTCCCCCTATCCTTCTCTCCTCTCCCTCCCTCCCCTCTCCCTCGCTTCTCCCACACTAGGCTTCATGTGACTCAAACTCCAAGTAACTCACTCCACAGGTCACATAGGCCTGTTAATGGGCAGGGAAGATCTTCCTATTCCATTAACATTACAGGCTGACATCCAGCTCACCTGTTTTATTTTAGTCGCTTGTTACGTTTTGACCTGTCAAATATCCAAATTCTGTGCTGTGAGAAGCTTTTTTCATGTAATGGCATCCTGATGTGGTTTTTGCCATCACTTTCGACCAGGAAAAAGAATTGTATTTTTGTTTTGTGTTTGTGAGTCTACAAAAATGATTGTTCACATTCTTAGAGAATCACTTTATTTAATTGTCTTTTTCTTTATGTGAAAAGAGAGAAAGTGGAGTGACAATCCCTTCATTTATGAACACCATCCCAACAACTGAAACGCCCCCGACTCTAATCCGAACCAACAAATTTACAGAGGGATTCCAGAACATTGTAGATGCCTATGGAGTGGGGAGCTACAGAGAAGTAAATCCAGGTCTGTTATCCATGTAGAATTGTTGTTCTCTAGTATGAGAGTATAACATGTTTTGAAAATTTTTTAAAGCTGTTACTTTTTGGTAACCTTTTTGACTTTCAGCCTTTAACAATTCTCTAAGTGTTTTGGAGAATGTTGAAGTCATCATATAACATTAGAAGGAGAATTTTAGTTAATTTGACCCTAACAGCAATAGGTGTTGTCAAACAAATGTATTTCTTTTCTTTTGTAGCTCTCTATACCATCATCACATTTCCCTTCTTATTTGCTGTGATGTTTGGAGACTTTGGGCACGGCTTTCTCATGTTCTTATTTGCCCTTCTGTTGGTGTTGAATGAAAACCATCCCAGACTGAAGCATTCTCAAGATGAGGTAAAAAAAAAAAAAGGAAGAACATCAAGATACACACAGGGGTTATTGCATTCTTCTTATTACAAATACAAAGAGACATATCTTTTTTTAAATTTAATTTTATTTTATTTTTAGTTCCAGCTTTTCTCCCTTCCCCTTCCTTTTCCCCCACCCATTGAGAAGGCAGATCCCACGATTTCTACATTAGCCATGTCAAAGAGGGGAAGGGAACCAGGATGGGGGGGAGGGGAAGGGGGTTGGAAGGGGAGAAAAAAGTATGCTTCAGTCTGCATTCTTGAATCCATCAGCTTTCTATCTGGAGGTGGGCAGCATGTTTTATTATGAAGCTTTTGCAATTGTGGTGAGTCAAAGTTTCTAAGCTTTTCTAATTGTGTTGATCAAAGTTTCTAAGCTTTTCAAAGTTGATTGTCTTTATAATTTTGCTTTAAGTATGTAAATTGTTCTCCTGGTTCTGATCACTTCATTTTGCATCAGTTCAAACAAGTCCCAGGTTTCTCTGAAATCATTCTCTTCAGCATTTCTTATAGCATAATAGTATTCCATCACATTCATATACCATAACTTATCCAGTCACTCCTCAGTAGATGGGCATCCCCTCATTTTCCAGTTCTTTGCCATGACAAAAAGAGCTGCTATAAATATTTTTGTATCTATGGGTCCTTTTCTTCTTTCTTTGATTTCTTTGGGGTATAGACCTGATGGTGGTATTGCTTCATCAAAGTATGTATAGTTTAATAACTTTTTTGGGAATAGTTCCAAATTGCTTTCTAGAATGATTGAAGTAGTCCACATCTCCACCAACAGAGCATCAGTGTGCCTGTCAGTGTGCCTGTTTTCCCACATGCCCTCTAGAGTGTTGTTTTCTTTTTTATCACTTTTTCTGTCTAATGGGTGTGAAGTATACCTCACAGTTATTTTAATTTGGATTTCTCTAATTCTTAATGATTTAGAGTATTTTTTCATATGGCTATTGGTAGCTGGATTTCTTCCTCTGAAAACAGCCTGTTCATTTCCTTTAAATATTAACTTTTGGAGAAAGACTCTTGTTTTTGTAAATTTGATTCAATTCCCTATTTTTTAATAATGAGACCTTTATCCGAGAAACTTACTATAAAGCTCTGCACTGCCCCCTCCCCCCAGTTTTCTACTTTTTCTCCTAAGTTTAGCTATATTGATTTTACTTCTACAAGAGTTTCTAAATTTTATGTAATCAAAATTATCCATTTTACCATCTGTGAATATCTCTATTGCTTGCTTGGTCATAAACTCTTCCCATATCTATAGATCTGACAGGTAATCTCTTCTGTGCTCCCCTAATTTATGGATGGTAAAACTCACTAAGGCTAAATCAAGTGCCCATTTTAAATTTATCTTGGTCTGTGGTATGAGATGTTGGTCTCTGTCTCATTTCTGCCAGACTAATTTCTTGCTTTCAGTTATCTAGATGTCTAAAAAGTGCTTTATTCCCTGCAGTCATTTACTGACTGAATATAGGGCATTTAGACAGTGAGTTGGCATTATGGCTGCACCCAGAGGCTGGAAGACCTCTCTGGGTTTTCATCCTGCTTCACATACTTATTAGCTCTTAGCCTCATTTTCCTCATCTGCAAAATGGGGATAACAGCAGCATTTAACATCACAGTGTTATTGTAAGGTTCAAATGAGGGCTTTGCAGACTTTAAGAATGCTATGGAATATTCTATTTTATTCCAGATCAGATTACTTGTATCATTCCCAGAGCTACTGAGGCTAGGCAATATGGACTGCTGCAGGGACCCACTAGAGATTGTACTTTTTGACTTAGTGACTGATTTAGCTCTGTCTTCTTAGAGTTAAACTCTATTATATATCCCCCCCCGCCCAAAGTTTATGTCTTTTTTTAGGATGTAGCTTATGTCTGAGTTAGAGGTAAAAAATCAGGATCCCAGGCTGTAACCCTGTTGTGTACAATGCTATCTCTAGATCCTGGAGCGTAGATCCTTACCCTCTGCTAGAATCTGATAGTGTTTCTGACTTGAGGGCATCAGAGTTTTTATATTATCAGCAGTGTGAGTACTCCCTCCATGGAGATTGTGACTCTTGGACACCTTGGCAGATTGTTTCACGAAATGGTCCCAGCATTCATCACTTGTTGGCCAACCTTTTGGCGATGAACTCTGTTCTTCACTTTGGTTCTTGGACAAAGTTCTGTTGCCAGGCTCCTGCTCCAGTGCCTTCTAGTTTGGTAGAACTCAGCAGAGCTTGTGATTTACAGGCATAGCCTTTGAAAACCCCAGGTTCCTCTCCAAGCCACGGTATGGCATTGTGATAGAAGTTAAGAAGCCCAGCACTTATGTCCTGGTGGAAGGAGGTGATTGGAATAGATATCCATTGATTGGCTACTGATTGCTTAATTAGAGTAGCTTACAATTATATAGCACAACAGGGATGACAAAACACCAGCAACTTGTTGAACTGATAAAGGTCCTGACAATGATTGACATTTATACAGTACTCCCAGTTTCTAAAGTGACCTGTGTTTATTAGCTTATTTCGTGGTGCAAGTATTATTCTCGCTTTACAGAAGAGAAAATTCAACATAGATTAGACAGGTGGACCAAGGATTTGAGACTAGGAAGTGTGAAGCCCAGTCTCCTAGTGGGATTTCCTAATGCCAGACCTGGTGTTCTTTACACTAGCTCACAAAAATAAACGTATTTCCAAGAGGAGCTTGGACATTCAGCCACTTGTAGAATGTTTATTTTTCTTGCATAAGTGACATTGCCGTGCATGAGGAATTTTTGGTGATGTTGTTCAGTTGTTTCAATGGTGTCTGACTCTTCGTGACTCCATTTGGTGTTTTCTTGGCAAAGATACTGGTGTGGTTTTGCCATTTCCTTCTCCAGATCATTTTACTGATGAGGAACTGAGGCCAGCAGGTCTAAGTGACTTGCCCAGGGTCACATAAATGTCTGAGGCAGTATTTGAACTCGGGTCTTCCTGACTCCAGACGCAGTGCTCAATCTGCTGTACCGTCAGCTGTCCTCATGAGGAATTTTAGTCTCAAATAACTTTATATTATGCAAGGAAACAGTAGAAAGTGTGCAACACATTACTCTAGGCCTCAAGCATTTTTCAGTTGACACATACTCACAAGACATGAACTGGCAGCTACAGCACCAGTAGGTACTGTTGTTCTCAGCCCACTGTCTTGCATAAACAAACAGATAACAAATCTTCATACTACAAAGATAGGTCAAAATATCCTGGAGAAACTATTGGCACAGTCATCCAGGCGTACCATTGATCCATAAAAACTTCAGAGAAACATTTTGGCCATATCATCAAACAGATGCTCCTAATCACCAAGCTTCATGGATTGAAAAGCTTTCAAAATTTAGGAACCTAAAAAGCAAATAAAACAAGTACCTAGAGTTGTACTGGGTGCACTTTCCACGGGCCCAGAGACGGTGAGCTTCCATGGATTCAACTAGAAAGGACTGGATTTCTGTTCATTGGGCTGTCATCTGCACAACATTTGATAGAAAGATTAGCATAGTAGCATAGTGCTTGTTGTGGGCCCGTTTCTGTCTGAGGGCTATTCAGATTCAAAAAGATGATAAATGTAGGATTCGGAAGAATCACAATAATAACTTTGCCTTTATGCACTTTACAATTAATTTTTACCTTTTGCTATTTACAGATCATGAAAATGTTCTTTGATGGTCGCTATGTCATTTTGCTGATGGGATTGTTCTCAGTATACACGGGCCTCATCTATAATGATTGTTTTTCAAAATCGGTTAACCTCTTTGGCTCTGGATGGAATGTTTCAGCGATGTTTAGGTCTACTCTAGATGACACTAATACTTCGGGTCTCTGGGAGTAAGTGCCTTGGTTTTATTGCCAAATGGCCTTTAAATTTTGAGAAACATGTAGGCTGCCTATTTCAGTTACCTCTCTCAAAACATCCTTGTTTGCTCTACTCTTCTCCCTTTCCCTGGGATTGCAACCTAATTTAGACATTTCATAATACAAGCTTTTGGCAGACTTATTCACCACCTGATTTTGATCTTCCTTACAGGGGCTTGTTAAATACCATCCCCTGGGCTACCAAGAGAGTCCCTTCCCCCCCTTCTCCACCCTTATCTCCTTTGTCTCTGTTGACCCCACCCCCTTCCAAAGTCAGATTCCTTTGCCTAGATTTATATGCATCTTCCCTTTCTAACTTCCTTCTGACACCTGAAGATAACTGTCTTCTTTATTGAAAGGAAGATGAGAAGGCCCTGAGCCTTTGGCAGGGGTGGGGGGAGTTGTTGTTGTTTTTGTTTTAAGCTTTATCACTGTGTTTGTTTTGCTACAGTGACAATGATATAAAGGCCAATGCATTTCTTCAATTGGATCCAGATATTACTGGTGTGTTCCAAGGTGCTTATCCTTTTGGCATAGATCCGGTTAGTGCCTTTCCCCACTCTTCTTTGCTTGTATTATCCCATGGAATGGCCACCAACTTGCAATGTTAGGACTGTTTTCTGCTAGACTTTAAGAATTGCTTACAAGATGGGGAAAATAGTTATTTTTTGGGGAAAACTGTTCTTTCTGCCTCATTTTAAATACCCACTGAGTCAAATGGATTTATGGATGAAGTTGAGTCACTAAACTTTCCATTTTTTTAAATTTTTTTTTTATTTTTTTGCTTTTTGGAGGGCAATTGGGGTTAAGTAACTTGCCCAAGGTCACACGGCTAGGGTTTTGTTTGTGTGTGCATTAAGTCTCTGAGGCCGGCTCAGAACTCAGGTCCTTCTGACTCCAGGGCTGATGCTCTACTCACTGCGCCACCTAGCCGCCCCTAAAACTTTTCATTTTCAATGCCATGGAATACTGTAGAATATGAAATTTTTTAGCCTAAGGGATGGTCTAGAAGAGAAAATTAGTACCATGAGATCAGGTTTTTTTCTCATTTAATGGTCAGAAAATTATATACTTTCAGATTGGCAGTAGCAAAATGTATATTGTTTTTACTATCTATTCTTCTGTAGGTGTGAGTTACCTTCTATCCCCTGATCTTGAAAGAAATCCTAGAATTTTAGAGTTGGAAGGGACATTAGAGACCATCATGATGCTTATTTTTAGGTAGTCACTTTAAGGTAGGAGAGCTTTCAAAATGTTATTTTAAGGGGTACAAAATACCTCAAAGTTTTGTTTTTTTCCTTATGGAGAACTGAATCTTTTAATGACATGACTTCCCAGTAGAAATTATACTCATTTAGTTAAGCTAAATTAAGTTAACTTCATTAAGTTAAGTTCAGTACCTACTGTGTGTAAAGGCTCATTATTTTATCATTCAGGCTTTCCATAGAAATTTAAGATTTTTAACCCCAGAGAAATGAATTTACACTTTAAAAAGAGGAAAACAAATCAAAATGGTTAGGAAGGATATGGGTGCATATAGATTAACTGGGGGAGAAAATAGCCAATCCCAGTTTCTAAGCTTACCACTCACATCTACTCAGTCTCACCTTTTAAGCATTCTGTATATAATACAGTGTTTTAGCACTGTATTATATTACTTTTGGCCATCACAGAAAGTGTTTTAGCAAAAATGGTCACTAATGATGAAGCTTGAAAATACTTTTTCCCTCGTTCTCCTACTAAGATATTAGCATGCTCCTGATGATAGCATTTTAGGAGCCAGGGTGAATATTAATCTGTAGCCATTTTCAAGGAAAAGAAGGCAGGAATTAAGGTGTAACCCTAAACTTTCAGCTAGAAAGCTTTGTGCAGTTTTTTGATGTTGTTTCTTTAAGCCAGACTACCCCCTTCCCCTCTTTGGTTTGCTCTTGGCAAGGAAAAGAAATTGAATGTTTGTTTTTATCTTGGCTTCAGATATGGAACTTGGCCACAAATCGTCTCAGTTTTTTAAACTCTTTCAAAATGAAAATGTCTGTGATTTTTGGAGTTACCCACATGACTTTTGGAGTTGTTCTTGGAATCTTTAACCACTTGTAAGTATAAAATGTAAAAGATGCATTTGGAAGTCAGGTGCCTGTGACTTGTCTTTGCCCCCAAATATTGCATTATCAAGGGGTGTATTGAACAAAATGCAGCCAGGTGTACTGTATTATAAAAATTCTGTGGTTCCCTTAGGCATGACTTCAAAGATAAAATGATTGTTTTATAGAAAGTGATTTTAAAAATAATTTTGTTGGTTTTCAGGAAATTCACATGCCAAGCAAGGCAACTTGATGAAATAGTTCTATATTATTGGTGTCAAACCCAAAGAGAAATGGAGCCCTGTGGGTGGCATGTTGACTTATAAAACTACAGAATGACCTCATCTGCATTGTATTGAGCTGTTAGTTATTTTGTTAAGTGTTTCCCAATTACATTTTTATCTGGTTGGCAGTTGTTGGCAGCTTGCTGCCTGGGAGTTTGTTATCTCGTTCTAGATCCCCTGGTCCATCATTCTTAACTTAACATGAGAGGATGTATCTTTTTCTTGAATCCTATATGATAGTGAAACCTCTGCTGGTTCCACTCTCGGCATGAATAGTTAGTTCAATTTGTGGTTGTATCTGAAACATTGACACGACTTTCTGAGGCATATGACATTAACCAATTGTGTTGTTTTTTTTCTCTCCAGCTACAAAGAATTGAAAAGACGTGGACTCAATTTTCTCTCTTTTGTCTTTTTAGTTTGATCTTGTTCATATTGATAATTGGTGGCTCCTTTTTTTTTTAGGCATTTCAAGAAGAAGTTCAATATTTACTTGGTATGCCTTCCAGAACTCCTGTTCATGCTGTGCATTTTTGGATACCTGATATTCATGATTGTCTACAAGTGGCTCACTTATTCAGCTGCAAATTCTAAGTTTGCACCCAGCATTTTAATTGAATTTATCAACATGTTTTTATTCCCAGCTGGTGGGGTAGAAAGTGGACTTTATCAAGGACAGGTGGGAAACCACTCTTTGAATACTTTTGGCCATTACAGCTATTGCTCTTCTCAGACTGTTGTGCTAGTGTTTTAGGTATAACCACGAACTACACGTGCTGAAAGTGGAACCAGCAGAGGTTTCGCTCCCAGACATGGTTCAAGAAAAAGAAAAAGCCTTTCTTTTGTGTAAAATGCCATTGTAGGTACCAGACAAAGAGAGTTTAGGACATGGCCCTTTTTCATCCAGCTTATTATTTAGGTGGAAGAGGGTAAAATAGTGCAGTAGATAAGCTGCCCACACAAGCATGTAAATTTCATTCAGAATAGAATGTGGAAGGGCCTAGGAGAGGAACACAACACTTTGGGGCCTGAGAAGACAGGCACGTCGGAGGTTGTTAAAGGCCGTGCTGTGTTGTTTCAGAGATACTGCACATTTGTGGAACACAGACAGTGAGAAGCTTTGGGGAGCTTTCAAAATGTTGGTCGCCACTGTAAGACACTGTTGAGCAGAATCATTCGCTTTATTTCTTTGAGTTTTAAAAAGGGAACTGATCGTTGAAGTTAAAAAGCACAAAATTTTTTTCCAGTTTTTTATCCATATCATACCCTCAATACCTCTTAATCTGCATTGGTGTGGTCCTGGATTCTCTAAGCCTTTGCCAGCAGACTGTAAACTCTGCTAGTTTAGCTCCCTTTGGAATGGGAAGGCTTCAAGTCTGAGCCTAGAGACAAAATTGTGTGTTTATCATCTGTAAACCAACCAACTTTCATTTTCTTAAATATATAGAAATAAAATACAATTAACATTATCATTTGACATCTTTTAAACATAGTGATTATATTTTTTTTTTTTTGGCTTTTTGGAGGGCAGTTGGGGTTAAGTAACTTGCCCAAGGTCACACGGCTAGGTTTTTGTTTGTGTGTTAAGTGTCTGAGGCCAGATCTGAACTCGGGTCCTTCTGACTCGAGGGCCCGGCGCTCTACTCACTGCACCACCTAGCCACCCCCAGTGATTGTGTTTTTAAAGGTCTGAGTCAATGATATATGTGTTTCTTGTACCACACAGATTTTCCCATTAAACAATTCTTAAGAAATTATTTTTTTAAAAAAAGTTTTATCGATGATGTAATTCTTCCTCTTTACCCCACTTCTTGCCAGAAATTATTGTTCCAAGGTCTGGTTTTAATTAGAATTTCATTTTTCTCAAACCCATTATAGCATATTTCATCTTGGACTGTTCTGATTCCATCTTAAAGAGGAAGAAGCTTGAGATATACATTGAGTCTTAAGTCCAAGTCTGTAACAAAATAGAGAGACAGTTTATTAGACTACATGGTTGTATCTATATAGTAAATATTATGAATTTTGAAAAAGAAGGAAAACCAGCTCATATGAATATATTTTACAGTATAGTGATTTTCTGATGTTCTGGTTGAACAAATGAATACACTGTAAGTCACTACTTTAAGTGAACAGATTAAAGGAGGAAAGTAGTTATTTAACTTACAGTTTTGTAAAACACTAATTTTTTTAGGCTGTTCTAGCCTTATTTTGATTTTTTTCTTCACTTTATCTCTTGCCTTCATAGGGTCACATCCAGAAGTTTTTATTAGTTGTGGCAGCGATTTCTGTTCCTGTACTGTTCTTGGGAAAACCTCTTTATCTGCTTTGGCTACACAATGGAGGTCGATTATTTGGAATACACAAGGTATGTGGCCATTAGATTTTATCACTGCATATGATGGCTGCTGGCTTCCAATCAGTTTTATTGCTTAGGGTTTTGGTGGACTATCCAAGTGGAGATGTCCTTCAGGACTGTAATGATGTGGGTCCAGAGCTCAAAGGCACAATGACTCTACCTGCAAGATAGACTTGGAAGCCTCTGCATGGAGGCCTTAGTGGAAGATTAGCATGATTGTGGTGTCCAAGGGAGAAAGTGAAATGATAATGAGGCAGAAGACAGAGTCCTGGGAAGCATCACTTTGAAGGGATGAAGATAGCATCCAGGAAGGGGGGGTGGGGGGGGGGACGGGCCGCTGGTCAGCAGGGCCAGGAATTTCAGAGGAGTTAGGAAGGATGAGGTGTGAGGGCAGGGGAAAAACCCCAACAAAGCAGCACTGATCTTCCCAATTAGGAAGTCCTAAGTGTTAGAGCTTCAGAGTTGTGCAGTGGTCTTATCAACCAGCTGGTCCAGATGAGAGAATACAGGCCCAGAAGGTTAAAGTGATTTGTGCACGTTTATAGAGGCAGTGAGTAGCAGGACTGGGATCAGTGTTTTTACAGTGAAGAAATGATCCTTGTGCCTCTGAGGTTTTCCAGTTTCTGGCCAAAGATTTCACAGTCCCAACAAATTTTCTAGGTGAGTTCTTGCAGTATCATTTATCCCCATGTCAACTAATCGCACCACCAGAATTGAGTAGTAGTTAGTAGACTTGCCAGTGTTGCCTCTAATTGATTCACTGTTCCACACACCATGACTCCACACACTCATTCCATCTCTCCTCAGACTTCCCATAGTACCCTCTCAGCTGAGAAGCTTGCCTAGTTCATTCCACAACGTCCCCCTTTTCTCCCATCACCCAGAAGCCTTCTGCTACTCTTTCCTTCTTCACCCCTGTCTCACAGTAAGAGGTGGCCTTCTTGCTAAGGCAAAGCTTTCCACATGCACAGGTGATCATCCCGTCCCATTCCATCTGCTCTAGCAGATTTGCCACCTCTGTCATCTCACTTTCTCCCTTACCTCCACTTTCTCACTCTCTACTGACTGCTTCCCTCCTGCCTATAGATAAATCCCTACCTGTTCTCTCATATCTCTTCTTTTTGTGGCTAAAATCCTTAAGGATAGTCATCAGTGGAGGTTGTGAGACACCTTGTGTAACTAACCCAGTGGGTATGGTTTTGTGATTTGGGGCTCTTGGTTCTCCTTGGACTGATCAGCACCTTCAGGGTCGAGGCCCACTCTGAGGATGCAGTGGTCTTTCTTCTCTGGCTCATGCTCTTTTCTTTCAGGGTATAATTAATTACAGATGACTTGGAGATTAGAGAGGCATCATCTCATCATTTTTACCCTTCTACTTCCCCTACTAGAGAGACCAGCCTGATTTTGTCACAGCTTATTTTATTACTTGGTGCTGTAAAAATAAAAGTATAGTATTACTGTCACTGCTTAGTTCTTCTTGTCCTCCACAACTAACTGCTGGGGAGATAGAGCCTTTGTTCCCTGTTATGGTTTTCAAGGGTTAGCATGGTGGAAATATTCACTGCACAAAGGCTTTCAGTTGATTGAAGTCTTTACCACTTTTTTTCACAATTTGACTCAGTGTTATTTATTTTAAATTCCCATCCTGAGTCTTTTCTCTTAAAATTAATTATCTGAAATAGAAAACATCTGAAGTACAAAGGTTCTGACTAAGTAATGATTTAATGGTAACAGTCTCCATGTTACCATTAAGTCGGGTCAGCTAATCAATCCCTCAGTAATTAGTGACACTTGTTTTTATAACAGAGAAGAGAAATAGAAAAAATTTCAGCCACCTTAAGAAACTTGTCTTGAACATAATTCAGTTAGACAAGGCAGATCCATCTGACTAGTTCACTTATCTCAGGCTTTATTAACCCAAATTCATCCTGTGCCTGCAAAAGTGAGATTGTCTTAGGAATACCAGAAATCTTACTTTAAAGAGGGAGAAGAGGAACTTGTGGTTTGTATTAGCAGTTACACACACAACTCCTCGTTCCCCCATCTTCCAGCTGCCAGAAAGGGAAACGCAACCTTAGAAGATAACACTATTTAATTTAGACTTAGCTTCGAGCTCAAGAAGAAAGGAAACTTATCCACTAAGACTGGAAAGAAAGAACTTGAAAGAGAAACTTATCCTTTAGTCACCTCACCTTGGTCCAGCTGCTGGAAAGGGAAACAGCCTTTAAAAAGAGAAAGATACAGGTCTTACTCTACATTATCTGCTACTGAATGATAAAGGCTTATCAATCTATCTATTCCCTAAATCTGTAGATAACCTAGACTTAAGAGAATATCTGTTAGTTTGGCTTAACTGTTAAGGCTAGCTTTTCCTGAAGAAGCCTACAATCAAACTAAAAATAAATTAGTCAATACTAACTGATTTAAAGGGTATTCCCTTTCACTGTGTCAGAATTTTTATATTTCTTTCTACACCAAAAAGATATTGCCAAATCCATTAACTTTTTTTTTTTTAAAGCAATTGGGGTTAAGTAACTTGCTCGGGGTTAAGTAACTTGCTCAAGGTTACACGGCCAGTCATTATTTGTGTGTGGGTGCTCATTTTCTGAGGCCAGGACCGATCCCAGTAAGCCAATTCCATTATAGTATCAAAGATATTAAGAAGCCATAATAATACTGAGAGCCACAGCATCCTTTAGCCTTCCCATAACCAATATAGATCAATATTTACTCACAAACTTCTCTATCTCCTTGCCTGAGCATCTCTCTCTCACTGTCTTGCTAGCTCTGACTCCCAGCTTCCTGTGGGTTCTGCTTCCCTTCAGCAAACTCCTTCCACCACATGCTCCATGTGATTACATTCAGCTATTAGGGGGCAGAGTTTACTTTCAAAGGGGGGGGGGTCCTCCAAATTCCCCCCTAGGTCTATTAAGGGCCAAGGAAGATCTTCAAATTCCCATTCACATTACACAGGGTCACAAGGATATTAAATTGTCTGAGGCTACATTTGAACTCAGGTTTTCCTGATTCCAAGCCTGGTGCTCTATTCACTATGGGATGGGCTGCCTTGGGTGGTAGTAGAGGTCATCAGAAGAAACTAGATGACTAATTGTTGGATATAGAAGGGGTTGGGCTAGAAGGACCTATGGGGGACCTTCTGATTCTGAGGTTTTGTGTTATTTATTTTTATTCCTATCTCTCCCATTTTCTTTTAATAATTTTTAAATGACTTTTTAACCTATCGAGCGCTGAATTGATCCTTCAAAGGGAACATGACGTTTTTCCTATTCTTAGGATCATAATGATGCTAAAATTGGACATTTTTCTTCTTTTTGTTAGAGTGGTTATACACTGGTTCGTAAAGACAGTGAAGAAGATGTTTGTTTGCTGGGGTCTCAAAATGTGGAAGAGGGAATTAGCCACTTGGAAAGTGAAGGACGTAAAGATGAAGAGGAGGTAATCTTTTTTAGCTAGTATGCATAATTTGCTTTTATAACAATGTAAGATTCACAATGATGTTGACAAAAGTAACTGTTTGGTACTCTGTAGAAGAAAATGTATTTTTTAATACTCTTTTAATAGTGTATGGTAATTAAATCAATTCCCTAAGAATTTTAGAATTTTTGTTATTTTAAAGTTTCTCTTTAGGATAATGAACCTTTAGTTAAGTTATGTGCATGTTTTTTTTTTTTGGGGGGGGGGGAGGGATGGATCCTATGTTCTCTCAAACCTGTTTCACTGGATCCTGTATACCTGGAAAAACTTTAATTATGGCCTTGGCAATGGACTCTTCTATTTGACATCTAAGGACTAAGGGTGGAGGCTCAGCATGAAAGGCTGGGCCAATAGGTGGTAGATTTTTTTTTTTCAACTCTAGTAGCTAATGTAGATCACCTGTTAGGGTGTAGAGGCGTTAGAATTTGTATTTTCTTGAATATTAAAGGTTTTAATATTAAATGGGCTCCTTGATCAATCCATGAACACCACTTTCAGAAGATGTATTGACCTCTGATTTTCTCAGAAATATGATAGTTATCTGATAATTGGTAAAGTCATTTCAAAGAATTAATTTAACAATTATCCTGAAATTTATTTTAAAATTTTCTAATTCATTGAATAAGGATTCTCTTTTACTATTTATTGGGGGGAAAAGTTAAATATTTTCAATTTAATTTTGAAAATAACATAAATCTAGAGGTTCTTAACCTTTTTGTGTTCTTAACCTTCGGTAACTTGGAGAAGCCTGTGGGCACCTTCACAGAATAATGTTTTTAAGTGCATAAAATACAGAAAGAGAGAGGAAGCCAATTAAATTGAAATGTAGTTATCAAAATATTAAGAAAAGGGGCGGCTAGGTGGTGCAGTGAATAAGAGAGCCGCCCCCGGAGTCGGGAGGACCTGGGATCCATTCAGGCCTCATACTTAACACCCACACAAAAATAACTGGCCGTGTAACCTTGGGCAAGTTACCCCCAGCTGCTTTATAAAAAAAAAAAAATAATAAGAAAAAAAGTTCAGGAACTCCATGTTAAGAAGCACTGGCATAAATTCTTGGTACGTGAAATGAATGAGTGTTACTTTGATAGGCTTTGATGAATTAATCATATGTCTTTATATATATCATCTCTTCTAGTTTAATTTTGGAGAGCTCTTTATGGCTCAAGCAATCCATTCGATTGAATATTGTCTTGGCTGCATCTCTAACACTGCATCATACCTGAGACTTTGGGCACTCAGTTTAGCTCATGCACGTAAGTGTTCTGCAGTAATCTTAACCTTTTTTTTGCTTTTTGGAGGGGGCAAGGTAGGGCAATTGGGATTAAGTGACTTGACCAAGGTCACATGGGTAGTTTTTGTGTTAAGTGTCTGAGGCTGGATTTGAATTCAGGTACTCCTGACTCTAGGGCTGGTGCTCTATTCATTGTGCCACCTAGCCACCCCATAATCTTAACCTTTTATTGTCATTTCCCCCATTATGTATTTTTAACTGTTTTTTGGATCTTGAAAAACAACTATTCATCAAAGATGATGTGTCCCAATCAAAATGTAAAGTAGGCTGAATACATTTTTTAATTGCTTGGGAACTTCATATTGGTACATTTATCTTCATGGCTTTTTTTTTTTTTTGCTTTTTGGAGGGTAATTGGGATAAGTAACTTGCCCAAGGTCACAGGCTAGGTTTTTGTTTGTGTTAGGTGTCTGAGGCCAGATCCGAACTCTGACTCAAGGGCCAGCGCTCTACTCACTGCACCACCTAGCTGCCTCTGATCGATTCTTTACAAGGAACCCAGGTCTACAAGCTAGCTCAGTGAACAGAACCCAAGTTAATTGTGAAAAATCATTTCTTTTTTTAGAGTTGTCTGAGGTCCTGTGGACAATGGTAATGCGTGTGGGCCTCCGTGTGGACAAAACTTATGGAGTCTTGCTGCTGATTCCACTGGTAGTGTTCTTTGCCATTTTAACAGTCTTCATTCTCTTGGTCATGGAAGGCCTTTCCGCATTTCTTCATGCTATACGGCTGCATTGGTAAGTTTTCCTATTAGCTTTGGTTGTTTTTTTGTCGTTAGAATTTTTAGGGAACTCTGGTCAAAAATCAGAAAAGAATAGTTATGCTAGTCACTTTTTATTTTTTTTTTCATAATATATATTTTATTCAAACCCAAGTCAGATGACTTACGTTGGTTTTTATGGCTAAACTTAAGGTTCACAAATTGGAATTAAACTAGAGTAAAACTAGTTTTTCTCTTTTGAAAAATTTCTCAGTACAGATGTAAAGATTGTTGGCATGCTTTCACCCCTTCTTGATCTTTTAGTCCTTCATTCAAGAAGCTTTTTTAAGGGCCCCTAAGCACATAAAGGTTAGGCACGGGGGATGCAAGACAGAAATGGAGTCATCATGAGATGGATCATGGCTAGCTGGTAGATTTGCCTTAAAGTTATGTGTACAGTGCTTTTTTAAGAGGATATTGTGAACATTTAAGGGGTATTTAAATGCAGCATTCATTCAGCAGTGTGGTAGGTACTATGAATATGTAAATATAAATATGTTCATTTACTAAAACACTAGTAGTTTCTATTGCATATTAGGCAGACTTGTAGTAATCATTTTATACACACATATGGACATACATATACACACATATATACACATCTAGAATGAAATCTTTCAACATATTATGTTTTAGAAAACACTTTATAGCTTTTTTTTTTTTTACATTGCTGTTGTTTTCCAAATACTTCTCTCCCTAAGGCACTGAGCAGGCCTGAGTAGTGTCTTTGGTTACCACCAGTCCTGTGCTGATAAGGGCATGCCTGCCTTTGGAAGTAAAGGCTAGTTCTTGAATCAGTCTTAATTCTTAATGCTTTAAGGGTTATTCTGATATGCTGTGTTTTAAAAGTTGTGGCTTTGTTATATACAGATGTTTTTTTCCCCATTTTCTTCCCTGCTACCTGATTAGAGCTTGTCTTCTTGAATTAATGTCTCATTTCTTTTATCTCTGCAGGGTGGAATTTCAGAACAAGTTCTACATTGGTGCAGGCACCAAATTTGCTCCTTTCTCATTTAAACTACTCTCGTCACAGTATAATAAAGATGACATGGCATAATTCAGCTGCTGTACTTATGTGCTCTCAGCATGATGGTGAATTATCATGTTATTAAATTTCACTGAAGTAGGATTTATAATAGAAACATGTTGTCCGTCTCCCCTCCCCCCACCCCCATTGCCTTATATAATACAGCCAAATAAGTCTGTCATTTAGACTGCTGCCTCATGTTGGATATTTTGTAAAACTTGTCAGTCTTTAGAGATTTAACTTTCTTTTGACTGTTTTCATGATGATCAAATGTAAGTCAGTTATATTTTATGTTAATGTTTATTCTAAAAAATAGTTGCTTTTTAGTCAGGGGTGGAGGGAAGTTTACTTCTTATGATTGTAGTTGTTTGAATAGTCTTTGTTCATCTGACAAATATACAGCACGCCCTCACTAAAGTTAACTAGTTTATATAATTTTGGAACAGCTGAAATTAAGTCTTTTTAAAAAACCCAGCTTTAATTAATGAGAAATTCCAAAATGATTAGTACTGGTAATGTTCAATTTTTGCCAATTTTAGACATGACAAAATGTTTGATCTTACAATAGCCATGATATTACTGAGAAACCAAGTTTTTCCCTACTTATTCTTCAGTGTTTTAACTGAGGAAAAATGGGATAAAATTGCATCCAACAAATAGTTTGTTCCATTGCTGAAAAATTGGTAAAGGATTTTGTCCATTCTTCTTGCATAAACTCTTGATGGTGAAAGTTGCTTTGTGGGAGGGGCGGTTAGGTGGCACAGTGAATAGAGTACCGGCCCTGGAGTCAGGAGGACCTGAGTTCAAATCTGGCCTCAGACACTTAACACTTACTAGCTGTGGGCAAGTCAGTTAACCCCAATTGCCCCTCCAAAAAGGAAGGAAGGAAAAGTTGCATTGTGGGGCAGAGCCTTCTTGCCAAGTATGGAATTAGAAGCTATTATGGAAATGATTAAACTGTAATGACCAGCTTTTGTCTGATGTTACTCAACCAAAGTTGTTTATATTGAGTGAAGGAAAGGTACAAAGTAATCTTTTGTATATTTTTATAATAAAATGTATATTAAAATATTTTACCACTGATATACATCTGTGCCATGTTCCGAAGCATCATAATTATATTTTTCTTTCAGATTAATTCTGAATAAAGATCTAATTCCCACTTAGATTTAGTATTTTAAATTGATTTTCAGTCATTCTATTTATATTTGTTTAAAATTAACCCTTATTAAGCTGTTGATTGATGATCCTTAATGTAAATCCAGCTAATTCATCCATTTGTCATTTTAGCTTTGAATGAACATTTCTCCCCTTTCCATTGAAAATTGTGATCCTCTTCCATATGGAGTTTTTGTTTGAATTATATTCATTGTCGTGCTGCTTTAATGTTGTGTATCATAACTTTTAAAATTAGCTATCTAGAATGTATACTTTCTTAAAGTTTAGGAAGTTTTCATTTTTGTGCTAAATTCCTAAATCCTACTTCAGTGCCTCTTTGTGGCATGTAGGTAGCCCTAGACTTTTGAAGGCAATGTTAAGTGGAGTCCAGATTTCAAAGCCTATGTCCCAGGCTCCAGGCTTGTCACTTGTAGACCAAAGGGGACTTGAGCAAGGGACTGACTGGCCTGGCCCCTCCTCAAGAGTGCTTTTGGCCACTCAACTTAGTTGTGATCTATTTCAGTAGAGGGAATAATGGTCTGGATGAAACAGTGGAGCCTTGAAATCATACAAGTGCCAGATTGTCTATACAGTGGCAATTAACAGTGAAGTTGGCACACTTATTGATGCCAGCGGAAGCTCTAGATTGGTGATCCTGCTCGAATGGTCTCATGTGCTAAATAAGATTATGACATCACTGCACTCAAAAGGCCGTCAGGAAAGAGCATTCCACAGAAGTGGGCTGAGAGAGGTAGACACTGGGAGACGCAATCATTTTCCAGACTTTGACCCTTTAAGATTGTAAAAAATAATTCTGTGCTGACATTGGATGGAAAATTATCTGATCTAAATGAGGATTTCTTTACCATTTTTTGTTTGACTTGCTAGAACAACAAATACAGTTGAAATTCCAGATTTTATTATAGTCAAGTTCCCCCTAGGAAGTTGGCATTTTATGATGCTTTGATAGTGAGTTTTTAAGATTATCATTTCTAATTCATCCCTAGAAATCACAGTGAAACCGGTACCATTCGGTGTTGGTGGGATTTTAGTGGCTGAATGAAACTTGCTAGTGTTCTTTTCAAAGTGCTAAGTAAACAACGGTGTCTGCTGGAATCCATTCACTGCCTCATTGCAGTGATATTTCAACTGGACCTTGTCTCTTAAACAGCTCTCTAGAGCAGGAAGTGAAGGATACCTTGTCAAATTGTAATCAAAGAGAATATCAAGGTATGCGGAATTGAATCTCTACTTTGGTGAATGTATCCTCCCTGGAAATCTGATAGTTTCAGGGTCTTAAGATTCCAGGAAATAAATTTTGACTTGACAAGTTCTTGCCATGTGATCAGAAAGGTAACTCTTGCTGTTATTTAAGCTCTTTAATAGTCTTGTGCATTTTAGTCGTAAAATGTATACTTTGTCTTCATGATGAGAAATGTGAAAGAGGATGAGCCAGCTAGATGACTCTAAATAGGGAGGCTTGGCATTGTGTAGACCAGTGGTGTCAAACTCAAATAGAAATGGATCCCTCCCAAATGCATATTGACTTAGAAAATCACAAATTCACATCATCTGTGTCATATTGTACTTTGATTTTTGTTAATCATTTCTCACTTACATTTTAGTCTGGTTTGTACAGCACTGGATAGCTTTGAAGTTTGACATCTCAGTTGTAGACAAAACATCTCAGTTTTTGATGAATGAAAACCTTAAAATGCCAAGGCATTTCTTCAGAGAAAGTAATCAGAAAATAGAAATTTACAGCAATTGGCCAGAAAGCCAGACATAGACACCTGCCTTGGCAAATTTGGGTAGTTCATTCTGAAGGTTAGAGGGTGCTGAAGAGGTGGCTCTCTCAGATGGAGTTGTTGGGCTGCCATTTTGTATTTATGATTGCTTCAAGTTTTAATGAATGCTGTTTGGTCTTAATTTCTAGGAGTATTTGGAATATTACTCCAGTGTCTCCTTTTAAATACAGTAAGCTGCAGAGGCTAAAAATAAGACATTATAAAATCAGCATATGTGTGTATACACACGTGTATAAACACAGACATGCACATATATACATCTGTATCTACACATATGTATGTGTGTGATATAGGGACAGGGAGTTTCTAGGTGAGGAAACTCCCTCCACGAATACAGGTTGGCACCTTTTTTGCACTTAGAGTCTTATTAACAAGGTGCCCCAAACACTGACTGGTCAAGTGACTTGCCCAGAGCCAGTATGAATTGGAGGTAGGACTTGAATCCAGGTCTTCCTGGCTTTAAGGCCAGCTTTCTATCCACTACACCATGCTGCCTCTCATGTATTATAATATGAAGTTTAACTATTTAATTATTCATTATGCCTGACTAATTTTGGATTGAAAACTGAAGTATGCATTAAACAAATACTAATTTCTCTGATTCTAGTCTATTTTAAAATAAGGAAATTTTCTAGTTTGCATGCCCCTATATTGGCATTGGGGTTAATACTAGGAATGAGGCACACTTTCAGTGCTGAGACTAAAATAAAGGTATTCAGTAGACACATACTGGAGTCAGGCCATTGGAGGTAACTGTGTGCCCAGAAATCTTTAAAGCATTAGAAGAACAACAATAGTATTTTGGTAGTAAACTCCAAAGGAAAGGCTAGAGTTTTATTGGAGACAGCTTAGTGACTGGAGAAACAGTTGTGTGAGGGGAAAGAGACAGTGGAGAATTCAGCCAGAATACTCCTTAATATGTACAGTAATTGAAAAGTTGCATCTTCCTGTCAGTATTTGGATGTTGAACATGATTTTATTAAACAAAAATAAATATTTTTTAAAAACGTGGGTTTATTGCTTTGTTGTATCCTGATATATTTGGAAAGCCAAAAATCTTGACCCCCTTCCCAAATGAAAAGAGTAACTAAACATTTACTGGAGAGAATTTGTGAGAAGCGTGAAGGCCCCCGAGTAGTCCCCTCTGGATTTCCTGTTTCTCTGGGAATGTGTGGAGGGGGTCTAAAGCTGCAAAAGCTGAATTATCTCTTGTGTGTGAAGTTCTTTCTGAGTGGGGCTTGGGGGGGGGGGGGGCGGTGATACCAAGAATGACAAAGGCATAGTCTCAGAATTCACTTTTTGACTGAGATAAATTAATCCAGAAAATATTACATTATGTCCTGCTTGAGAGAATGCACATTGGGGTTACTTATACAGGATCCAAAGAGGGAAGATTGCTTCCTATGGGGAATCATGGAAAAGGAGTGTTGAGTTGGGAGGAACTCATTTGGACCTAGGAGGCACTTTGGTGTTCAGACTGAGAAGCCAGCTCTTAGTCCTGCTACTTCTGTAGTTGATGTAGCCCCTCTTTGGTTATTAAAGTGACTTTGGGGGAAGGGAAAGAAAAGAAAAAAGGATTTTTAGATTACAGTGAGTGAACAGTAATTTGCTATTACAGAAATATAGTTCATGCATCATTAAAAGGTTTTTCTAAACCCCTACTATGTGCCAAGCACTGCTCTGTGATGAGACTACAAAGATAATGAAAACATCCCTGCCCTCAAAGAGCTTATGTTCTGTGGGGAAGACCTGTACATGCTCTCTCTATACAAACCATGAAATAAATGCCAAGTATTTGGGGGGGGGGTGAATAGGAAAAAAAGACGTAGAGTGACATGTGCTTTGTTGAGGGAAGAATAAGGAGGCCAGGGGAGTAAAGTGTAAGAAGACTATAAAGATAGGAAAGGATCGAGTCGTGAAGCACTTTTAAGAGAGATTTTTGTATTTGACCCTGGGTCAGGCCTGTGACTTAGATAACTAGTGTGTATACTGTAATAGGGAGAGGAACAAGGCAGGGAGACCAGCCAGTAGAGTAGGCCATTGCAGTAGCCCAGATGTGAGGGGATGAGGGCTCTATCTCCCATCATGGTGTAGACGGGCCAGAGGAGAGAAGGGAATGTTGAGAGCCACTGCAAAGGCAGAATCGACAGGACTTGGCAGCTGGATACTGGGGTAGAGGGGCATGGGAGAATCGAGGATGAAGTCTAAGTGGAAAACCTGGGTGACTGGGAGAACAGTGGGATGTGGGACTGGAGATCAGGAGAGATTAGGGCTGGATGAATCAGAATGATCTGCATGTTGGTGATCATTCCAAACATGGGAGCTGATGAGGTCATCAAGCTTTTATGGAGGGAGAAGAAAGGAGGGCCTTGGACAGTGCCACAGTTATCAGGCAGGACCTAATTGGGTGAAGATCCATTAAAGAGAAGTAGGAGGGAAACCAGGAGGGAGCAATGTCGCTAAAACCTAGAAGAAAATTCCAAGAAGAGGAAGAAGGTGATAATAGTATCAAAGGATGAAGACTGACAAAAGGATATTCGATTTGGCAGTTTGAGAGAGAATTGTTTACTTTGGAGAATATATTACAAACTTGTTTTCTCTTTCCAGGATGGCTTAGTTCAACATTATATTGATGCACTGACACTCTCCAAATCTACCCACAAAGCAATCTGGACATTTAATTCCCTTTGTAGTGTAGCGTATAGGGCAGTTTGTCAGGTATAGTGGAAAGAAGGATGGTTTTATAGCCAGAAGACACAGGTTTGAATTCTGGTTCTAGCTTACCTGTGGCACCTTTTGACTAAATCACCCCTCCAGGCTTGGGTTTCCTTCTCTGTTAGATGAGAGAGTTGGAATAGATGACCCCTAGGGCCCTATCCTCAAATCTTACAGGCTGTCTACAGGTTAGTAAACATTAAGAACCTCTTATGTGCCTAAGTGGCTAAGCCTCTACAATAGGGGTCTCCACTTTCTCTCCTCTCACTCTCTTAACTTCCTCCTATATGACTTGTGAGTTACCAGTGATTTCCTAACTGCCAAAACCAGTGACTTTTTCTCAGTCCCCATTCTCCTCCACTTCTGGTGCCTCGGATACTGCTGATTACCTTCCAGATACTCAGTCTCCTTTGCTAGATCTGAATCCAGGACATGCCCCCAGGCCTCTGTCCGGGCTCATCTTCCACCTCTAGACTATTTCACTTGGTGATCTCATGATCTCCTGGAAATTTAATCATCATTCTCTGCTGAGTCTCATCACATTTCCAGTTTCCTCGAACTGAATGACCTATAGACATCTTAAATGTAACATTCACAACAGAACTAGTTATCTTTGCCTCCTAACTCCCTTGTTACTGTTCCCCAGGCTTGAAGCCTAGGTGATTTTAGCATTATAACACCTCTCAAATTCTCTGCTGTGCCTCTGCCCTGGTGCTGGCCCTTCTTCCTCACTGTTGGGTGTTGCACTAGCTGCTAGGGGGTGGGTCTGCCTGCATCAAGTCTCTCCCCATTCCCAATGCATCTTTCATTCAGCCACTTGAATGATCTTCCTAAAGTACAGGAAATCCACCTGTTCAGTGAACTCCAAGTGGTTCTTTCTTGCCTCCAGGGATCAAATACAAAATCCTCTGGCATTCAAAGCCCTTCATAACCCCCCACCTTTCCAATCTTAGACCTTCCTACTCTAGCCCTGACAGGCCTTCTGGCTGTCCCACTGGCTCTGCACTCCAGGCATTTGCACTGGCCACCTCCAAGCCTGAAGTGTTCTCCCTCATCCCTGCCTGCTGACCTCCCTGGCTTCCTAGGAGGAAGTCCCAGAGAAAATCCCCATTCCTGCAAAAAGTCTTCCCCAAACCCTCTTAATCCTAGTGCCTTCTCTGTTAATGATTTCCTAGTTTTCCCGTCTGGTTTGTACATATTTGTTTCCTTATTGTCTCCCCCATTAAATTGTGAGCTCTTTGAGAGCAGGAACTGTTTGGTACCCGTTTTTGTGTCCCTAGCATTTAGCACAATGCCCACCCGACACATAACAAGCACTCAATTACTGCCTTCCTGACGGCCACTGGGACTTAAGCTGGGATACCAGTACACCACTGCAGCCTGGAGGGTCCACAATGGTAAACCTGGACCTGGGCAACTTTTGAAAGGCCTCAAAACATGACCAGGCAATGACGCCTTCCCCGTCCAAGAGGAGGGACTCTCCCTTTCATGCTGAGACTTTATCGATCTCCTTCCGCTGGGGACAGATCCCCCTTTGGGAAGTAGGTCCGGCCGCCTCAGCATCTCTTGGCGCGGAGGCGGCGGTTGCCAGGGAAGGAAGTGGCGGTTGCCAGGGACGCCACGGCCACTGTCGGCGCTCGGGCGGAGACTCCCCGGGAAGGTGTGGAGGTGAGGCCGGCAGCGACATGGACGACCTGCGGGTGGAATGGATGCGGGACCGGGTGTACCTCGCCTTTCAACTCACCGAACCCGAGTACTTCCTCGAGCTGATGAACCGGAACGACGGGGAGGCCGAGGACGAGATTCTGCACTTCTTGAACCAGAGCACGGAGGAGGAGGGCGCCGCAGCGATCTTCTTCTACCGCCTCGTGGTCACGGAGGAGGTGGAGGTGGAAATAGGTGAGGGCCGGACCCTCGCCTGCTGCTTGGCCCCTGCCTTTCCTCTGCACGGCGTTTCTATGCGTGCAAGTCAGCGGGCACTTCCAGGCACTGAACTAGGCGCTGAGGCTACAAAGAAACCAAAGGAGTGTCCCCGCCCCGCCCTCTTTTAAGGGGATGGACGCAGCATGTGTCTGCCAAGCGATACAAAGTAACTTTAAGAAGACGAAGAGAGTTATGAGGGTGTCTGGAAAGGCCTCCGGGGCCTGGGCGTGCTTTGTAGGGAGCTGGGGATACTGGGAGACAGGAGGACGCTCAGAATGGGGGAGTGTATGTATGCGGGGGAGTGGTGTAAAGGTAGGTAGGGGCCAGATCGCAGGCGGCTCTAAATGCCAAGTTGAGGATGTAGACTTTTGTCGCAGAGGAAATTGGTCCTCGGCAGTACATGCCCTCATGCTTTATGTCTGCCCTTCTGAGGTCTCCATGCATATATATGAACCCTGTGCCCACGTTTCTTCCTTCCTGGCCCCTTTTCTATTTGTGTCTCCTGTGACCGTGCACCAGATCTGCCCACTCGTCTGTATGCTGTATGCTTTATCACTTGTGTCTCTGGTGGCCAATGGTGTCAATCACTTAATCAGCAAACATTTATTAAATGCCTTTTATGTGCCTCACACTGTGCTAGCTGTTGGGGTCACAAAGGCAACAAACAGTAAAAGTCTTTGTGTCTATACAGGCAAAATAGATTATTTGGGTGGAGAGACCAGAGCTTGGGGGAATCCAGAAAACCTTCTCTTGGAAGATGGTGTTTGGGCTGGATCTTGACCAAAACCGAGAATTCTAGATGAAAAGAGGATGTGCTGAGATAGCTCCTGCAAGTGTGGGACATGGCTTGCTATGTGGAAAGGCCAGTAAAAGTTTGTAGAATGCAAGAAGGGGCTAGATGGGTCAAAAGGCAGGAAAGGTGCAGGAAGGTTGTGTTGGATCCTAGAGGTAATAGTCATCCTCCTGTCATTCATCAAAATAGATGGCACATGTAAGGTGCTTTGCAAACCTGAAAGCAGAATCATCAGTCAGTGGTTGGCTGTGAGTATTATCATCAATGTGTCATTGAGAGGAAGACACCCTCAGCGTCTTGGATAGAAGGTTCCCTGTGCAGGAGTTACATATATAATATCAGCTCAGGGTGAGAAAGCACGGGCACTGCCTGTGCCACCTAGCTGCACTGAGTATTATGCATAGCAGCTAGACAGCACAGAAGATAGATTGCTGGCCCTGGAGTCAGGAAGACTCTTCCCGAGTTCAGAACTGGCCTCAGACACCTAATATGTGACCCTAACCAAGTCATTTTACCCTATGTGCCTCAGTTTCCTCACCTGTAAAATGAGCTGGAGCACATGGCAAACCACTCCAGTATCTTTGTCAAGAAAACCCCAGGATGAACTCATGAAGAGTCAGACATGACTGAACAATAATAAATAATATATTCAGAATGAATACAAGGGAGTTTGAGGAAGGAAGGCACTAACAACTGGGGATTATAAGGAAAGACCTCAAGTAGAGAATAAGACTTGAACGGAATCTTTTTTTTTCTATTTATTTATTTATTTTTAGTTTTTAACATTAATTTCCACAAGATTTTGAGTTACAAATTTTTCTCCCCATCTTCCCCCTACTCCCCACTCCAAAATAGAGAGCCTACTGAATACCCCTTCCTCCAATCTGTTCTCTCTTGTATCTTCCCTCATCCCTCCCCCCAACTTTATTTTAAACATTTGTTTTTAAAACTTCAAGTTCCAGAATTTTTCCATTCTTCTCTCCTCTGGGAAGATAAGCAATTCAATATAGGCTGTACATATATAGTTACACAAAACATTTCCATAGTTGTTATATTGTGAAAGATTAACTTCCCTCCATCCTATCCTGCCCCCCACACATTCTATTTTCTCCTTTGACCCTGTCCCTTTTCAAAAGTGTTTGCTTCTAACTACCCTCTCCCCCAGTCTGCCCTCCTTTCTATCATCCCCCCTCTTATCCTCTTTCCCCCAACTTTCCTGTAGAGTAAGATACCCAATTGAGTGTGTATGTTATTCCCTCCTTAAGCCAAATTCATTGAGAATAAGGTTGACTTTCACCTTCCTGCTCTTCCCCTCCATTGTAACAGTTTTCTCTTGCCTCTTTTATATGAGATAATTTACGAGAATCTATCTCTTCCTTTCTCCTTCCCCCAATATATTCCTCTCTCTCACCTCTTAATTTTATTATTTTGGATATCATCCCTTCATATTCAACTCATCTTGTGACCTCTGTCTATGTATACATGTACATAATATGCACAGACTCACATATATATATTTATACACACATACACCCTCCTATAAATACATACATTATATATATATATATATATATATATATATATTCCCTTCAACTGTCCTCATACTGAAAAAAGTCTTATGAGTTACAATTACCATTTTTCCTTTTCCATGTAGGAATGTAAATAGTTCAACTTTAATAAGTTCCTTATGATTTCTTTTTCCTGTTTACCTTTTTTTTTTTTTTTGGTTGCTTTTTGCAGAGGGAAGGGCAGGGCAATCGGGGTTAAGTGACTTGCCCAAGGCCACACAGCTAGTAAGTTTTGAGTGTCTGAGGCTGTATTTGAACTCAGGTTCTCCTGACTCCTGCTGTATTCACTGCACCACCTAGCTGCCCCTCCAGTTTACCTTTTGAGCTGAATCTTGAAGGAAAGGAGAGAGAGAGAGAGAGAGAGAGAGAGAGAGAGAGAGAGAGAGAGAGAGAGAGAGAGAAACAGGAAGTATTATAAGCATAATCTTATGACTCCATGGCCTAATCTTCTTAACCTGGAGTCTGTGAACAACTTGTTTAAAAAGATTTTTTATAACTGCATTTCAATATAATTGGTTTCCTTTGTAATCCTACATATTTTATTTTATGTACATTATTCTAAGAATAATCCCTAACTCCCTCAAACTTCCCATGGCTCCCCCCAGCCCCATGTTCTCAGTTGAGAACCTTTTTTCATATTTCACTGAAAAAGCTGAGGCCATTCATTTTCTCTCATTTGCATCACTTCAATGCCTTCCCCCACTATTTCCTCCTTCACTCCTGTCTCATATGAAGAGGGGACCATTCTTCTTGCTGAAGTAAACACCTCTGCATACTCAAGTGATTCCCATTCTATCCCATCTTCTCCAGCAGAAAGGTCCCTCACCATCCCCACTCTTTCACTAATCTTCAATGTTTTCTTCTACTGACTGCTTCCCAAACAGACCCATGTCTCCTCCACCACTTAATGTTTCTTAACCATCCCCACTAGCTATCATCCCATATCATTCTTCTTGTCTAAACTTATTGAGAAAGTTGTCTTCCACTTCCTTTCCTCTCTCTCTTTTCTTAACTTTCTGCAATCTGGCTGCTAACCTTATCATTCAATGGAAATTGCCCTCTCCACGGTTACCAATGATCTCTTAATCATGTGTAATGACCTTTTCTTGATTCTCTTTCTTCTTGACCACTCTGTAGCTTTGGAGACTTTTAGTCGCTGTCTTCCCCCTGATGTTCTTTAGGTTTGGGGGACACCGCTCTCTCCTGATTCCCTCCTACCTATCTGTCTCAGTTTCCTTTTTTGGACCTTCATCCAGATCATTCCTGCTAACTGGCAATGGCTCCCAGCGCCCCTTTCTCTTCTCCCTCAATACTTTTTCACTTGGTGACCTCATCAGCTTCCCTGGATTCATTTGTTATCCAGATGCAGATGATTCTCAGATCTGTTTATTTAGAGCTCATCTTCTCCTGACCTCTAGCCTTACATCTTCAACTGCCTATATAGCATAGCAAACTGGATGTCCTTAGAGACGTCTTAAGCTCCATATAGCCCAAACTGTCCCTGTTATCCTACCTCCCAAACCTCCCCTCTTCTCAACTTCCCTGTCGCTGTCCAGGGTAACACCATCCTCCCAGTCCCTCAGGCTTGAAACCTAGGGGTCATGCTCAATTCCTCATTGTCTCTCACCCCCATATCCAGTTTATTGCCAAGTCCTGTGCATCCCACCTTTACGACATCTCTCCTCTGACACTACCACCTCCCTAGTACAGAGGCCTCATTAGGTTATGTCTGGACCATTGCAACAGCCTCCTGATTGGTCATCCTATCTCAAATCTCTCTATTCTGGTCCATTCACCATCAACCAAAGTTATTCTCTCGAAAGTTCAGGTCCAACCATTCACCTACCTGCCTTGATAAACTCCAGTGTCTCCCTGGTACTACCTCTAGGATCAAACATAAAATCCTTTGTTTGATCTTTAAAACTCTTTAGAACATAGTCCCTTCTACCTTTCCAGTTTTCTTATACCTTACTTCCCTCCATGTTCTCTGTGATCTACTAACACTGGCCTCCTCACCTTTCCTTACACAAGACAGTCTGTGTCTCCAGAATTTGTACATTTTTATGTGCTTGGAACACTCTTCTCACTTCTTCCTGGCTTCCCTAAAGGCTCAGTTCAAATCCCACCTTCTGTAATAAGCCTTTCCTGTTCCCCCTTAATTCTAGAGCCTTCCCTTGGAGACAGTTGCTAATTTACCCATCACCCAACTTAGGGCATGAACCATGACCCAGGGATTAAGAATCCTGTGTTCTACTGACTGAGCTAGCAGACAGCTAGGTGATCCAGTAGACAGAGAGTCTGACTTGGAGTCAGGAAGACCTGAGTTCAAATCTAGCCTCAGACACGTACTAGCTGTGTGACCCTGGGCAAGTCACTTAACCTTGTTTGCCTCAGTTGCTAATTTACCCCATCTAGATCTTGTTTGTTCATAGCTGTTTATGTGTTGTGCCTCCCATTAAACTGTGAGCTTCCTGAGGGTAGGGACTGTTGTGAGATCTCTTTGTATCCTCAGTACTTAGCACAGTACCTGGTGCGTCATGAGTACTTCATAAATGTTTGCTGACTGACTGAATATCTGAGTAGTTGTCCTTAGGTCTCAATAGACTGCAGCAAAGGTCCATAACATGAGAGGGGTAAGAAAAAAACTCCTGCTCTAAGGAAAGGAACAATTTTAGACATTCCATGCCATGTGATGTTGTTTTAAAATATTTCTTTTTTTCTTTTCATTTGGGTAATGAAGAAGTTCCAGGAGTTGCATCATCGGAAGAGGAAGAAGAGGAGGAAGATTTAGGCAGCCAGAGCTCCAGAATAACATCAGTGGACAGGAGTGCAGGTGTAGTACCCTGGGAGTAAATAAATAGTAGTGTATGATTGTATGATTGTATGGACCAAGAGCAGGACTGTTTTCTGGGAATCCCTGTTCAGACTCGGTCTTGGTTCTGACTTAGAAACATTTTAAACCTAAGCACTGTTATACCAAGTGCCCTTGCTTTTCTATCTTTTCCTTACTAAATCAGTGTGTCATGGAAATTCTGGATGTGGCCTAGAGGTTGGGACGGTGCTATATTTGTAGTCCAGACGACCTGAGTTCAAATCCTGCCCCAGACACTTACTAGCTATGTGACCCTGGGCAAACTTGGCCTCTCTGAGTCTCAGTCACCTCATCTGCAAAATGGGGATAATAGCAGCACCCACTTCCCAGGATTGTTTGAGGATCAAATGATATAGCCCATGTAAAGTGTTCTGCAAACCTAGGGAAAGGGACTATAAAGAAATCCTAAGTGAGCAAACTCCCTCTACCTATTCAGGTCAGTATCTTCTTCACAACATAAAGCTTTCTTTTTTTTTTCTTTTTTACTCTTTGGAGGGCAGTTGGGGTTAAGTAACTTGCCCAAGGTCACACAGCTAGGTTTTTTTTTTTTGTTTGTTTGTTTTTTCGTGTGTGTGCGTTAAGTGTCTGAGGCCGGATCTGAACTCAGATCCTTCTGACTCCAGGGCCTATGCTCTACTCACTGCACCACCTAGCTGCCCCAGAACTTTCTTTTTTTTTTTTAAATCCACCCTTTTTTAAAATGGTATTTTCCCCCAATTACATGTAAAGCCAATTTTTAGCATTCATCTTTATTTTTTTATTTACTTATCTATCTATTTATTTATTCATTCATTCATTCCTTTATTTTTGGAGGGGGGAGGGCAGGGCAATTGGGGTTGTGACTTGCCCAATTTAGCATTCATTTTTACAGAATTTTGAGTTCCAAATTTTTCTCCTGCCTTCCCTCCATCCCCTCGTCTCTTCCTAAAATGGCAAGCAGTTTGATGTAGCATATAGTCTTAGAGAGTTGTCTCAGGTACTAAGACATCAGGTCATCACTCAATAACCTGGAGGTGTCTCTTCTTCCAGAGAATTTCCCAGGAGTGGTTTTTATTCAATAATGATAATGATATTCGAAATTGTATGAGCTTTCTCCAGACAGAGCACTGACTTGACCCCTTTCTGCCCGGCAGCTCCACCTCCATACCGCCATTAGTAACTCACTGGTGGTGGGGGAGGCCATCTTCAATTGGGATCTAAATCTGGCCACTGGACCCAGATGACTTTGCACAGCCCTGCCTCACTTAAATCCAATTCACTTGCAAGTCATGGCATCAACTTTGCTGATGGCATGATCCTCTTTGAGAATAAAGGACAAACAACATATGGGCAGCTACTAGATGTGGGATTCCATTGATCTAGGGAACCTCCAGATGAGGAAATTCCCTCTTGTTGGGAATTTCTTGTTGACAGCTTCTTTACTACACAGAGTGGCAGGGATCTGTCTCCCCGGGGGCACTTAGAGGTTAGATCACTTGGCCAGGATGGGTCAGAAGGCAGACTTGAACTCAGATCTTCCTGACCCAAGAGGCCAATTCTCTATCAGCTATACCATGCTACCTCTCAACTCTTATTTATACTTTTTCAAAAACATGAGAATCATTTCCCATTATAGGATCTGTTCTTTGAACAAAGAATGATTGGAGTAAAACTTAACCAGTAAGCATTATTAAGCTCTTCCTGTGTGCAGAGCATTGTACTAGGCTCTGTGGGAGATATGAAAGTTAGATAAAACGTGTGGATTGTCCTCAAGGATATTTCGGTCCATTAAGGAGATATGATACATTGACAGATAGCTATAATTTTAAATAAAGTTTATTAGAGTGTCACCAAAGTATATTATGAAAAAACATTGCCCAAGGTCATTCAAGTTGTAATCCAGTACGTGTCTGAGGTAGGTTTTGAGGAGTGAATTCCAAAGCCTCTTTCCACTTTACCCCACTCAGAAAGAGGAGCAAGAGATGGAGGACTGAAAAAGTCATTAAATTAGGTGATTAGGAGGATGCAGGTGACCTTCAAGAGCTGTTGAGAGAATAAGTTGAAGAAAGATGGAGTAGAGGCATAAGGTGTAGACATCTCTTCCCAAAAGCTTGGCAGCAAATGGTGGGAGAGACAGGAAAATCGCCAGATAGCTCGGGGATGGTCAAGGGAAGAGGTTTTTTGTGGGGGATTGGGGAGTCCTTGGCATTTGTGGTGAGATGGGAAGGTAAAAATGAAAGCTCAGAGTCCTAGAGGAAGCAGGAAAGGATGTGATTAATACTCATCATCTCATATTTAAAGGGCACAGAGTACATGATGTAGGTGGTGCAAGTAGGGTTAGCCTCACTTTACAAGTGAGGAAACTGAGGCTCAGAGAGGACTAGGCAGCTTGTAATAGCAGTATGTCACGGGCAGAGGGAGGGATTGGCCATAGCCAGTACGAGGGGATGACTCTTCCTCTGATACAAGAGTGGGTGGTGATGGGGCTGAGTTGTTTCTCTGGAAATGGTGGTGGAGCTGCAAGAGGAACGTGGCCCCATTTGGATTTGCCCGTTTCTGTTCTTTTGTCCACTTCCTCTGTACGGGGTGTGGCTAGTTGGGATTAGAATTGTGTTGGATGTAGCCCCAATGGGTTGGATCAGTCTGGCAGCTCTTATTCCTTCATTTACCCTTCCCAAGCCCATTTTACTGGCCCAGAGAAGGAGGGAAAGAGTGTCCTCAGCCTCATTAGATCCTGGTGCCTAACCAGCTGAACCTATCAGCCTTAGATATCCCCAGGCACGCTAGGATTCCAGCAACCATTTCAGAGACAGAAGTTATGGATTATATGCCAGTCAGGAAAAGAACAAGGACTTAGAGCCATGATTTTTCTCACCTTCATGTTTTTAAAGAAGTATTTCTGTTTCCAAAATGCCACATGCACCTTACTGGCTCTGATGACGAGACCCAGGGCCAGAAATAAAAAATGCCCACTTTTCTAAGCAGGTTTCAGAGGAGAAAACTGGTTTCTGTTGGCAGCATCAGCATTCCAAGCCCCAAAGATATCAGGGCTCTTTTATTACATCCCTCAGATGAAGAGATGAACAAGAAAAGAATAACTATCATCCCCCCACCCCCCACCATAGGAACTAGTTTAAACATCCTTCTGCAGATCCCCGGCTTTTGGACAAATGCATTGCTAAGCTCCCCTCCCCCAAACTGAATGGCAGGAGTATGGAGCCAGAAGAATAGTTTTCCTGAAGGCCAATCTGGTCCAATTCACCATGGCAGGTTGGATTATGCTTACTATGTGCAAAGGGCTGTACAAGGCATTGGAGATACCAAGACAAACAGAAAAACAGCCCTCACCCTCAGGGAGCCTGAATTCTCCTGGGGGAGGGAGAACCTTAACAGATAAACAGATTGAGATATATAGGGTTAATCTGAGGAGACAGGGCATATTAACTAGAATGGGGCCCTAATGTTCAACTTTGTAAGTCCCCTCAAAAATGTTTTAAGGTTTTTTGTTTTTTTTTTGGGTCTGGAACGGGGAAGGTGAGGCAATAAGAGTCAAAGTGACTTGCCCAAGGTCACACAGCTAGTAAGTGTCAAGTGTCTGAGGCCAAATTTGAACTCAGGTTCTCCTGACTCTAGGGCCAGTGCTCTATTCAGTGTGCCACCTAGTTGCCCCTAAGTTCTTTAAAAAACAGGTAGATAGAGCATTGGGCTTGGAGGAGTTCAAATTTGGCTTCAGACACTTATTAGTTGTGTGACCCTGGACAAGTCATCTGACTTCCACCTGCCTCGGTTTCTCCACCTGCAAAATGGAAATAATAACCTCCTAGGATTATTGTGGGGACCAAATGAGGTAATATTTGTAAAGCACTTTGTAAATCTTAAAGTGCCGTGTGAATATTATTGAAAGAAACAATGTCATAATCAGTCAAGAGTCTAAAGAAACTGTAAAAGAAAGATTTAGGAGTGAAAATTAACATGAGATTTAGACAATAAATATAGCAAAGAAGAAAAATGTGTTAGTTCTGTGCCTGATAGGTGATTGAGAAGTAGAGAAATTAAAGGAAACTTTTGTCTCATTGCCAAAGCTTTGCATAATGAATTATAACACTATCTGGCTGAGCTTTCAGACCAATGAAAGAGTCAAAGGTCAGCTCCGAGGTTGTGAAGTAACTGGGAAGAGGCTGGTGTCCAGAGCAGAAAGGGGCAAGTCACATGAGAGCTGGAGCCACAGGAAGAAAGGAGACTGGTTTTGGAGGAAGAGAAGGGCACTGAGGATGGGGCCGAGGGAAAAGCCTTTAGAAGGGAAGACTTTTCCCCATTGCCTGATTGTACTGTTTTAGGAAAGTCTGTTAGAAGGAAACCAACCAACTTTTGAAGCAGATTGATTTGAAGGTGACTTCAGGGGCAGCTAGGGGGTGCAGTGGATAGAGCACCAGGTCTGGAATAAGAAAGATCTGAATTCAAATCCAGCCTCAGACATATACTAGCTGGGTGACCCTGGGCAAGTCACTTAACCCTACTTGCCTCAGTTTCCATATCTGTCAAATGAGCTGGAGAAGGAAATGGTGAACCAGTTTAGTATCTTTGCCAACAAAATCCCAAATCGAGTCATGAAGAGCCAGACGGGACTGAAATAATTGAACTCTCAATTTATAACATAAAAGGACTTATTTCTTTATAAGATAATTCGCCCAAAGTTTCTTTGACAGAACCTCTGATTGTACAGTAAGTATTTTATAGGAGATAACTAAGGAGAATTAAGCAAAGCCAGCTTCAGATGCTAGTCATGTGACCCTGCCTCAGTTTTCTTATCTTTAAAATGAGTTCAGTAATATCTATAGTGGCTACCTTACGAGGTCATAGAAGCAAAGCAATGATCACAGATTTCAGGTTGGAAGGGACTTTAGAGACCGTCTTAGTTCACCCCCTCTTTTTATAGATGAGGAATATTTAGTCTAGAGAGAAGATGGCAGAATATCTCTATGGCCACACAAGTAGTAAGGGAGAGTTGAACCCAAGTCCACTGATTACAAAGCCAGTATTGTGTTTTCAGTACCATTCAGTTTCCCTTATGAGGTCCAAATGTATATAAAGTACTTTGCAAGACTTAAAGAGCCACCCAGAAGCAAGGAATAGAAAGAGAAATTCCATTTAAAATAACTGTGGGCAATATGAAATATTTGGGAGTCCATGTGCCAAGACAAACCCAGGAACTGTATGAACACAACTATAAAACACTTTCACACAAATAAAATCTGATTTGAATAACCGGAAAAATATAAATTGCTCATGGGTAGGCCAAGCTAATGTAATAAAATTGCAATTTTACCGAAATTAATTTACTTTTTCAGTGTCGTACATACCAATCAAACTATCCAAAATTATTTTATAGAGCTATAAAAAATAATAACAAAATTCATCTGGAAGAACAAAAGTTCAAGAATATAAAGAGCATTAATAAAAAAAAATGCAAAGGAAAGTGGCTTAGCTGCACCAGATCTAAAACTATGTTATAAAGCAGCAATCAAACTCTTTTTGTGGTGGCAAAGAATTGGAAACTGAGGGGATGCCCATCAATTGTGGAATGACTGAATAAGCTGTGGTATATGAATGTCATGGAATTCTATTGAGCAGGTGAATTTCAGAAAAACCTGGAAAGAGTTACATGAACTGATGCTGAGTGAAGTGAGCAGAACCCGGAGAACATTGTACACAGTAACAGACATTGTGCAATGATCAACTTTGACAGACTTGGCTCTTCTCAGCTATACGATGATCCAAGACAATTCTAAAAGACTCATGATGGAAAATGCTATCCACCTCCAGAGGAAGAATCATGGAATCTGAATGCATATTGAAACATACTATTTTCACCTTTCCCCTCTCCCCTCATGGTTTTTCCCTTTTGTTCTTTCACTACGTGACTAATGTGGAAATATGTTCAGTATGATTGTACATATATAGCCTATATCAGATGGCTTGCTATATTGGGGAGGGGCAAGGAGAGGGAGAAAGAAAAATTTGGAACTTGGAATCTTTTAAAAAAATGAATGTTGAAAACTATCTTCACATCTAATTAGAAAAAATGAAATACTATTAAGTGGAAAAAAATTTTTTTAAATTGTAAAGAGCTATCTACAGTCCATTATTGGTAATGGATGGCTGGCCTTGAAGCAGGAAGACCACAATTCAAGTTCTTCTTCTGAAACCTCCTGGCTGTGTGACCCTGAGAAAATCACTTAGCCTCTCTCTGCTGTAAGCATTTGTTGTTGTGGTCCAGTTGTTTCAGTCATTTCTGACTCTTTGTGACCCCATTTGGGGTTTTCTTGGCCTAGATACTGGAGGGGCTCGCCATTTCCTTCTCCAGTCTATTTTACAGATGAGGAAACTGAATGCAAGCAGGGTGAAGTGACTTGCCCAAGGTCACCCAGCTAGGAAGGGTTTGAGCCTGGATTTGAACTCAGGGAGAGGAGTCTTCCCTCCTCCAGGCCCCATGCTCTTTGCACTGTGGTGCCCTAGCTGCCCTATGCTGTAAGCAACTAAGACCAAAAACTGAAGAGAGGTTTGGACCTTCATCAGTGCAGGGACCTGAGAGTTCCTTTATGCCGATGAAATCATAGGCCTGGACCCCATTTCCTATTAACGACCAGTACTACAAAAATGATCTAATATTAATAATCTGAATGATGTCATCAATAATTATGATGTAAGTCAATGAGAACAATAGGATTCATTTGCTTTTTTTTTTTTTTTGGAGGGCAGTTGGGGTTCAGTGACTTGCCCAAGGTCACACGGCTAGTTTTTGTGTTAAGTGTCTGAGGCCAGATTTGAGCTCAGGTCCTCCTGACTCCAGGGCTGGTGCTCTATTCACTGAGCCACCTAGCTGCCCCTATTCATTTCCTTTTTACATTGACTTATGCACAGACTTTTCCAGATAAAAGACCGCTGTGTAATTATTGTGGAAAAGCAGCCTCTCATGACCACATCTTCTTTTCAATGCTGTCTTTCCAGGCTGGCAGTCAGTCCTTAAGAGTGAGTCAACACTTCAGACGACTACAAACACAGAAACAGAAGGAGGGGAAAAGACCTTAGTCAAGGTGAGGGCCCCCTTCCCTCTTTTCCTGCCCCTGGGTCAGTGTCTTGGGCTGATGGGTGGGGAGCCTCTGGAGGCCCACTGTTGCTTCTGCTTATCTGGGGGAGTGAGGATTCTCTGGGGGTGGGGCTTTTCTTTCCTGATCATAGCCTCTGGCTCCTCTGGAACTTGGCCTTAGAGGGCTGCTATGGAGGAACCAGCCACTGCCTTATGGACAATTTGGTGCTAAGTCTGAGTTTAGCTGTGCCCTGCCCCATGTGGCAGATGAACGGTTTATCTCTAGCTGTGGTCTCGGTCCCCTGGTAGGGCCTTCTAGAACTTGCCTGTGCTGGAATAGCCATAAGAACCCTCCACAGTGCTGCATGGGAGGAGGAGTCAGTGGAGGGGAAGGGTCGGGAGCAGAATAGAAATTCATAATAGCCTATCACTTTGTATAAAGTTTCATGAAAATGCAATAATTATACTAATAAAGATGAGAAGAATAGCCAATAAGCAGTCATTAAGCATTTATTTACCACCTACTATATGCCAAATGGCACAGAGGCAGTTAGATGGCTCAGTGGATAGAGTATGGAGGCAGGAAGACCTGAATTCAAATCCAGTCTCAGATACTTACTAGCTGTGTGACCCTGGGCATGTCACTTAACCTCTGTTTGTTTTGATCCACTAGATAAGGAAATAGCAAAGCAGTCTAAGATCTTTGCCAAGAAAATGCTATGGACACTTTGGTCCACAGGGTCACTCACAAAGAACTGGACACGACTGCACAAAAACAATATGCCAAGCCCTGGTGTAAGCTTTGGGTATATAAAGAAAGGTAAAAGACAGTGCCAGTCCTCAAGGAGCTTAACAAGATAATAATACTATTTTGCTTTTGTTTACTAGACTTCTGATTTCAGTGGCATAGGGAGCTTCTGAAGAAAAAACTATCCCCCCACCATTCCAACCTGGATATGAAGGGCCACTCAGGGTTCTGCTTGTCTGTGGCAGGGAGAGGTTATGTGAATTGCCCAAGGATGGGTCAGGTCTGGGGCCAGGGGTGAAGCTTGGAGAGAAGTCTTCCTCTCTCCAAGGACCAGCCTTTGTCTTGTATCCCACACTTCCTCTCTAATAATAATAGGGGATATTTAAAAAGAACCTACAGCCCTCTAAAACACTTTACATATGCTATTTAGCTTTTTATAGTAGTTCACTTATTAATACACACCTCCAGCTAATAATAGCTTTGTAATAGTATTTCTGTAGGGCTTTAAATTTGCAGTCTCTGCTCATTTGGTCTTAAAAGTTGTTGAACAACATTCTCTTAGAGAGGGACCCTTTTATCCCAGGGCATGTGACATCTGATCTCACCAAACCAGAATCTAAGCATGCTCTGCTTCCATAGGCCTCTTTTTGGCAGAACTTGAGGAAGGCCCTCAGCATTTGGGGTAGGGGGGTGCCTTCTGTGGTGAATGTGTAGGAGTCAGTGTGGTGAGAGTTGATCGAGGGCTGATCCTGGAGTATGACGCTCTAGGTTCAAATCCTGCCTTTGGCCCTTAGGCTCTGGTATGTAAATCAATGGTGGGAAAAATAGGATTCATTCTTTTTTTTTTTTTACCTTTTGGAGGGGGGAAGGTGGGGCAATTGGGGTTAAGTGACTTGCCCAAGGTCACATAGCTAGGGTTTTTTTTTTTTTTGCATTAAGTGTCTGAGGTCGGATTTGAACTCAGGTCCTCCTGACTCCAGGGCCAGTGCGCTATTCACTGCACCACCTAGCTGCCCTTCATTAAAAAAAAAAATTATTTATGCCCACCAGTACTTCAGTTCCCTCATCTTGTAAAAGGAAGGGGGTTGGACCAGATGGACTCAGAAGTCCCTTTAAGATCTAGGAACGTGTGGTCCCAGGACATGGGCAAGATTGTCTCAGGATGGGTGGGCACTTGCCCCATCTGAGAAGGCAAAGTTGGCAGATTGGTATCCCCTTTCAGAGGCCAGGAAAGTTTAGAAGGCAACTGTGTGGGACAAAGACCCTTGCCCAAAATAAATTCAATAACTCAAAGGTTTCCCAAGAGAAACAAAAAGATCTTAATTACCTCCTGTGGGAAGGGGGGAATCATTATCACCAGAAGCAATCTGGGGAGAGAGGCTGGAAATACAGAAAGTAAAGCTTGATTATATACCCAAAAGACCACCCCTTCCCCTCCTCCCTGTGTCTGACCACAAATATATGCTTATACAGCAAATAAAATGTTAGCAATATCAAAATAGATATGAAAGCAGAAGATACATATCTAGCAGTATCAAAATAGATATGAAAGCAGACGATATTTTATTAATCATGGGAATTTTAGGACATGGTGACCTATCCGGAGTTTTGTAACAGAATTTCCAATTTTATATTTGTGCATGTCAGATGGTGGTCAATGGAAACAAGTCTGGGACATGTGAGCCTGTGGTTAGATATGAAGGGTCTGTGCTTTCTCCTCCTACATATTAGCTTAGCTTAGCAAAAACTTCAACTTACAACCAGGCAAGTAAGGCAAGGGTCCCAGGCTGCCAGCCCAGGCTGCTAAGTCTGGTACAAATCTGTCTAGATTTTAGAATACTACCTGAAAAATTTCCACCTCACACACATCTAGTTAATAGAAACCTAAGCCTGGGGTCCGGGCAATCTATTATTAAATCTTTGAGAAGTCATCACTTTTATCCCACTCACAACCAAGACATGTTTATGCCAAAACCAGTAGGAAGATCAAGGTTAGAATTCACAGCTAAATTTATAGCTTCCTCCTCTGAGGAATTTACACCGGGAAATAATGTTAGTCTATTCAACGTTGTCTCCCTTTTATTCCCCCTTTGGATGAAGGATGGAAGAAATAGACATATTTCTATGTCAAAGCCATTTGTCTTCTGTGTTGCAGAAAACCATCAAGCAGATAGTTGACCGAATGTACCTTCAGGTGTGTTATGATTCTGTTCCCGAAGAATTTCGGAATCAAAATATCATTTTTTTTCTCAGAAATACAAAAGGTATGCACATTTCAGTTTGTTTCCTACACAACTACAACACGGAACATACTTGAAAAATTGAAAACAATTCCATTTAAAGCATTCTTGGGTATACTTTTACCTCTCCACAATGCAAACTTTCCCATGGAGGTGGAAATCGATTCTCTCTCCTTAGGCTTCCGGTTTCTTCCCGTTGCCCCTACTTCCTCTCTTGTCCCTTCTTAACCCATCATGCTCTGGTTTCCATTCCTGCCACTTCCCTGAAGCTGCTGTTTCATAGGTTTCCACCCCCCTTCAAAGTCAATGATATTTTATTAGCTTTTATCCTCCTTTCTTAGTCTTCTTACAGTGGCATGTTGGGAAATTTCTAACAAAAAGTTCTCAAAAAAAACCAAAAACGATTATGCCCACAAACGTACATAGCTATTATACATTTTACTGATCTAAAAGATACTGATAAAAATTTTACAAATAGCAATAAAATATTCTATACTTTTTATTGTAAATTCCATGTAACCAATGGATTCCTGAAGAATGCTTTCGTTGATTTTTGCCAAATCTTGTATCCATAGCCAACCTATGGTTGTGATTCAGTCATGATTTGACAAATGAAGTTGCCTCCCAATCCCCCAATTCTTTTCCCAATAACTTAATTGCCATTAAATCTGATAAAATATTTCTCACTCTTATGCAAATTATATTAATTAAACTGAAACCTCTTTCAGCTTTAGCTGATTGTAATGGTGTTAACCATGTTCTTAGCTTTTTGGATAGTTGAAGAGATTAGAGCATTCTCTGATTCTACCTATCATATACAAATCCCCCCAAACATTCAAATCAATTTCATATTTTAAATTTTCATTTAAATGATGCACTTTTTTTCTCCCAATAGCTATCTATGGTGAAGTTAGTTCTTAATAATGCCAAGTAGATTGTTCTAATAAATCAAAATAATTAAAAATGCTTTTATTGTTGTTTCTGCCCAAGAAAAGATGTACTTTCATGGATCAAGTTGTATTTTCTAGTAACATTGTTAGGTGTAAGGACTAGAATTCTCCCACCTAGGGAACCCTATGCCCCCTCATAATTGTGGGGTGTTCTTTTTATACCAAGGAAGAGGCCAAAGAGCTCCAGACTGATTTTAGGTAATAGTTTAATCAATTTGGGTTACTTACATTTGGGGCAGTATGATGGATCCCTGCCAAGATATCATCCTTGGCAGCCAGACCAGTCAGTGAATCCTCACTAAAGAACCCCCAAAGAACCCATGAGAATTACAGAAAACAGACAAAGGCAGGAGGAGCTAAAGAGTGCTTTACTACTGATTGGTGGAGATTTTTGGTTTTCTACTTAGTAATGAGCTTGGGAATTAAGCCAATGATGTGTTTGTGTATCAATCATGTTCCTTCACATATAGATCACAATATTCTTGTTTTGGCTTTCACAGGTTTCTTAAGTTATGACTCAGTGTTTAAAATATAATTCAGTATCTAAATTATGATTGTAAACAGGTCACCATGTCTGGGCTTCAGCCTTTCACAGAGTCTAAGTTTTTATGACTTTTTACTTATTACTGTATTTTGTGGCTTTTTCCCAATTGAGACCCCACTCTAGGAAGAACATTAAATTCATTATTTTTAATAAAATGGAACGTCTTTAAACTTAGCTGACTTAATTGAATCTTCAGTTTGAGATCCATGCTTTCCAATACCAGTCTTTAAATTTTCCAAGACTCATTTGGGGTGTTTAATTTTTGCAATCCTTGGTCTCAAGGAGCTCACAACCTAATAGAAGAGACAACCTACAAACAGCCATGTACAGACAAGCTACATACAGGATAAACTGGCGATAATCAAGAGGGAAGCACTAGCATTGAGGGGAATTGGGAAAGACTTCCTGTAGAAGGCGGGAGTTTGGTTGTAGCTATTTGTATATCTTTTACAATCTGTAGGATAGTACCAGGCTCATAGTAGTTGCTGAGTTTATACTCTGTGATAAAATAAAGTTCAATACATGCATGAGTTCCCAGAACTGTTCACAAACATCCAGGATCTCAGAAGGTCCTAATCAAGCCTAGAAAAGAATCCACCCCCTTTACACAGGCTCTGACAGTGGGTTCTTCAGCTTTGGCTTGAGGACCCCTGGAGAGGAGGTGTCCACCACTCCTCAAGGCTGCCCAGGCCACTTGGGGATAGCTCTCATTGTATGAAATATCTTTCCCTATGGGAAAGCCAAATTTCACTCTTTGCAGTCTCCTTTCTCTGCCTTTGGAAGAGAGCGGGCAAAACAGGTCCATCCCCTCTTTTCGGTGCTGGAGACAGCTCTGCCATATTCCCCAAATGTTCCCTTCTCCAGGGTAGACATCGTCAGGTGCTTCCACTATGCTCCTTGTAGGACATGAATCTGAGGCAGCTAGGTGGGTAGGACCCTGGACCTAGAGTCAGGAAGATCTGAGTTCAAATCCTTCCCTAGATGCTAGTTTTGTGTCCCTGGGCAAGTCTCTTAACCTTTGTCTGCCTCAGTTTTCTCATCTGCAAAATGGGTATAATAGTAATACTTACTTCCCAGGGTGCTGGTGAAGATCAAATGAGATAATATTTGAAATCAGTGCTTAGCAAAGTGACTGGCACATAGTAGGTGTTTGATAAATGCATGTTCCCTTCCCCTTCCCTTTACCATCCTGGTTGTTCTCTTGTGGACTCTTTCTTTCTGTCCTTCCTAAAATGTAGTTCCCAGAAATACATTTGATCCTCCAGTTAGAGATGCCAATGGAATGTCTAATTGAAAATGTCTGATAGATGTTTGGTGGCAGGGGCCTGGAACTTAGGAGGAGAGGCTAAGGGGATATCTGTGTGTATGTGTATGTATATGTTTATGTATATATGTGCATATGTGTGTGTACACACAGATATATATATATATATATATATATATATATATATATATATATATATATATAGCCTATGTAGAAATAATCATTGAACCCTTTAAACCTATGAGATCACCAAGGGAGTGAGTTCATAGAGAAGAAGAGGGGACCCAGGACAGTGCCCAAAGTTAGGGAGTGGGAAGAAGGATTGACTGATGGAGGTTGAGAAGGCAGGGTCAGATGGATAGGTAGGAGGACCAGAGGACACTGGGGTTAAGAAAACCTGGAATGGAGAGCATATCCAGGAGGAGAGGGAATTAATGGCGTCAGATGCTCCACAGAGGTCAAGAAGGAGGAGGTCTTTAATTTGGCGTTAAGAGAAGCCAGATTTCAAGGGGCTGAGGATCAGGATGGAAAGGATTTGGTAGTGAAGGCAGTACTTCAACTGTAAGGGAAAGAGAGAGGAAGGACCCAAATCCCAGAATTTTGTGTTCACAGATTTTCAAAGTTCAAAGAGGCCTCAGTAACCATCTGGACCAATCCTAAATCCCTCCCTAGCACACCTTATGATTGTCCAGCCTTTGCTTGAACACCTCTAAAGATGGGGAGCTCACTACCTATTGAGATAGCCCAGACAGGCCTACTTTTGAATCCACCTCTGTTAACTTCCCTCTGTTGCTTCTGGTTCTGCCTTTTGAGGTCAAATGGCACAAGTCCAACCCTATTTTCCGTATAACAGTCTTAAAGTCAAAGTTCATATCTCCTCAACCACCTCCCCCTCAGTTCCCCGAGGTGGTCTCTTCCTTTGGGCACACACAACCTCAACTGATTCCCATCCTGGTTGTCTTCCTCTAGTCCTTATCAACATCCTTAAACTATGGCACCCAGAGCTCAACCCTTCAGCTGTGGCCTGATCACAGCAGAGTCCAGAGGGAATGTCACCTTTGTTCCCAGAAGTGGCTCCCCAAGATCCCATTATCCCAGGCCCTATCACAGTGTGGACTCACATTGAGCTTTCAGGCACATTACAAGCCTCAGGTCTCTTTCAGAGAAACTGCTCTCTAGCCATGCCTCCCTCATCTTTGACTTATAAAGTCAGTTTTTGGAGCCCAAATTCAAAAGACTCTTATATTTCACCTTATTTAATTCAGCCCAATATTCTGACCTATTAAAATTTTTTTTTTCAGACCTTGATGCTCATTCATTGTGGGCCAGCTTTGTGTCAAATACAAATTTGACTAGAGGTCTTTAAATTGACATTCAACCATCAGTGACTCCTCTTTGGGTCTGGCCATTCAACCTTGTTTGAATCCACTTATTATCTAGCCTACATCTCTCTACCTTATCTACAAGAATAACCTAAGAGACTTTGTGTTAAGTGCTTTGCTGATATCTAAGTATATGGTATCTACTGAATTCCCCACATCTGACCCTTTATTTACCCTTGTCAAAAAAAAAAAAATGAAGAGAATAAAAGGAAACACCCTTGGACTGCCAAGGCCTGCTGCTGCTGAAGCTTTTGCTAGGGTTTTGGGGACAACTGCTTCCTTTTCTTAATCAAATGACATAATATGGATACAACACTTCATAAACCTTAAGCATCATCTAAATGTGAATTGTTGGCATTTCTTTTTAGCAGACTTTGGAGCTCCCAGTAAGCAAAAGTCCTCTCCCAATAATTATTGGCTCAATTCTGCAGTCTAAAATATTAGAGATGTAAAGGGACAATCTGAGTGACCTGCCCAGGGTCATGTAGCTTGGGTTTGGAGGCAAGACTTGAACTCAGGTTTTTCTAATTATAAGAGCAGCTCTCTATCTATTATATCATGGTGACTCTCAAGGCAATTGTTGTGGTTGTTAAAAGTTTTAGAATTTCTCCAGGAATCAAAGTTAATTTATAGGCTTAAGTCCATAGACACAAATTACTTAATATATTTAGAAAAAAATACTTGTATATAAAAAATATATATAATATATAAATAAATATAAAATATTTATATACACAAATAATATATAAATATAAATGAATATATAAATATAAAATATAATATATAAATATAAAATATTTATATATACAAATAATATATAAAGAAATAATAGAAATAAATATATAAATGTAAAATACTTAAAATACATAATATATAAATAATTATAAAATAAATAAACATAATATATACTTAATATATTTAGAAAAAAATGAAGCCACATACATTATTTCACTGATGAATTTGGTCCCAAAGTTGGCATTTATCAAACTGTTCTTGACACTCCCAGAGAATTCCCACCCCTATTTTTCAGTTCATTCACATTCACCCCAGACCCTTATGGTGGCTAATTCTGTGTAACTCTCTCTCCCTCTTTTGTTTGAGTGCGTGAACTTGCTAACTAGTAATAGAACCTGAGTTGTTAGTGTACTCAGAAAATACTGGCCCCATGTTTTTCTTGGTTAGTCTTACCCTTTAAGGTTACTATGCAGCTGTTTAGAAAGGAGAAAAAGAGAACCACTTTTGTGGAAATGTTGGTTATTTGCCATTCTTTTCAGCTATCTCATTTTTTTTTTATCTGTCCCATTCAGAGACCATTAATGAAGCTAATGATATGAATGAGGCTATGGAACTCATGCCAGAAAGACTGGAGTATGGTGTCCTTAATGGGCACATTCTACACATGCTTAAGGATATTTTAATTCATGTGAGTATGGCTAAAGATTCTCCCACTGCCGTTTTCCAAGTTTTTATTTTTTTAAATATTGTGGTATTGTAATGGCATACAATTTTTTTTTAGACAATCAGGGTTAAGTGACTTGCCCAGGGTCACACAGATAAGTGAGTGTCTGAGGTCACATTTGAACTCAGGTCCTCCTGAGTGCTCTCTCCAGGGCCAGTGCTCTCTCCACTGTGTCACCGAGCTGCCCTTGTATATAATTTTTTAAATAATTTTTTTAGAAGGACCCATCACTATTGAATCTTCTGCCATACCCTAGGCATTGCTATAGTCTGGGGCCTTAGCTAAGGTTGGTCATTTCCTTTCCCACTCATCCTTCTGGAAATGCCTTCACCTATGTCTGTCTTAAGACCACACACTGGGGAAAAAAAGACTGTCCGAAAAATCATTTTGGTGTCATTGACTTGCAACTCATAGGCTGACATCCTATCCCTAGTTAGTTCCAGCTTTTTAAAACCTTTTAAAACAGATTAGATGCATTCCCTAGCACTTAGCAGAGTCCCTGGCACTTCCAGGACTCTTCAGGAACTCCCATCCTAGTGGAGAGACAATATACTTTTTAAGAGTCCAGATCAGAAGGAAGCAACCACAGAGGGGGAGGCACTAGCAGCTGAATAATCTGGGAAAAGTCTGTTACAGAAGGTGGGAGGTGAGCCCAGGGTGCTAAGCAGCAGAGGAGAGGAGACAGAACACCTGGCATGGGAGAAAAGGCTGTACAAAGGCGGAGAAGTGGGAGATGGAGAGTCCTCAGGGAGGATCAACAAGGAGACCATAAAGTACCTAGAGATGGGGATTATGTATAGGGAAGGTGGGAAGTTAGGAAGAGTCCCGGTGGGGAAGAGCTTTAAATGCCCCCAAGGAGGAGGTCATCTGAAAGTTAATGGGAGCCACTGAGGTTTGTCGAGTAGTAGAGAGCACCATTTTGGCAGTTGTCTGGAGGATGGATTAAAGGGGATGAGGCAGAAAGACCAGTTAGAAGACCACAGCCCTGAGTAGAGTGTTTTGCACGCTGGAGGTGTGCAGTCCATGCGTAAGGAGTGGAGTCACAGGAACTGAGTTCAAATCTCCCTCCCTCCATGAGTCACGTGACTATCCGATGACTCAGTTTCTTCATCTGATAAATGAAGGAGTTGAATTCAATGCCCTGTAACCTGTGGGAGAACTGTAGTTCTGAGGGTGGTATGACCCATTTCTGTTAAAATTCTCAATTGCAGCCTAATTTCTTTCAAATCTAGTCTTCATTCTTTCATTCCTGCCTGGTGCTAATTTGGGGTAGTTAATTTATAGTTGCATTTTTATATAATATTCATAAGGTCATAATATAAATTCAGACTTGGAAAGGATCATAGAGAAATCTGGTCTAGTGGCCTCCTTTTACAGATGAAGCTCAAAAGTGAAGTGAGCTGCCCAAGCCCCACATGGTCAGCAGGGCTTGAACTCAGCTCTGACTTGAAGTTCCATCTTTATTCCTTATGCCACAAAAGCTTCCTGCTTAATGAAAGGACTTAAAACTGCATCTTAAAATTTCAGATCTGAAATAGTTGAGAAACGACACTGTGTAATTTGTTTAATCAATGGCCATTTCAGGTGTTTATGCCAGCTCTCTCCTTCAGTCAACACAAGGGGGATCTTTCAACACTTCCCCACATTCCAGGAGATTTGACACCTCCCGAAATCTCGAACACTGAGAAGCTGCCAGGGGAGGCAGTCGAATACCACAGTATCCAATTAATACGAGATGAGTTCCTAATGAACATGCAGAAATTCACCAACAGTATTCAGAGGACTATACAGCAACTTGAAGGTGAAGGGTGTCTATGTGTATGTATGTGTTCCCTTGCTGGTTAAAAATGAATTAATTATCTGTGACAAATTAGCTCAGAGTACTCACAGTTAGTTAGGATTGTGGGGATCAGTCCTTTAAAACATTTTTTTGGTCATCATTTTTATGTATCTTTTGTTTTTATATTACATTCTTTCCTTTTTTTCTTTGCCATTTACATCACTCTAGTGGCTAATTTTCCCTCCCTTAGTCTGCCTTGTTAACTTTTGCACCAGCTCATATAGATCTTCCCCTATTGGGATATATTCCTCATAATTCATCCTTTCTTTTGGCATGGTAATTCCATAGAATTCCATTCACACACCACATTTCACTTAGGCTCACTTTCCACTTGATGGACGTCTACTTTCTTCAGAGATCTTTACCACAAAAAAAAGTGCTGCTAGGAACATTTTGGAATATGTGGGACATTTTCTTTCTATCTTTGTTCTCCTTGGTGTATATGCCTGGTAACGAGATCTCTGGACCAAAAATTATGGACATTTAAATCACTTTTTTGAAGGGCACAATTTAAAATTGCTTTACAGAATGACTGGATTATTTCATAGCCCCATTTGCAGTGTATTAATGTGTCTGTGTTCTGATAGCCCTTTGAACAATGACTATCCTTTGTTTGGTTAGGAATTCTTTCCCTACCTATATATGTGAACAAGACCTCATCTCATTTTCTTCAGGCCTGACACTCTATCCAATATGGTGCTACCTAGCCATAGTAGATAGAGTATTGAGCCTGGAGGCAGGAAGACTCATCTCACTGAGTTAAAATCTGGTCTCAGATACTGACTAGCTGTATGACCCTGGGCAAGTCACTTCATCTTGTTTGCCTCAGTTTCCTCATCTGTAAAATGAACTGGAGAAGGAAATGGCAAAGCACTCCAGTATCTCTGTCAAGAAAATCACAAATGAGGCCATGAAGAGTCAGACATGATTGACTAACAATAAAGTCATTGTATATATTATTTTCTAGGTTCTACTTGCTTTAATTTTTCTTAGTTTATATATCTTTCCGTGTCTCTCATCTTGTCTTACAGAGCAGTACTATAGCATCATATTTATATAATCACAACTTTGTTTAGCCATTCCCCCCAAAATGGGTTTCTACTTGGTTTCTGGATCTCAGCTGTTTTCACTTGCCGCCTGCTCAGATTTTGAAAATTTGCCTCTTCTTTGCCACATTGACTCCCTACATGGTATTATAATTATCTGTGAGCCCATTCTGCCCCTCCCAGTAGAATGTAACCTATTGGAAGGCAGGCACCATTTAATTTTTGTCTTTGATCCCCTGCCCTAGCACTCAGCAGAGTGCTTAATTAATGTTTGTTGGACGAAATGGAAGCAACCAGTTGATTTAACTGATAGGTGATGCTGTGGACTTTTAAAGGCAATTCATTTAAAGGCAAAGCCATTTTTCATCCTGAAAGAAAATACAAACCATACAGAAGGACATTTCTTCTTTCCCAGTCTGTTCTTGTCTTGCTTGTATCTGGGTAGTAGCAGGTAGATGTTTAACAACCAGCTCTCCTAAAAACAAACTGCACCTGGGACACACTTTTAATCTGCATCATCAGCATTTTCCCCATCTCTTCCTTAACTCTAGACAATTAATAAAATGATAGATTGAGCCCTGATTTGTATTTTCTGATGTTTAAATGCTCATGCTGAAAATTTAACAATTGGTTCTGGAGCCTCTTTTAGCTGGCTCCAGCATACAGAAGGGTCCTAGATTTAGAGCTCGAAGGAGCCTGAGAGGTTGGCTAGTGTAACCCCTTCATTTTACATATGGGGAAACTGAGGCACAGACCATTAAGTGACTTGCCCCTGGTCACATAGCTAATCAATATCTAAGGGAGGGGGGAGGACTAACATCTTATTAGCTCTAAGTCAATTAATTCTCAGTTACTATTCTCTTTTCCTAATGCCGTGTCTGGCCCTAATTATTTTTCCCCCAATAGGAGAAATCAAGTTGGAGATGCCAGTGATTAGTCTGGACAGGGAAGTGTGGGAGATTGCCGCTGACCCAGACGCAGTGGATATCTTGGAGCAATGTGTGATCAATTGGTTGAATCAGATCTCTGTTGCCATAGAGGGGCAGTTGAAAAAGACACCTCAGGTAACATGCTGAATGTTTTCTGAGAAGCAGCTCTCAGACTAGTCAGTGTCCAAAGTGGGACCTGAACACTGGTCTTCATTTTCTTATATCACACTCCCTCTTGGACTCAGATTAAATCTGTATTGGTTGCTGTTATGGGACTGAAAAGTAGCTGGTTGTGCTGGTGGACAGAGACTCGAGTTAAAATTCTGCCTGAGGCTCTGCGACCCTGGACAAGTCACTCAAGCTTTGTTTGCCTCAGTTTCCTCCTCTGTAAAACAGAAATAATACTGTACCTCCCAGGGTGGTAGTTGTATTAGATGAGATGATAATTGTTAAATACTCAGCACAAGGTCTGGCATCTCCTAGGTGTTATTTAGATGGGTTTTTCCTTCCTTGAGAGAGTGGATCCCTTCAGCTATCTGAATGCTGTCCTTTGATATTTTCTATCTGGCATTAGCACTTTGGGGATGTAGCCTCCATAATAACTCTGTATGGTGGGATTCTTTTTTTGTTTGCCTACTTCTGACATCAGCCTTGACATTAGGGTCTGCTGCACTTCTGGGGGGAAGGTCTGGGGTCATCGCCTTGCTGCCTTCTTGTGATATTTTGTGTTGTGTTATTTCAGGATCCCAGGGACAGCTTTTAGTGCTCCTGAAGCATCCTGATCTGGGGTATAGCCTGATTAGTTCTCCCCCCATCTAAGGCTGAGTTCCTAGCCTGGGTCTGGGTCAACGCAACAGGACTGCTGGACTCGGCTCCTGTCAGCCAGATGGGGAGCTCTGTTGTTTCAGAGTGAAAGAATTGTGAAGCTCCCCTGTGGTCTGGGGGCAGACTGAGGAAGGAAAGCGTTTGGCTGCAGGCCCTCAGTGGTGTCCAGGAGAGAGGAGGAGGGTCAGACGCAGGCAGCAGTGGCGTGTGTGCCTGGTCTGAAGACCCCAAGAGCAGATCGAGGTCTCAGGTCTAGTGTCTGCTGAGGACTGATAACCCCAGACCATGGCTCCTCCTTTTCAGCCCTTAGTGATTTATTTCTGTTGTAGTTTTTGGGAATCTCTTTTTGAGAGCTTACCCTCTGAACACCCTCCCCACAACTTCCCCTTTGGATGGGCCATTGTGACATTGCTTTTGCTCCTGTCCTTAGGGTAACGGCCCATTGGCAGAAATAGAGTTCTGGAGAGAAAGAACAGCGACGTTCAGCGCTCTCCACGAGCAGACCAAGCTACCCATAGTGAAAAAAGTCATAGAGGTCATCAAAGAGGCCGACTCCATGCTTGTGGCCAACCTGCACCCCGTCTTGAATGAGCTGTACAAGTTTCATGTGGAAGCTTCGGACAATGTTCGGTTCCTCTCCACTGTCGAGCGCCATTTCAAGGTCTGTCCAGTATGTCCTACTACAACCACTGCTACCGGGGTCAGGCAGCTTTGACTTCAGGGCTGCTGCTGCTACTGACAACAGCAACAGTAAAGAATATTATCTCCTGATGCTGGAGTCAGGAAGATGTGCTTTCTGGATAAGTGACCCTGGACAAGTCACCTAATCACTCTCTGCCTCAGTTTCCTCTTGTGTAAAATGGATATAATCATAGGACCTACCTCACAGGTTTGTTGTGAGGATCAAATGGCCCAATACCTGTCAACTGTAAACCTTAAGCCTAAATGCTATTATATAAAAATTATATTACATATTAATATATGCCTATAACAAATAATATTAATATATTAGGTATATAGAAATGCTACTATGGTAGCTGTTTGAGCCTCATAATCACCTGCTAAGGTAGGAACCACAGGTGTTAATTATTTTGACTGCTTTCCTGTTGAATGGATACAGTGCTTTGTCCAGGCTTTCACAGTCCCGGGCTGAAGATGGGCCCAATGCTCTGGGCCTCTGAGAATCCTTCTGAAGCCCCTTCTGTCCGCGTCTTTTACAGGGACTGGATTCTCTCTTTGGAGATTTCACCCTTTTTGTCTATGGCGCCTTGTCACAGGGATAGGGATCACTCTTTATTTTGGGCACAAACAGTGACAGTACATGGAGCAAACCAGGACCCCTACGGGCCTGGGAAGGATGTGTTAACGGCAGGTGCTTACAAATCATCCTTGGTTGATGAACTTATCTTGCCCTCCTCCAAGGTGCTTTTAAAGCCTGCACCATGGGCCCTTGGAATACTAGATTCAGAACCCCCCGAGAATGGGGCTAGCTGAGGTTGCCCGAGGAGCATGGAGAGTGTCACTGTGTGGCATTGGAGGGTCAGGAGCCCCAGGAGATCCTCTGGTGATGAAGAACAGGGCATGTGCTCTTCTGTCCTTCATTCTGGCTGACCATGGGTGCTAGCCCAGAGCTTGGGTATTTGGGGACAATGAGCCCCAACACATGACTCTACCCTAAAGGGCTGCTGCTTGAGATAATGAAGTGACCCCTCTGTGGGTCTTGGTTGACCTTGGAAAGGGAGTGGGTTCAAGGTCCAAGCTCCTGGCCTTAGCAGTAGTTGCTATTGTTGGATTTGGGGGTTCATAAAAATATAGTTTTGGGTAACCCTTCTTTAACTCCCGGTTACACTTCTTTGGCCTCAGTTTCCCAATCTGTAAATTGAGAGTTTTGAACTAACTAATTTTAATGTGAAGCACATTTTTTAAGTGTCTAGGATGGGTAAAGACCCCTGTTCAGTGTTGAGGGGAAGTCAAAGATGAGTTAGGTATGGAATCACTGAGGTACTTCTGTGAGGACACTTCTTGTTACTGAGAAGGAACAATGAAGCTTGACTATTGACTGTCCTCTTTGAACTTTTACAATTCTAAAGCAGAAAGATTCCGTCCCCAGACACACCTGTTTTAACCTTTCACAAATGTTTATCTGTGTAGAATTTGACCCACGGGGTTGGATTTACCATCATTCTGGAAACGATTCCTTCCATGATGAGCGCTCTGAGGATGGTGTGGATTATCTCCAGGCATTATAACAAAGATGAGAGGATGATCCCCCTTATGGAGCGGATTGCATGGGAGATCGCAGAGAGGGTGACTCGAGTGGTGAACTTAAGGACCTTGTTCAAGTAAGCAGTTATCGGGGTGATGTTCCAGGGGCTCAGGGTGGATGGCACTGGCGCCCTCTGTTTGACTTCAGAACAATGGGAAAAGGACGGAATTGCGGTGCAAGCACAAGATGAGCTTTAAAAATTAGATTTCAGAAGTGAGCAGGAGAGAAGACCAAATGCCTAAGCCTTTCTCTTTGGGAGTATTTGGATCTATCTTTTTTGATCTCTCTTTTGAATGTTTTACCCCATTTTTACTTACTTTTAAAGATAATTTTAAAAAATCCAGATGTAATTATTTTTTCCAGAGCAGGAAATTTTCCAGTGAGGAAATTCCTTTCTCTGATGCAGATGATTAACTCCTAGTGTGCTGAGAGATTAAGTGACTTGTCTAAGGTCACACAATTAGTATGTGCCAGAGGCCTGGAACACAGAACTTCCTGGTTGAAAGGTGGCCCTCTATTGCCTAGTCTATATTTCCTCTCTCTAAATACTAGAGTCTATTGATTTTTTCAGGGTGTGGGCTGGGGCTTGTACCTGTGATTCCATCTATGGAAGGAGCTCTCTGCTTAGAGAACTCTCTCTACTATCATTGCATGTGAGGTAAGGTGACTTGCCCAGGGTCACAAAATCAACTGCGTGTCCAAAGTGAGGCTCACAGTCCTGGCCTCCCTGACTTGGTGACTGACCTACCCACTGCATTATCCTGTCTCTTTAATAAATATTATAATTACATCATTTCTTACACTTTGATAGCACTCACTAAATATATAATCTGAATAATAGATCACTAAAAAGAGAATGCTCCCTTAATAAAGAGGGCAACTGATTCTGGAGTATTCTGCAATAGGAAAAGTACTTGAAGATTTGTCTTTTTTATGACTATTTCTAGAATGTATGCTCCATATATAGCAAAGACTATCCCAGAATAGCATTTTTGCAAAAATATTCCTTTCTGTTTAAAAAATAGCATATCTAAGACTATTGAAACAAAAATGTGCTCCAAAGAATGTGACATTTCTCTCTTCATTCAACATCTCCTTCCCTCTAATTTATGCCTTTTGTATGTTGGCTTCTTGGTGCTTTCTCTCAGTTGTTACCTGGGACCCAAGGCGCCCTAAAAGTTCTAGGCTCAGATGGATTGGGTCTAATCTTGGGTACTCTGACCAAAAGGGGTCAGTTTCCTTCTTTGGCTAATTGCCCCCACCTGGAATTACTTCAGGAAATCTTCCAACATAGATATAACAGGTATCTAAGTTCTCCAAATGTTGATAAATAGGATCCCAAGCTCCTGTACAAACACTCAAGGTACTTAATGCACATCAGGTACAGGACATGCTTTATTGTACCCCCACAGAAGAGGCAAAAAGATTCACAGGAACTGTGTTCAGATGCAGAAAGGTGTAAATCATTCAAATCACACACCAGCTCTCCCCAGAAGTGAAATGAAATTTGGGGTTACCAGTGATACAATACCCTGACATTCAAGTAAAGGCTTTCTCTTCCATCTGAAAAAATACGTAGTCCCTCCGAATTGTGCCACCCAGTGGTTTGGAATCATCCCAGAATGTTGACACACTTTCCAGGCTGCTGAAGTGGTCTGCTTCCCATTGGTTTTGCTCTCTGAAGAGGATTCTGTGCTGGAACTAGATGGATTATTCTTTTCTTTCTCTATGGAGCACACCATGTTAGGAAATCCTGACCTCTCTAGCATGTCCTGGCCCCAAACTTTCCAGTTTGGGGTTCTCCATGACTGCCCAGTAAGTTTCCCTTTGGGAGACACCATGGTGTGTACATGAAGCTCTCCACGTGCTTCTACCAATAGTACCAATTACTTACTCCTAGGAGGAGGAAACTATACAAGCATCTCCCTTGCATAGGACCTTCTTCCTCCACTTTGTGGTACTCTGAAAATTTCATAGTGTAGGCCACCAATACCCAGGAAATGTGACCAAACATCTTAATAACATTATCTTATGGTACTTTATGGTTTGTGGTTATTGTGCAGTCATGTCTGACTCTTTGTGACCCCCTGGACCACACACACCAAAGATGTCCATTGGATTTTCTTGGCAAAGATACTGGAGTGTTTTGCCATTTCCTTCTCCAGAGACAAACTGAGTTTAAGTGACTTGGCCAGGGTCACACAGCTAGTAAGTTTTTGAGGTTGGATTTGAACTCAAGTCTTCCTAATTCCAGGTCCAGTAGTGCATCCCTTGGACCATATAGGTTCTCCAGCTTTAAGATTTGCAAAGCACTTTTCTTCCAATAATCCAGTGTGAGCTAGGATATGAATAGTTTTATCCTTATTTTACTGATGAGGAAAACAAGTCCCATAGAGTGACTTGCTCAATGACAATTAGTAACTATCAGAAGCAGGATTTGAATCCAGGACTCAGTTTCTTCTATAAAAGAGGGTTTGGACTAGTTTTCCTCCAAGATCCTTCCCTGCTGTATTGCTCTGAACTAAATAAACTACACATTTTTGTCATCATCCTTATCTTGAGTCATTGGAAAATATTGCTAATAGTAACCTGATTTTTTTTTTAATTAACAGAGAGAGTCGAGCATCTGCACAAACCAAGGTGGCTGAGGCTAAGAGCACTCTTTTGTTATGGAAAAAATCTTATTTTGATGTCCGAGCCAAAATTGAAGCCTCTGGAAGAGAACCACGTTGGGAATTTGATAGGAAACGTTTATTTGAAAGAACAGATTATATGGCAACAATCTGTCAGGATCTGTATGATGTTTTACAGGTTAGAGAGGCCTGGGTTTAATTTCATTAATGTGTGTATATATGGTTAAAAAGGAAAAACAACTGATAAAGTTGTTTTTAAGACTACTTTCACATATTTTTTTGCCTTTTTTTTTTTTGGAGGGCAATTGGGATTAAGTAACTTGCCCAAGGTCACATGGCTAGGTTTTTTGTTTTAAGTGTCTGAGGCCAGATCCGAACTCAGGTCCTTCTGACTCCAGGGCAGACGCTCTACTCACTGCTCCACCTAGCCTCCCCTTCACATCTTTTTAAAAGGAAAATTTTTATTGGTTGGTTCCTTTCATTTCTTATATGACAGTTCCCTTTTTATATAAAAGAAAAACTGTTAAGAAAAACCAGTTGACAGTCACGTTCCCTGATAACTCATGCACCATTCTGTACTTGTGGTCCTCCCCATGCATCCTGAGAGGAGGGAGATAGATTTCATGATTTCTTCTCCAGGGCCAAGATTAATCATGACTGGGACTCAGAGTTCAGTGTCCTTTCGGTGCCCTTTTTTGTTTATAGGATTCTAGTCATTGTCTATATTGCAGACTCATAATATCATAGGTTTCATGCTGGAAATGACCTGTGAGGCCATCTTGTCCAGCCCCTTCATTTCACAGGTGAGGAGATTTGAGGTCAGGTTAGTTAAGTGACTTGCTCACCTAGCTAGTAAACATCAGAGGTGAAATTTGAATCTAGTTACTGGCTCTGCAAAGAATAGTTTACTTTTTGCAGTGTTCTTAGAATAATTGAGTCTTAGGGCCTTCCCAATTGGACGTTAGGAGTCAGAAATAGTTTAGCAGGTTGTTATTTTGGGACATCTTTGTGACCATGGATAAGAGTGTGGACAATGTCCTTATATTTTTCATAGTTAATATTTACTTAATTTCTTGTAGCTTTCTTCCCTTTTCAAAAATGTCACATAGATATGGATGGTTTCCATGCTAGTCAAAGATGATGAAGCAGAAGAAATTGTGAAGCCCAGGATGGCCCAGTGCCTGAGATCAGAAGGAACATTGTGTCGATACCTAGTACGTCCCTAATGGCCCCTGACTGTTCTCTTTACCTCTAGACTTAGATCGAGGATGGGCCAAGTATACGATGAGATACTCAGTGTAAATCCCCCTTCCTATGGGAATCCCTTTCGGTTCCCTCAGCATTGGGTGCTTTCTGGTTCCTTCCTCAAGTTACCGTCTCCATACTCATTTACATGTTGCATCCTCCCAGTAGAGTATAACCTCCTTGAGAGCAGGGACTGCTTTACATTTTGCCTTTGTATCTCCAGAGTGTGGCATAGTGCCTTGCTCATGGTAGGTATTTGATAAACATGTGTTGGATTGGATTGGATTCCATCATTGTCAAATTATTTTCTGTTTAATTTTTTCCAAGATGCTCTTGGAAGAAAAAAGGAGAGGGCCTGTGAGTGTGGAAGATGAGTTTTATTAGTAGTGAACAGGGAACTGGACGTGGTTCAGATCCCACCTTAGACACTTACTAGCTGTGTGAACTTTTGTGTGCCTCCATTTCCTCCTCTGTAAAATGAACAGCTTGGATCTGATAGCCATTAGGATCCTTTCCAGCTCTACATCTTACATCCTATGAACCCACTCTAACCTCTTAAATTTGGGATCTATGCGGAAGGACTTTTGAAAAAAGGTCAGTACAGAATACATGAGAAATAAGTTAGTCTACAAACCATTCTTAACTAGAGAAGAGGTGTATTAGATTGATGTAGCAGGACAGAATGCTGGACATGGGGTGAAGAAGACCTGAGTTTGAATCTTGCCTGAGATACTGACCCTGGGCAAATTACTTAACAGCACTGAGCCTCGATTTCCTCATCTGTTAGGTGAGTTAGACTCAGCCTCTGAGATCCCTCTGGTTCTAAATATGTGGTTCATGAAGTGTGCATATATGGTTTTGGCTATTGTGTCTGGGAGGGAAAAAGGAAAATGGGTACATCTATTAGATTTTGCTTTAGCAGAAAAAATATCTCAGTAATTAAGAATTTGAGAGAGGAAAAATTAATGTGCTGATAAAGTTGAGTTAGGAAACTTCTTAATGCATTTTTCAATAGTAGACTGGTCTACCTGCTAATAAATATTACAACTAATAGTCCTCCCTGGACTGATTCAATGAGCAGATAAGACCAATTTGAGTTTATCATATAAAGAACTAGGGCACTTAGTCTAGGCATGGCACATTTGTGAAATAGCAGAATGACTAAAATGTGACTTTCTTATGCCACTGGATTTAACAGGTTATTGAGGAATTTTACAACATATTTGGTCCAGAACTGAAAGCTGTGACGGGTGATCCGAAGCGTATTGATGACGTCCTTTGTAGGGTGGATGGTCTTGTCAGTCCCATGGAAGTATTAACCTTTGACCCTTTTAGCATCAAGTGTTCCCAGTTCTGGAAGTATGTTATAGAAGATTTCAAGATCGAGGTCCTGGTAAGTAGCCAATCTAAGGATTTTATTTTACTAAAATATATTTTAGCTTAAAACAACTATTCTTATGTTCAGTTTAAAATTTGAATTTACATGAATGGAAATGCTCAGATAGCCTTACAACCAGAATATAGTAGTAGTGATGGTGGTGGTGGGTTTAAATTTGGGCTTTTCACTTTATTATTCTTATAAGAGAAATTCATAGGAATGTGATGTAATGGGTAGCACGAAGGAATTCTTACCATTCCTGTTGCCTGAGACAAAGATAGAGTCACAGCATAGCACTTGGCTCTTGTAGGAGGTACAACTAAGAAGCAGAAATAATTTTTTTTCAGTGAACAAAAATAGATTATCTCTCCCACCCATTCTTTTCCCTTGGTAAAAAGAGAATCAGAAAAGAAAAGGAAAAGCCTTGTGAAGCATATGGAGAGCCAAACAAAACAAATTCCCGAGTTACTATGTCCAAAATATGATTCTCAGTCCTTATCCTGAGTTCCCTACTTCTTTGTTGATAGGTGGGTAGCATGTTTCATCATGAGTCCTTTGGGCACTGTGGTTGCTCATTGTGTTGATCAAAGTTCTTAAGGCTTTCAAAGTCGTTTGTTTTAACAATACTGTTATTATTGTAGAAATTATTCCCTTGGTTTTGATCAGTTCACTCTGCAATAGTTCATGCAAATCTTCTTAGGTTTCTCTAACATCATCTCTTTTGTCATTTCTTATAGCACTTATGGTATTCCATTACATTCTTATACCATAATTTGTTCAACCATTCCCCAGTTGATAGGCATCCCAGTTCTTTTCCACTACAAAATGAGCTGCTATCAATATTTTTGTACCTGTGAATCTGTTTCTTCTTTCTTTGATCTCTTTAGGCATTTCTGCCTAGTATTGGTATCACAGAGCCAAAAGATACAGAGTTTATTCAGAGTCTAGGTACTTCGGCATTAAAAACCCCTCATAACCTAGACCCTACCCCAGTCTTTTGTCTTACACCTTACTCCTTCAATACAGTGACACCCACCTTCTCTGAAAAAGACATTCCATCTCTTGGCTTCATACATTTTCTCTGGTTGTTCCCCATACCTGGAATGCTATCCCACCAAATCTCTGCCTCCTGGTTTCCCTGGCCTCCCAGCTAAAATTCCGCCTTCTATGGGAAGCTTCTCCTAATCCCTCTTAATTCTACTACTTTTCCTCCATTGATTATTTCCTATTTATCCTGTATTTAGCTTGTTTGTACATATTTGTTTGCATATTGTCTCCCCCATTAGATTGTAAGCTCTTCAATGGCAGGGACAGTCTTTAGTCTTTCTTTGTATCCCCAGTCCTTGGCACAGTGCCTAGCACATAGTCAGTGCATCATAAATGCTTCTTAACTTACTGAAGGATAGTTCCAAATTGCTTTTCTATGACTTATGAACATGTCTACCACAGGCATGAATGTATAAATTTTCCTGCAGCCCCCCTGACATTTTGTTTTCTTCCTTCCTTCCTTCCTTCCTTCCTTCCTTCCTTCCTTCCTTCCTTCCTTCCTCTTCCTTAATTTTTCTTTCTTTTCTTCCTTCCTTTCTTTTTTCTTTTTTCCTTCTTTCCTTCCTTTTTTCTTTCTTCTATCTCTCTTTTTTCTTTCTTTCTGTTTTGTCAACTTTGCCAGTCTGATGCAGTAGTACTTCAGATTTTCTTTCATTCTAAACTGCTGGCCATCACCATTCAAACCTCATTCCCTGACCCCCCACTGCCCAACTCCTCCCTCTCAGTTCCCCACTTTAAAGCTACCTACCCCTTCTCCTCTGCTCTCTGGAAGGACTGCTCCAGAGCCAACAAACTCACTCTCATCTTAAAGCTTTTCCTTTCCCAATTCTTTCCATCATTGGCCTCTCACTTAGGCCTGGCTCCTTCCTGATGACAGCTTCCCTGGCCACCCTTTCCAGCTCCAACCATACTTTCTTTCATTACCCCTGATCCACTGGTCTAGGTGGGGGAATTGGAATGTTTCTTGCTCCCCACTGCCCCTTCCAGGTTCCTCCACTACCACCATCACTCAGTAACCTCTCCTCCTTGGAGGTTCATTCAATCCATATCTACTACCCAATCAGAATTCTACCGATGACTCCCAAATCCACTTATCCAGACCTCACCTCTCTGCTTACTTCCACTGTCACATCTCCACCTGCCTACTGAACATGATGTCCTGTAGACATCTTAAACTCACACGTTCAGAACTCAACTCATTCTCTTTCCCCCAAACCCTGTTCTCTTCCAGACTTCCCTATTTCTGTTGAGAAGAGTGATTACTCTTGGATCTACCCTGTTATTGGGAGAGCTGACTGTCCTCCTCCCAGTCACTGAGGCTCCCAACCCATGTCCTCCCCAGCTCCCTACACTTCCTCACTCCTGCTGTGTCTAAGCTGTCCAAAAGGCTGATTGATTTGACCTTTGTAACATCTTTTGCTGATGCTACCTTCTCTCCTCTGACACCACCACCCGCTAGTGCAGTCCCATTGCTCAGTGTGAGATGCCTTCAGGACATCCGGGTGCCAATGTCCAGTAGACACGTGGTGTTTCAGGACTAGAGCCCCTGGTGCAGTCTGCTATGGACATGTGGGGTCTGTGCTTTGTACTTAACACCATCAGCATTAGCATCCTTAAGGGGATGGTCAAACACAGGCCCAGGATTATGGGCCTCCTTCAGTCTCATCTTCTATTTCCCATTAGCTAAGAGATTTGTTTTTAATATTTCAAAATTTCTGTGACTACATTATGACATGATGAAAGGGACACATGAAATTCTGGTTCTACTGCTTCTGGGCTGTGTGGCCTGGAGAGGCCTTGAACCTCTCTGGCTCTCAGTTTGCTCATCTGTCAAATGAGAGGTTGGTACTGGGTGTTCTCTGTGGTCTGGTCCTTTCATGCTATAAATCCTGTGAGCCTGTGACTACTGCATGCCTTCCCAGAGAAGGCATCTTTATGAACCTTCTCCTGGTGTCTAGTCTCATGGTGACAAGCCTCTTATCTATATGGTGAGGCTGTTCCCTAGATAACAGACACATTGTCCATCACTGGGACTCTGCTTCAGATGTTTCCAGCTTGGCAGACCTACCTACCTCCCAGAACTTGAGTTTGGTTAACTAGCAGAGTCTTCAAGAAGCTGGCATTGTCTGGGTGCCATGATGAGGATCCAGAGGGACATCTTGGTGAAAGCAGCCCCTAGAAGTCTTCCATCAGCTCCAGTGTTCTTAGCTATTCTCCCCTGTTCTTGCCCACCTAAGATCTGCACAGCAGCTGACTTAATCTGGCATGTCTTTTCGGCAGGTTATTGAGAAAGAAGCAAAGAGTTTTATTGACGAATCCTTTAAGACTCTCCGCTCCGCAGAAGCTGCCTTTGACATGCTCTTAAAGTTCAAGCACATTCGCTCCCGGGAGGTTATAAATAAACAGATGATGATGAAGTTCAATGATATTTTGGCACAGTACTGTAAAGAGGTAATTGTAAGCAGCATGTGAACCAGCACGCTGTGCTGCCTAAGCATTGCAGGCAGCTGCAAGTGTACAGAAGGCAAAGGAAGGCTGGCGAGTAGCTTCAGAGTTGTTTTCTACTATGGGGAATCCAAATCCAGGGAACCTGCAGAATTTCCCCTGATAACTATGTCATTCAGTGACTCAAGTTATGTAGCCAAAACCAAGTGCATTTGTTGATATAGGCAAGGAATTCTACAATTGTGCATCAAATGCCTGCCAGGATCTGAGTTGTGGATCTAAAAGGAAGCTGTAACATGGTCCTTTGACATCTGAGACCTTTTAAGCTACAGTTGTCTGAGTCTGGGTCTAAATCCTGGCTCTGCCTGGAGCAGGCCATGTTCCCCCCGGGCCTCAGTTTCCTCATATATAAAATGAGGGGGTTAGACTAGAAGACCTCTAAGGTTCCTTCTGGTCCTGCTCTTAGGATCCTGTGATTCCATAAACAAGGGTTAGGGAAGAGATAGTAGAGGAGCCCTCAGTTTCTCCCAAGCCAGCTGGTGTTTTGCTAGCTTTTGTCCTTGACCAGACCAGTCTTGGTCATCAGTTTATCGCTTTGGCCACAAAAGAGGTGGTCGGCATCAAGGAGCTTTCAATCTTGCTTAGAAGAAAAGATTAGTTAATGTGTTTAAGGGGTGTATGTTGGGATGCAAACCCAGAGTCTCAGATTGGTGTTTCCCAAGGGATTGCCAGTACTGGGACATTTCTGATGGCTTGAGTGCAAGTGTTACCAGAACCATGTTGGTACTGAAGCCAACCAAAAATTCCTAGTCCTGGCAATCCATAGGAAAATGTCACCCCAAGATTCTGGGGCCTTATCCCCATGGATAAGCATTCTACACATGTCCACTGATGTGAAATAAGTAAAGAATCATTCTATGTAGTCTAGAATAGAGCTTTCTAAAGAAACTGAACGTTGCCTTAATTATCTGGATGATTGTAAAACATGCTCCTTGACCATGGAGACTTGGCCATTGGTAGTGACGGGAATAGAGTCAGGACTGTTGCCTTGGCTCTTAGGTCAACTATGACAAAAAATGTTATAAGCTTTTGGATAGTACACGTCCAAGTGAAGCTCATATACACACATGCATAGGGGTTACAAATAGGGACACTGAGGAGACTGAACAGAATGAAAAACCCCTATTAGCAGAGAAGAGGCTATGAGAAAAAAATACAAGGCTACTTTATACTTTAATATTTCTTTAAAATTCCAGTTTTTTTATCTGTAATTTGCTTAAAATTTACAGATAATAGAGAAAAGGTCTTTGATATCTCATACACAGGACCATTGATGTTTATGAGTCGCCAAATACTTTTTGATTTTGTCTTTGCAGGTTGACGTAATTAATCGCTTATTTTTTATGAATCTTGAAAACCCACCCCTCTACAAGAATCATCCCCCAATAGCCGGTGCAATATATTGGGAACGATCTCTCTTCTTCAGGATTAAGCACACCATCCTTCGATTTCAGGAAGTGGAGGAGATGTTGGACAGTGAGCGAGGACTGGAGGTAGGTGGCTCGTGCGTCAGTTTCCGTATTTTGCAGCTTTATCCCAGATGAAATATAGTTTCCATTTCCAATGGCTTGCCAGTCCTGGGACAATTCTGTCCCACTGACTCCAGCTGAAATCCTTTAATAGGTAAAACAAAAGTATCTGGAAGTGGGGAGGAGGATGAAGGAATATGAAGACCGGAAATACGAGCTGTGGAAAGAGTGGACAGAACAGACACTCCCGTCCCTTCTGAAGAAAAGCCTGCTGGCCAAAGCCCGAATGACCAGCTACTCCACGCCGGATTATGGAGGACCGGTAGGACTCTCACGGATCACGACTGTAGGGCTTTTGATAGCTTCTTTTAATGAGACTGAGGAGTATTTTAAGATTAAAGAGGGAAGCCAGGGGAAGAAAGGGAAGCCAGGGAAGGAGTCCACACGTGACACCGTGGGACCCATCTCCCCTTTGGGATTTGAAGGTTTAACATTTTGCGGGTTTCAGACGACGAAGCCGTCAGCGCGCATTTGTCTGTGTCGAATATGCTTTTAACATCATATACGTGTCTTTCTGTCTTTTTTATTGTATTCACTTAATTATAAATTGTCTCTTCCTTAGTCAAATTTGATCAGTGATGATGTTGAGACCACCACAGACAAGGGGATTTACTTTGTTATCAATTTTTCTCCTGCTCTTAAAGAGATTATTAATGAGACAAAGTACATGGAACAGCTGGGCTTTATTGTGCCCGAATTAGCAAGGAATGTCGCCCTTCAGGAGCACAAATTTATTAGGTAAGAATGTTCCTTAGGGAAGGAAACTTTGTCATGTTTAAAATAGCCAAGGGGGAAGCCTTGTTTTTTCCACAAGGGAATTGTTTCTTCACTTCACAACACTAGCCTTGTCTAGCTGACTTGGTAGCTAAGTTGAAGGATATATAAGTACCATGCTTCTGGTTTCAGTTAATTTTCATAGGGATTGCCTTCGTGCCTGGCCCAAGAGCAGTAGCCAGTGAGAAGACAGCACTGAACTAGTCTTGCTTTAGATAAAATTATAATGACTTTGGAGACATGATGGCTTTGTAGCAAATGAAATTATTAAAGAAGGTAGTATATGGGTGCATGGAGGAGGGGCACTGTGGTGCAGTGGGAAGAACCCTAGATTTGCGGTCATTTGTTATCACCTGTCATCTTGAGCAGACATTAGTCTCTCTAGACCTCAGTATTATCTTCTGTAATATGAGGGCATTGGAACAGATGGCCTCTGATCATTGTGTGAAAGGGGTCATAGCAGGAAGAGAGGATTCTGGACAAGACTGTGTAAAGGACAGGATTTTCCTTCAGTTCCCAAATCACTTGAGGAAATCAGCTGGGACCATTATTGAGAGGATGAAAGAAATAGTAAACATTTTTCCTGGGGTTAAATATTTAGCTAGCTAACAGACTTTTTGGGAATCCATCTGTGACATGAACTTTAATTATAGCCTCCAATGTCTGTCACTCCCTAGGTACACAGAAGGGATAAGGCATATGTTGGATCATTATTATACACTTTTGGGGACATTAAATGAAGCAGAGTCCAATCTTCTTGAAGATCACTCCCAGGAATTAGGGAGAGTGTTCAAGGCTGGATATAAGAGATTGAACTGGAATTCACTGGGTAATGTAATCCATGTATTTACTTTTATAGAGAATTTTACAATAACGAATCTCCTGTGATATTTTAATAGAATTAGGTTTTTGGCAAGGCAACATAACTGCTATTGTTTAAAATTTTTTGAGTATTAATAACATAGGTTCCATTGAAAATAGAATTATAAATAAAACTTGATTTACAATGTTTTGTTTTTTAGAGCCCACAAAGCAGATTCAGGGGCCTTATTGGAGACAAGAGGGAGATGATCTTTGTTACCCCATTTTCCTCAATATTTAGCAGAAAAATGCTGTCTAAATGAGTGCCTTTTTTTGTGAGTGTAAGTCAATGGTCACACCACAAAAACAAAAGACATGCAAAATGTATTTATTTGAAACCAGATTTGTTGGGATTTAATTCTAGGGTGCACTCACCAGGCTCTTGTTCTCATTGCAAGATAAATAAACATGGCAATTCCAATGAACCTCTGGGCACTGCCAGCTGAAGGTGTGGTAGCTTTGTAGGTCCATGAAGAAAGTGGTAATCCAGAGTCTGAAGGTCCTGGCACTTCCTTACTTATAGGAAAAAAAATCAGCTCTTTATGTGGACAGTGACATAGTAGTTTTTCCCAGAGTTGAACCTATACCTGAAGAATCCCCATTCTAGCATACCTCATAGGTGGTCATCTAATCTTTCCTTCAAGACGTTCTCATCAACCCTTTGGCTGCGTCAGATACTCCACACATGTTTCCTGTCTATGAGTTCATCAGTCTTGTGAAGACTAAGGTCCTCTGAACATCTAGGAACGTAAAGCCATAATGAACAAAAGACATTTGGGGCAGCATAACAGAAACAGAGGACAGTGTATGCTTTTGCATTTTAACACAAATGGTTTGCTAACCAAAATCATACTGAGAATGGCGCATGCAGAATAAAACATTCAAGACTTCATTGTCACATTATACTTTGCAGGAGACCCATTTGTTTAATGATGACTACTATAGGTAGTATCACTTGTCAGCCACCAGTGGCTCAGAATAATGAATCTCAGTTTTTTTCACTTGGTGCTTTTCATCCTTCCCAACAACGTAGTTGTTTTAAAGGGACAAAGGATAAGGCAGCTACAGTCTTCTTTTAATTCAATTTTATTTTCAGTTCTAAATTCTCGCCCTCCCACTTCCCCTTCCCTACCCATTAAGAAAGCAAGAGAAGCAAAATCTATTAAAAAATTTTGTAGGGAAGCAAAATGAGTTCTTAGCCTTGTCCAAAAAAAAAAATGCTTCCAGTTGTCCTCTGAGTACATTATCTCTTTATGGTGGGTAGCATGTTTCATCATAAATCCTTTGGAACTGTGGTTGGTTTAATTTTGTTCAGAATTCCCAAATCTTTTAAAGTTGTCTTTATAATATTGTTATTATTGAATAATTTTTCTTCTGGTTCTACTCACTTCACTTTGTATCAGTTAATACAAGTCTTCCCAAATTTTTCTGAAAACCACCGTCTTCATTTCTTTTGGCATTCCATCATGTACATGTACTATAATTTGTTTAGCCATTCCCCAGATAGATCCCCTTCATTTTCTAATTCTTTGCCACCATGAAAAAAGCTGCTATAATTATTTTTGTACCTATGAATCATTTTCATCTTTTTTGATCTCTTTGGAGTACATACCTAGTAGTGGCATTGTTAGGTCAAAGCTTTTTGGGCATAGTGCCAAATTGCTTTCCAGAATGGATAGACCAGTTCACAGCTCCACCAACAGTGCATTAATATACTTGTTTCTCTACCCCCCACCCCACCCAACCCCAGCATTTCTTGCCTATTTATATCCTTGGACTATCTATCAGTTGGGGGAATGGCTCATATTCTTATAAATTTCATTCAGTCCCCTAAACATCCTAGTAATGAGATATTTATCAGAGAAACACTACAATTTTCACCCCATTCCAATTTCCCACTTATTTAATAATTTTAGTCTCTTTGGTTTTGTTTGTGAAAAATTAAAAAAAATATATATATATATAATCAAAGCTGTCCATTTTACCTCCTGTGAACCTTTCTAACTCTTGTTTGGTTAGAACTCTTTCCCATCCATAGATCTGACAGCTAGTTTCTTCTATGCTCCACTAATATGCTTATGATATCACCCTTTATGTATAAATCATTGTAATAGCCATTTGGAGCTTTTCTTGGTGTGTATATATGTGTATATATATCTACATACACATATATATGTATGTATGGGGGTGTGTGTGTGTGTGTGTGTGTGTGTGTGTGTGATGTGATGTTGGTCTGTACCTCAGCTAAGGTTTTAATACAAACAAGAAAACACAGAAAAAAGTGTAATACAGTCAGGAAAGAAAGGCCTAAAATATCTGTTTATCCAAATCCTGCCTTAGACACTTACCAGATGTCTGACCTTGGGCTTGTCCCTGAGCCTCTTTGAGCCTCAGTTTCCTCATCAGTAGAACAAGGGAGTTGGAATGGATGGCTTCTGAAGTATTTTCTAGCCCTATTCCTATGATACTATGACTCTGACCTCACCCCCATTCTTTAAGCATGTGGAACAAGCAAGTACTATGCTTGTGTTTGCTTCCCTACAGACTCTCTACCTAACAGCTGTTATTCTCGTGTCTTCCTGTAATAATGATTTTGTTAATGGGTGGGGGATCATTTTGTCTGAACTTAATAATCCTGTGTCTTTCTCTATTAAGGAATGGTAACAATCACAAGTTAGGTTGTATCTAAGTTGGTGAGAAATGCATGAAATGAGAGGAGAAAAAAACAATGCCTTTCTTTAAAAAAACATAGGTATTGCTGACTATCTCAGTCGGTGTAAGGAAGCCATGGGGAAATTTGAGTCTCTCATACACCAGATTCATAAAAATTCTGAAGACATTACATCCAGGCTTGCAATAATAGAAGCAGCAAATCTCTTTAAATACCCAGTGCCTAAAAATGATCAAGAACTTCCTGGTAAGTTTAACATTTTATTTCTCTATTTTCTAAAAAAAAAGACCAAAAACCCAACTCTTGCTATGACTATGCCATTTTAACCCAAAAAACTGTCCCAGAGATTCAATAGTTTACTTGAGTAATTTGTTTGTGTCATAAATGTCACTGTGAACAAAACATTTAAAAATATTTCTTAATTTTGAGGGACCTCACCTTCAAAGCTTTTGATAAAGAATCTTATATTATTCTTGTGGAGAAGATGGAGAGGAATAGGTTGGACCAGGGGTGGGGCACCTGCAGCCTTAAGGTCACATGTGTCCTTAAGGCTGCAGGTTCTACCCCTGAGTTGGACAATAATCCAGTCAGATGGATTCAGAACTGGTTGGATGACCAAACAGAAAGAGGAATGACTGTCAGTGGTTCAATATCAACATCACAGGAGGTCTCCGGTGGAGTATTCAACCCCAGGAATCTGAACTTGGACAAAAGGAACTTGACAGACCAGAGCACTGGGATCAATCTAACAAGAGGGAATTCATTAGGGATAAATATAAAGTCTTACACATGGTTACAAGAATGAACTTTGCAAGTACAAAATGGGGGTGGCATGGATAGGTGGCTGATGTTCTGAAAAAGATGTGGGGGTTCTTATGTTCAAGCTCGACACGAGTCAGCTGTGTGACATGGGATCCAAAAGGGGTGCATGAAAAGAGGCATAGCTTCCTGGAATGGGGGTGATAGTCCCCCAAATCTCATTTGGAGTATTTGATTCACTTTTGGGGTCACCGTGGTTTGAGAAAGACATAAGCTGGAGGGCATCTAGGATGGTGAAGGACCTTGACTCCATGTTATGTGAATATCAGCTGAAGTAACTGGATAGATAGATAAACCATCTATTAAGTGCTTGCTGTGTGCCCAGTACTGTGCTAAGTGCTAGGGATCCATATCCTAGCAGACAAGACAGTCCCTACCCTCAAGATGCTTACATTCTAGCGGAAGAAGACAGTGTGTACAGGCAGGACATGAGAAGGAGAAGTCTGCAGAGTGAGTCTAGGAATGAGTGAGGGTCAAGTATGGCTGAAATCTTTTCTGAAGTAGTCCCAAGGAAGGAATTGTCAATCAGGAGAGCAGGTCTCAGGGTGATTTTTTCTGGGGTAGGAAAGTGGCAGGCAAAGAGGAGGAGGAGGAGGAGGAGGAGAAGTCTAGAGTATGTGTCCAGGTGTATGATGGCAGGTTTAGCCAGAAGAGAAGACAGAAGGGAGACAAGCTAGCTGTTTTCAAGTGTTTGAAAGGCTGTTGTATGAGGAAGGGATGACATTAATTAGATTGCTGCTTTTTGGCTTGCTGTTTGTCCTTCTTTATAGAAGAGGACCATGACATCAGGAAGATGATGCCATAACTTGCATTTAAATGAGGGAGGGCTGTACAAAGTCACCAGCCTCACTTTCTTCTCTGAAGAGCATCTGGGTCTAGTGGCAGGTTATAGATCAGGACAACTGGAGATGGTCCTGCTTCTCTTTGGCACTAGAATTCAGACCTTGGAGCAATGGTGCCAGGAAGGCATGAATGAAGGTAGAGGGATGATGAAAATATGCTAGCTGGGAGTCCGTATGTAGAGATTCTAGTTACCCAGGAGGAAACAGATAGGATATGGAATCTGGAGGAGAAAGCTGGCAACAAGGTCTCAGATTAGACTCTGAGATAGTTCTCCTATAGAGAGAGAGGAGATAGCTCTCCTATAGAGAGAGACCTTTTGCCAGAGAAAACACTTTTAAGTTGTTCTTTCAGAGAAAAAGATATTGTTTTCTCCCATGGCTCACAAAAATTTGCTTTCACACAAATTATTTTTGGTTGTAAAGATATGAGGCTGTTTTATGGAATTACTTCACTGAATGGAAGAGTGCTTTAGTTTTTAAATGATCATAGTATTTTATCTGAAAAATTATCAATGAATATAATTAATTTTATAGCAAAAATAACTAAGTGGACATTAAGATTTTCCATTATTTATATGTAACAGTAAACTTGGGACCTCTTTTGCAGGTGTGAAGGAATTCTTTGAATGTATCGAACGTGAAAGAGCCAAAGATATAGAACACATGGTCAGAAAATACGTTGCTATAGGACCCTTGCTCACCAAAGTAGAGGGCCTAGTGATCCACACAAACACAGGCAAAGCCCCCAAACTGGCTCCCTACTATTTGTATTGGGAAAATAAAATTTATGAAGCCTTGACAAGATTAGTCCTAAAGTAAGTTAGTCTTCTAAAAACCTTGGTCTAGCTCAATGATTTTATTTGTAAACTGGCTACTAAGTAGGGACCCATCAGTTACCCCTTGCGCTGTTAGTGTGATGACATGAAGCTTGACAGGCAAGAACTATCTTCCTACCTTGAAATTGTGGATCCAGACCATCTGCACGTCACAGACATGAACCCAGCCTCAAACACAAGCCACAGGACTTTTTGTCTGATGGCAACTTCACACTGAGTATTAGACTTTCATGGCTGTGCTGAAGTGCTCAGCTCTTAGGTTTACTTATCCACACTCACTTTGTTCAGTGGTACCCCTTGCAAGCCACGGTATTGTCTTCCTGGTGTCATGGTCCTCTTCGAGAACGAAGGGCAAACCACACACATTGCACATGCACACCCACATGTGCATACACACACATGCACACACATGTACAGACACACGCACACTCACCCCCCCCAGACACACACGCACACCTTCCCACACACACACACACACGCTCAGTGGAAGATGAACTGTGAAAACAAGTGTTAGCAGCACAACTAAGACTCTTTCTTTCCCTCCCACCAGGAATTTACAGTCATTCAATGCTTTAGTTCTTGGGAATGTCCCCTTATTCCAAACAGAAACTGTTTTAAGTGCTCCTGAGATAATTCTTCATCCCAGTGCAAATGAAATAGACAAATTATGTGTCCACTGTGTCAGAGACTGTGTAGAAATTACAAAGGTGAGTACTGTGATGACTGTGGAGCTTTCTTCTAGCTCTAAATCCCATGGATATTCTGAGATTGACCACGTGTGTTCTCCATGTGTATCTAACTTCTTTCTTTGGGCCAGTGGCTTCTATTATTTAACCCATGAAGGTGGTATAGTCTCAGTCAACGTATTACTTATTATGTAGTAGGCACCATGGGGGAGACAATCGCTAAATAACTAGAAAAATACTCTCTGTCTCTCTCTCTTTCTCTCTTTGTCTTTCTCTCAGTCTCTCTTTCTCTCTTTGTCTCTGTCTCAGTCTTTCTCTGTACACAGAATAGATGACGGAAAGGGGGCCTCATTAGCAGCTGGGGAGGCGGAGAGGCAGGAAAGGTTTCCTGTAGAGGTGGGATTGAACTGAGCTGTGTTAGGGAAATGATGGGGTGCAGCATTCCAGGCAGTGGGGACAGCCAGTGAGTACAAAGAGAAAGAAAGGGAACAAGCATTTATTAAATGCCTCTTGTATAATAAGCAGTGCCCTAAGCACTTGGCAGACATCTGTAGTGGGTTCAGATCCTGCCTCTTCTTGGTCCTCTCTGTGTTATTTTGGGCAGGTCCCTTTGGCCTCCCTCTCCTCATGTATACAAGTGGGCTGCTATGGCCCAGATGATCTCTCTGCTTCCCCCGTTAACCCCATAGTTGGGCACTGCTGCTTAGCCGAGGCTATAGCTTCAGCCCCTGTGTCCAGTTTCCTTTGCTCTGATCCTTTCCCAGAAGCCTGTGAGCATGAACCTGGCTAGTGATTTGGCAAATGTCTGAGACTAGTCCCAGTGGGGAGCTCGACTGGACAGCACTAGAAAGATAACTCAGAGTGTAGGCCATGCACACAATCCTTTAAATAAAGAAAAAACAAACAAAAAGCAGGTTTTTGAGTTGAACTAAATAAAATAATGCCAATGAGCTCACAGACCCACTGAGGTATAAGGTATCAATGTATTTGACAAAGGAAAGATTGGGAAAAAACCTCATAAACAGTCTGTTTGCAGCCCTGGAGTCATTCTCCACTCTTCCCTCCACCCCCCAAATCCCATCAGATGCAAGTCTGGCTGGCTCTGCCTGCTCCAGCATCTCTTACACCCCTCCCCACTCTCTACATCTTCTTTATCACTGTCCATTTGGATCATTTCAGAGCTGCTTCCCTCTCTAATGCTAGCTCTACACAACTGCCACCCGTTTAGCCGTCGGATTTTCCTGCTCAAGATCCAGTGACGGCCAGAATAGTTTGACATTTAAAGTGCTTTAAAATCTGACTCCAGTCCACCTTTCCAGGCTCATTCCAGCCAGTCTGGCTTTCTTATTTTTTTCCCTGTACTTGAATTCCACCTCTCATCTTTGTCCCTCTTCGTACTCCACTCACTGGCCCTGAGATGCTTTCCAGCATTGTTGAATCCCTGGTTTCCTCCAAAGTATAGCTCAAGCCCTGATCGCCTCAGCTATGATAGCTTTCTTCCCTAGAATTACTTTCATAAAGTGATTAAACTCTGGGTGTCTATATCCCAATTCCCTAGAGTCAGCTAATCTCCCCATAAAAATGCTAAGGGTGCCCTTGAGTGATTGTGCTGTCTTTATAATGCTATCAGCCAGAGCCCCCATTCCAGTGTGTTTTCCTCAATATCAGCCACCTGTTACAGTTAGCATCTCCCCTTTATTAATTGATTCAACAATTAGTGCCCCACTCTCAGTTCGACCCATTGATATCTCTTCAACATCATTGACAAGCAATTAACATCAGTTAGCTTTTATAAAAATATGTTTACTGAGATGGTAATACAGAAATGTCCCCCCAAAGTGGGGCACCCTCTCCCTTCTACTACCTTGGCTCAAGCATTTGTCCCACCAAGTTCACTGCTAGATGTGGCATAGCCAGGGACCAAGCGGCTGCCAAGCTGACCCATTGCCTGGATGGAGCTTCCTCTGGTGGCTGAATCTTCCTCTGGCCGAGCCATGGCCATGAGATGCCGTCACTGGGGCCTCTGGTCTTTTGTATCCTCACCAGGTCCTTCTCTCTCCCAATACTCTGATTCTTTAATGGACCGAAGAGGGACAACAATGACGTAGGGCACAGTAAGCTGCATGGTGGCCACGTGGGTGAGGGGCGTCCCAACCTGGAGGCTTACAGCATTTCTTCCCTTTCACTCAAACTGCCTGAGTGAGCAGTGATGGAGCCTTTTGTGCGGACACTCGATTCTGGTGTAGTGGCCAGTTAAAAGGTTTTACTATTTGGTAAGTGGACAGAATACCTGTGCCTGCCCTTCCCTTGCCTTCCCATCAGCACACATGTCCAGAAGCAGGCTCATCAGGGATCCACATGGGTCTCCTGAGCACACTGCCAGGGCTGGGCCTTCCTTGGCAAGTCCACACCACACTTTGTATTTACTTAACATTGCATTGTGGCCAGAGAACCAGTTCTGAAGCAAGGAATAGCATTTATATAGCACTTTAACATTTGTAAATGTTAACTCAGCTGATCCTCCCAAACCTTCAAGGGAGGGGCTATTATCCCCATTTTACAGATGAGAAAATTGAGGCCCAGAGAAGTTAAAGTAGCTTGCCCAGCTTCACCCAACTGGTAATCCTCTGAAGCCTCATTTGAGCTCAGGTCTTCCTGACTCCAGGCCCAGAGCTCTGTGCACTTTGGTGCCTACCTAGCAGCCTCTAACTTGTCTTTTACCCTCTGTAAGGGAGCTGGTGCCAATTTGCATTAGTGGTGAGAGTTTCCTCCCCTTGGAGTTCCCTGCATCAATGAAATCACAGGCCCAGTCCCTCCTTTAAAGTTTGCAGAGGATTTTACCTGTGTTATTTCACTAGGATCCTCATGACACCCCAGGGAGGGAGGGAAATAGTGCTATATCTTCATTTTAATTTGTCTTATAATGCTATAACTTTTTTTAAAATCCAGTCTGTAATTTATATTAAATTTTGAAGACCAGCTCTTTTATTAAAAAAAAAAAAAGCAAATTATCATTGATCCACATTGACCTACACTGCTGGGATCGCTAACAACCAAAGGGTAGTAGGTGTGTGAATGAGAGGCCAACTTAGCCTCTGGTCGGGAGCACTGGCAAAGTTACCCAGCCTGAATGCATCCCCCTTAGCTCCTAAATCAAAGAGAGATAATGTTGATGAATGCTCTTTCTCTTTCTATTTTCTGATATGGTACCTCTGATTTCATTATAGTCAGTTCTAGGGAACTCCCAATTAGGAAAAGCACTCTACCAATGTAGGTCAGTGCAGAGCCCCAGAGAGTTGCTTGCCAACCTTGAGTTGTTACTTGAAGGTCATGAAGCCAGTATGGGTCAGAGGTGAGACCTGAGCCCAGGTCATCCCAGGTCACACCACCCTGTTTTGGTGTATACCTGTGTATAAGCCTTTCAAAGGGATCTCATTTGGGGAGGGGGGTGCAGCCTGTAATCAGACCAGTGTACCCCAGACAACATCATTCACATTCAGTTCTTAGCTTTTTGTGTGTCTTGGACCACTTGGGTGAGTTAGTCTGGTAAAGCCAATGGACTCCTTCTCAGAACTGTATTTTTAAATAACTGGAAGAATTTGCTGAATTTAAGTTAGAGATTGGTGAAAATTAAAGTGTTATTTTTTTCCCCATCCAAGTTCCTGGACTCCCCCCACACACTCCACCTTAAGAACCCCTGTTCTTACCTATCTTTAGCAAGGGAGAATTAATAAAATTCATTTGTCAGTATTAAAAGCAATGAAAACTTAAAAGCCTGTCCCCAAAACACTTTCTCCTTTTTTTCTTGACTCTAGCATTTTGTCCGATGGATGAATGGCACCTGCATTGAGTGTCCCCCCCAAAAAGGTGAGGAGGAGGAGCTCGTTGTCGTGAGTTTTTATGATGACGTGTTCCTGAACCCCCAGATCATGGAGCAGGCCATCATGATCCCCCAGAATGTGCACAGGGTCCTGGTCAACCTCATGAAGTACCTGCACAAGTGGAAACGCTATCGTCCCCTTTGGAAGCTGGACAAGGCCATCGTCATGGAGAAGTTTGCCGCCAAGAAACCCCCCTGTGTGGCCTATGATGACAAACTGCAGTTCTATTCTAAGATAGCCAATGATGTGACACGGCAGTCCCTGATCAAGGATGAGCAGTGTATCCGCCTCCAGCTGGGGCCGTTGGCCTACACAGTGCAGGAGAGTGCCAAGTCCTGGGTGGTTTCTCTGGGGAGACTTCTTGGTGAGTCAGCCAAGGAAGAGATGTATCTTCTCCACGAGGAGATTGAGGTATATTCTTGCTCTGTTCCCAGTGGGGAAAAAAAATCATAACTTCTAGTATTCATTTAGAACTGTTTCTTTTCTCACTCAAGATGCCCATAAGGTCTTACAACCTTTTCTTTATAGACGTTGGCAAAAAATCTCAAGAGGCCTCCCACTAGTCTCGAAGATCTCAAATTTGTCCTCGCAACAATTGCTGAAATTAGAAGCAAATCGTTTTTAGTGGAACTGAGATTTAGAGATATTCAAGAGAGATACCGGACCATGGCAATCTACGGCCTCTTTGTAAGTGATTTTGTGTTTCCCAAACATTCCATGACTCAGTCGCGTAGCCAAGACTGTTTTCAGAAAGATCTGGATGGCATGCAGTTCTTCTGCCCCTAGGGGAGCCATGGAAGGGAGGGGCTCTTCATCTTTTTAGTGTCTTTATTGAATACTTCCTGTTTGTCCTGTCTATGACTTGTATGCAAGTAGCTGTTGACATGTTGTTTTCCCCATTAGACTGTGAGCTAGCTCCCTGAGGTCAGGGACTATCTTTTGTCTTTCTTTGTATACCCAGTGCTTAACAAAGTGCCTGGCACATAGTAGGAGATTAATAAATGCTTATTGACAGAGAAGTCAGTGACCTCTTTGGAAGTCTGGTGAAGCCTATGGGACCAGTCTTAGCATCATGTTTTTTTTTTTTTTAATTTATAATGGAAGGGAATGCTGAATTTCAGCTAGAGATTAGGGGAAATAAAGATATGTTTTTTTTCCCTCTGAGTTCACAGTCCCTCCCCACTAATTTATTCATAGACTTGGTTAAGAACAAGGGAGAGAGAAGGAGAGAGGAAAGAAGAAGAGGGAGGAGAAGAGAGGGGAGGGAGGGAGAGATAGATAGAGAGAGAGAGAGAGAGAGAGAGAGAGAGAGAGAGAGAGAGAGAGAGAATATGCCTTTGCTTCTTTTGTGCTCACTCAGTAGCTACATTGGGCTGGTGACAGAAGGTGATAGAAAGGGTCAGCTAGGGGCACCACAGTGCTCAGAGCACTGGACTTGGGGTCAGAAAGACTCATCTGCCTGAATTCAAATGTGACCTCAGACACTTCTAGCTGTGTGACCCTGGGCAAGTCACTTAACCCTATTTGCCTCAGTTTCCTCATCTGTAAATTGAGCTGGAGAAGAAATGGTAAACTACTCCAGTATCTCTGCCAAGAAAACCCCAGATGGGGCCATGAAGAATCAGACAGGACTGAAATGACTGAGCGCTACCACCAGGTGATTAGTAACCTGTTGATTGTGTTTATCTGTTGACTTTCCTACCAACATGATGTTAACTTAGAGGAGTCAGGGGCCCCTCATTTGTGTCCCGTCCTCCCTCCTAGCTGAGTGCCTTTGGCCCATGTACAGTCCCCTTAGATTTTTGGAGACTTCATCTTCTCTGCAATAAAATGGAGACAATAGTTCTTCTCATGCCTTTCTCCCAGGGTTCTTGCGTGGAAAGTACTGTACAGACCCTGAGGCTCCACAGGGGTGTGATGGACTATTCTCAGCCATAGTAACAGGGACTGGACAAAGTTAAGGCTGAAAACTCTAGTTTGGAGGGCACATAAGAAAACTGAAGAGACACATGAGGTTTAGCTCTGAGTAGGTGGCAACAGATTTGGGGGTAGATGCGCCTTAGAGGAGGGGCTGCTTTAACTTAGAATTTTGCTATACAAAATTGGTCACCTGGATGATGATTCTATTTCTCCTCCTCCTCCTCCTCCTCCTCCTCCTCTTCCTTCTTCTTCTTCTTCTTCCCCCCCCCCCCCCCCCCCCCCCCCCCCCCCCTTCTTCTTCTTCTTCTTCTTCTTCTTCTTCTTCTTCTTCTTCTTCTTCTTCTCTTCCTCCTCCTCCTCCTCCTCTTTCTTCTTCTTCTTCTTCTTCTTCTTCTTCTTCTTCTCCTCCTCCTCCTCCTCCTCCTCCTCCTCCTCCTCCTCTTCCTTCTTCTTCTTCTCTTCCTCCTTCAGTGTTAGCAGGCAATAAGGGTATAAATCTTTCTTCATTTGAAGAATTCAAGCCCCATTTAGGGTAAAATGCAAACTTTATTCTTTAGGTGAATGTAGACACTCAACAGTCCTTTAACGGTTGTTCACTTTTTAATCAATTGATGGATATTGATTAAATGCCTATTATGTGCTGGGTAATGGGGATACAAAGTGGAAAAAAATTCTTTGCTCCCAAGGAATTCCCATTTTTCTGAGACTGAGTAGTGGCACAACAACCTTATGTATCTAAATGAATACAAATATATGCAGAGTAATTTCCCTTTGGGGAGGGTGATGAGGAAAGGCTTCATGTAGTGCTGGGGTTGAATCTTGAAGGATCTCAAGAGGCAGGGATGAGGAGGGAAGGCATTCCAGGCATGGGGGACAGTCAATGCAAAGGCCCAGTGGTGGGAGATGGAAGGTGGTATGTAAGGAAAGGTAAACGGGCCAGCTGGGCCAGAATGCAGAATGAACAAAGGCTGTAAAGAAGGGAGTCTGGACCCAGACTGTGGAAGGGTTGAAATGCCAGACAAAGAAGTTAGTATTTTTTTATAGGGTCGGAGGGAGTAGATGTACAAAACTCTGATGTTTTGACTGAAATCACTGTTCTTTTATGGGGCTTGGAGGCAATTACTAGTGAGAGTGTAGCAGAAATAGAATAAGAAGTGACCCTGACACGGTTCAGGTAGTCGGCGCTTGAGGCTTGGTGGGAGCAAGCCTTTGTAAGGCATTTTCTGGGATACTGGGCAGCTGGGGCCAGACTGCAAGTCCTGATCTCCCATTCCTCTCTACCTTGTTTCTCATCAGCCTAGTGAAGCCGAGGGGGAATTAGCTTCAAAAATTGAGGACATATGGAAAGATCTGTTTGCAGAATCAGTGGAAGTTGAACACTGTCTGGGGGGCATAAAGAAGAAATTTACAGAGGTACTTTTTTGGTTTTATATTATAAGTACAAAGATAGAGAGAGGGGAAATGAAAGGCTGGGGTATGGCACAGTGGCACGAGCCTGGGGCATCATGGTGTGGAATGGTCCACTGGGTTTGGAGTCAGGAAGGCTTGAATTTGAATTCCACCTCAGGCATTAGCTGCTTGACCTTAGGGAAATCGCCTAACCTTTCTGGATCTCAATTTCTTCATCCTTAAAATGGAGATAGAATATAAAATGAGATTGTTTTCGAGGATTAAGTGACCTCATGTATGTGCTTCTCAGATCTTAAAACTATAAACATTACCTTTTAATCCTTCTGGGCCTTAGTCTCCATATCCCTAAGATGGAGATAATAATGTTTGCCCTACATCCATCAATAGTTATGTAAAGAAAGTGCTTAAATCTTAAAAAAAAAAAACAAAGAAAAATCAGCTTTAAAAACTGTAAGATGTTATGCAAATGTGAGTTATTTTCATCATTATTATAACAGCTGATGATCTAAATTGCTTTTCTCAGATCACTCGCACTGAAATTGCAGACTATAGTCATGAGATACAGCACTTTGCCAGACGTTTTTATAGGGAAGGCCCTGGTTCTGTTGGTGAGGATCTTGATAAAGGTGAGGAAATGTCTGGACATAATTGAGATACAAAGGTGGATTATGGGTAAGAATTTCATGTGAGAAATAGTCACTGACCATTCATTAAATCACCACATAGCTTCGCAGGCATAGAAGTATTTCTCTGATAGCATTTTCAAGATACCTATAGTATATTTATGTCTAATATGATATATTATATATTTATATCTAATATAATATATATCTAATAAATATGGAACCCAAGAGTCAAGTTGGCAATGATCATTTATTAAATGCCTACTATGTGCCATGTTCTCACTCACAGTCCACTGGGAGACCATGCAGATAACTATCCACAAACAAAATTAGAGAGGTTAGACTGGAGATAATAATCACTAGCATTGAAGGAGACTGGGATCCCCTTCTTGTAGAAGGTGAGATTTTCATTGGAATTCACTGAATTCACTGAAAACAGCCAAGAAAGTCTCGAGGCTGCGATGAGGAAGGAGAAAACTCTAGGTATGGGGAGCAGCCAGAGAAGGAGCCAGAGTCAGGAGATAGAGTATGCAAGGAATAGCCCCGTTTGTGATTGGGAACTTTATGCACCTTTTTCCAGGAATGGAACTCTTAGCTGTGTTTGAGAAGGAGTTGGTGAAGCATGAAAGAAACCGCCAGGAGCTGGCTAATGCTGAAAAGCTCTTTGACCTTCCAATCACGATGTACCCAGAATTGCTCCAAGTGCAGAGGGAAATAGCTGGATTGAGGCAAATCTATGACATTTATAAAGCACAGAAGGTAAGTGACCCTCTGGCAGACAGGCGGGTGGAGAAATGCTGGGAATCCCTGGGCTCAGCAGAAATCAGGCATCCCGAGACCGGGAGAGGGCTTCCCAATTTGGGTTTTCTAAGACTTTCTGCCCTTTGTTGTGCTGGGGGGGCCGGGAGTTGGGATGGAGTGGGATGGAGGGCTGTGTGAGCAAACCAATTCTTGGCCTGTAGGCCAAGATCCCAGAGAGTAAGTGGTCATCTTGATACTTCATGTGGGATCAGGCTGTTGTCTATACCAGAGGTGTTAAACTCACAGCAGCTCTGAGTGCTGTCTCAACCAGCTTCAAATGTAATTGGGAAATGTTAACAAAATGAAGAAAAACACAATGCAAAAGAGATCATGTTAATTTGAGGTTTTCCAAGTTAATATGTGCCTCCTCCCTCCACCTGCCAGGAACCTTTATCTATCTGAGTTTGATCCCACTTGTCTACACTATTCCCCACATAGTTGAAATGTGAAAAATATACTTAGCTATTTTTTTTCTGGTATCATATGAATTAGAAGTGCATGTAATAAATCATATATTTTAACTGAGTTTGGCATTATCAGTGTGAGCTTAGTCCATAGTATAGAGCCAAGCAGTTGAGGAGTTGGGAAGGGACCCGAATGGCCACCCAACCCAGCCAAGACCTTGAATAGGGTAGTTGGTCCCCAAACCTTTGCTTGCAGACCTCAGGTAGAGCTGAACTGCAGTCTCCTGGGGAAGTCCATCCCCTTCTTGGTTAGCTTTGCTCTTTGTAAGCTCTACCACGTTCTGCCTTCTGAGCACAAGCAGAACAAGGCTATTTCCTCTTCCTTTGACAGCCTGTCACTACTGGGAGACAACTGTTGGCCTCAATTATTCTCAGTTCAAATTAATACATATCTGAGTGGTCTCTGGGTACAGAGCTCTGTGTGTTGGGTTCCAGGGAAGGCCTCAGCTCAAATAAGGTCTAGTTTCTAAGCAAATGGAGCCCACAGTCTCATTTTTGTTAGCCTATTGGTGCTAAGATTTACTATTTAAATAATTCCTGACATTAACATAGTGTTTTGAGGTTTGCAGAGTACTTTACATGCATAGGTTACAGTGGCTGCTTTAAAAAACAAGTCTTTTTTGTCTTTGGAAGCTCAAAAAGCTTAGTTTTTAGACCTGTTGCTTGTTCTTCCATACAGTGGGCATGTGTTTGTGAAGCCCAAAGTCTAAAACTTTTTTTAAAGATTTTTAAAAATGAAAAGAAAAAAAAGTGAAAATTAAACTTTTCCATTAAATATGCGTCAGTTGTCCAAGGGATGCTTTGTTGACTGGACCTGTGTGTTTTCATAGGCTGCCAAAGAAGAATGGTCTCAGACCCTATGGGCTAACCTGAACGTCCAGTTTCTCCAGGAAGGAATTGAGAGCTTCCTCAGAGCCCTCAGAAAACTCCCCAGGCAGGTGCGGAGCCTGACAGTCGCCTTTTATTTGGAATCCAGAATGAAGGCGTTTAAAGATTCCATTCCTTTGCTGCTGGACTTGAAGAATGAAGCCCTGAGAGAGAGGTCTGTTCTATTGCATTGTGGGCTTTCAATTGCTCCTCTCCCCAATTGAGGCACAGAGAGGTACTCAGGGTCCCATGACTAGTATGTGTCTGACACTAGATTTGAACTCAGGTCTTCCCGACTCCCAGTTCAGTGTGGCACTACAGCCACACAGCGCCTTCTGTTGGTGAGTGGCTTCATGACCAATGAGGCCAAATCCTCAAAGACCTGCATGATGCTTCCTCTGCACTTTTACCTGTTGACTGAGCTCTGCCCTCAGACTGCAAGGGAGAAGCCTGATGGGGATGGGGACAGAGCGAATTTACAGGTCATCTTGTCCTAGTAGTACTAGAAAAATGTCTTGGAGTTGTCTTTTGATTTTTACTTGTAGTAATTTCTCAATGTTTCTCTTCTTCCCACTGAATCCTCCCTTGTAGTCAAGAAAAATGGTTAAGCAGAACTGACTAATAAAGCAGCCATGTCTGACAGCATATGCACCATTCAGGCCCTGTTGTCCCCTACCTCTCTACTGAGGTCAAAATTGGACATTGCCGTTAATAGTGTTCTTATTTACATTTTCACAGTATTTATGTATATTGCACTCCTAGTTCTATTTTCTTTACCCTTCATTCATTCATACTGGTCTTCCCATGTTTCTCTCAGTTCCTTAATTTTTTTCTTCATTACAGCTCAGTAGGGGTCATAAGGATTATGGAAATCATAGATTAGAGCTGAATGGGGAGTTTCTAGGATCTGCCCAAGGTCTTATGGATAGTAAATGTCAGAGACAGGATTTGAATTCAGGTCCTCTAACTCTACATTCAGGGCTCTTTCTACCATAATAATATTTCATTCCATTTCACATGCCAATTTGTTCAACCATTCCTGAACTCATGGTCATTCACTTTGTTATCAGCTATAAAATATTGTATTCATGTGGGTCTTTTGTTTCTGTCTTTGACCTCCTTGGAGTATATACCTGGTAGTGGGATCTCTGGATTAAAGGATTTTAGTTGCTTTTTAAAGACCCAATTCCAAATTACTTTCCAGAATGGTTAAACCAAACCATAGCTTTGCCTGTATTTCTGCAGCTCCTCTAAGATCGACTATTAGAATCTTTTGTTATTTTCACCAATTAACTGGATGTGAGGCGAAGCACCAATTGTTTTGAGGTGCATTTCTCTTATTAAAAGTGATTTGGAATGGTCTTTCAAATGGTTTACGTTCCTTCTTTTGAAAGCCATTACTGTCCTTTGGTGAGTGATCCGTGGGGGAATGGCTCTTGATCTGTAGATTTGTGACTTCTTCCAGTGACCTTCAGTAGTGGGAGCAAGTGAGGTGGGTGGTGGGGTTAGTTCAGGGTTGTCATGTTATAAGCCACGACTTGCAATAGCACAAAGGCTCAAGGGATTTAAGAGTAGAGGATGGGGTATAGTTGAACTCATTAACTACAGTATAAATATTGGGAAAGGAAGAAAATGAAGGTAGAACAGAAATAATGGTCTGGGAGAACACCGCAGGATGGAAGGGCTGTGGCAGTGAAGACCAGGAGCAATTTTAGGAAAAGCGATAGATGGTTAGGATCAAAAAGGCTGTAAGAGTGCTTGGTCATGGGTGATGTGGAGGTGAAGGGTACTATCTGTCTCAGTCAGTTATCCTTTATGAAGCACCTACTATGGGCAGGCACCATGCTAAGTGCTGGGAGTACAAAGACAGTCCCTGCCCTCAAGGACCTCGAAGTCTAACAAAGGAAACAATAATTCTGTACAAGCCTGCTGTATATGCACTAAATTGGAAATAATCAACAGAGGGGAAGACACTAGAATTAAGAGGGATCAGGAAAGGCTTCTGGTAGGAGGTAGAATTTTAGCTGGGATTTGAAGGAAGCCAGGAAAGCTGGGAGGTGGAGAGGAGGAGGGAGAGCATTCCAGGCGTGAGGCACAGCCAGAGAAAATGTCTGGAGTTGGGAGATGGAGTCTTGTTTGAAGATCAACAAGAAGGCCATTGTCACTGTAGGGGAATGTAATGTCCCAAAAGACTGGAAAACTGAAGGAAAGAGGTTATGAAGGGCTTTGAATGCCAAAGAGAGGATCTTTTATTGGACCCTAGAGCCACTGGAGTTAATGGAATAGGGGAGTGACATGGTCAGACCTTCACTTTGGAAAGGTCACTTTGGCAGCTGAGTTGGGATTCTTCTCATTGTACCACTCTTTCTTTCATGTTTCGTGTGTGTGTGTGTGTGTGTGTGTGTGTGTGTGTGTGTGTGTGTGTGTGTGGTGGGGAGCACCCTTCAGATCAGACAGTGAGTCTCCCAGACAATGCTGCCTGCCTCAGGGTCAGCATATTCTGTGGGTTTACATTCACTCAAAGCCTAGCTCAAGAACCCTCATTGTTAGGCTTACCTTTACTAATGAGTCGGAGGATGCAATTAATTCAAATCAAAGGCATGTAATGAGATAGTAAGAAACGTAGCAACGAAACATTTCTTTCTGTACAACTGGGGTACTCTTCCACTGACACATACACCATTAGTGGGAAGAATAGAAGGACACATACATGGAGGGTGCAGCTCATGGCAGGTCTACTTATATCTTCTGGAGAGCTGATTTTGGGCTTGCTCCATGTTGGTGTTGCAAGTTTAATAGTCTGAATTGGAGGTACTCCAATGGTCCCAAGGATCCTACTGGTCCCTGGCAGGTGTAGCTTCACTGGGCATGTGGTTAAGGGGCTCCTCCCTGCTTCTGGCTTCTGGCTTAAGCTAGAGTCCTTGGCTGACTATCTATCAGGGTGAGTGAGCTCTGCCATGCTCTTTTAGTTGAAAGTCTGGGGGCTTTATTTGTGACACTTTTTAAAAGAAAAAGCAGAACCTCTAACACATTCATAGGAATAGGCTATGGTTTATCCTTCATTCTTGAAGAGAACCATGATATCAGGACGGTGATGCCATGACTTGCAAGTGAATTGGACTGAAGTGAGAGAGGGCTGTGCAAGGTCACCAGCCTCACTTTCTCCTCTGGAGCCATCTGGGTCCAGTGGCCAGATATAGATCAAGATTACTGGAAATGCACCCCTAAGAGTAGGCAAAAAACAACCAAAGCACCCACATTCTCCTTCCATTGGGGGTGGTCTCTCTGTTTCTTTCAGAGACTTAGCTGGAAGGGCCTTTCCTTTCCAGAATGAGAGGCTTTATCCCCAGCCAGGACCTCTTCCAAAGCAGAGCTGCTTCTTCTTACTTAGTGCCTACAGGCTTAATTCTATTTTCTATTTGTTGAATTATATTTCTTGGTTACTAGGGCTTACACCTCTGTCTAGCTTAGGGCTAGGAAATCTATGTGGCTGCCTGGTTAATTTTCAGTGGCTAAACTTTATCCACATAGAGGTCACCCTTTCAACAACCTTCCAAGCCTCTGTGATTTGGAATCCCCCAGCTTTTTGGTTCCAAAACTTTTTTCTCTTCCAAGCACATGGAAGGAAGGCAGAAGAGCATGGGAACCAAACTAAGCCTTGGGGCAGGTATTGCCCTTCCCCACCTAGTGATATACCTGACTTTATTAGGTTTCTTTGGTCAACAAAACCCTCAGAGGCGTTGAGCCCCCCTTATACAAGCACAAGGGAAGAAGAGGCTCTATTGTCAGCAGCCTTTGTTGTCGATAGGGTATCGATAGCAGTCTGCTCTTGGACTGGGTCCTGGTGGTGAAAAGTTGAGGAGTTCTGCTTCTGGACTGGTCTCAATCTAACATCAGTCTTGGCTGTGGTCCCAGCCTGGTGGTAATGGTTCAGGGAGCTGGGGTATTGGGGGCAGGAGGTAGCAGGGAAACTGCTCATGGTAAACAGGAACACCACCCTGCAGGACCCCTGGGTATGGTTCCCTTGAGTCATGGCCATTGTCCTTCCTGAAGAGTTTCAGTATCGTGATCATTCTATTCTAGAAGCCTCTGGCTTCTTCCACATGGTCTGCCACTTACTCCCCTGGGCAGGAACCTTCAGTGGCTCCCGACTGCTGCTAGGATAAAATGCAAAACTCCTCCTGTGGATATGCCTTTAAAGCCTTTCCCAGATGGCTCCAGCCTCCCTTTTTGGAGGTTTGCTTCTCATGACTCCCTGTCATGTGGTCAAATGTTCCAACCCAACGAATTCAGTATCTCCTCTCCTACCTCCCAGCCTTATCCCAGGTAGTGCATCATGCCTAGACTTCCACCTTTTAGAGTCCCTGGTTTACTTCAAGCTCTGCTGATGTATTACCTCCTTTGGGAAGCCTTTCCTTATTTCCCCAGCTCTTAGTGTTCCTTCCCTCTTCTAATTATCATGGCTCTGTGTGTGTGTGTGTATGTGCGTATACACACATATACATATATGTATATATGTGTTGTATATGAATATGTCTTTATTCATATTGGATTTTTTGATATTTTATTTAGTATTTTATTTTTACCCAGTTATATGTAAAAACAATTTTTAGCATTTGTTTTTAAAACTTTGAATTCCAAATTCTCTTTCTCCCTCCCCACCCCCCTATTCATGTTGTTTTAATGTCCTTTATTTCCAGTGCCTAGAAGTTAGGTAGCAAACATTTATTAAGTGCGTACTGTATGTGTTGGCATAGAGTAGGTGCTTAGGAAATGCTTCTTAGGTTGAATTTGTAAATTATTTTGTATACTTGGGCATTCTCTCCCATCTACTAGACTATAGAAAACTCCTTAGGGATTTTGTTTCATTTTTCATTTGTTTCATTTTTAAAAAAATTTAAATGAAAATTTTAAATAAAAAAATTAAAAAAAAAATCTTCTTTTCCCCCTCCTCTCAATTCCTTCCCACTCAGTGCCTTATATGTAGTGAGCACTCAGTATTTGTGCAAATGAATGACACTATATTAAGACTTAGCTGTGCATATAATGGTTCATTTTCAGACACTGGAAAGAACTAATGGAAAAAACTGGCATATTTTTTGAGATGACAAATACATTCACTCTGGAAAACATGTTTGCCATGGAACTTCACAAGCACACAGATGTTATCCAAGAGATTGTGGTTTCTGCTGTCAAGGAAATCACTATTGAGAAGGTGAGGGTGCTGATTTTCAAATATAAAAAAACCAGAAAAATGTATTTCTGCTCCAAAAGAGGCCATTTGATTCTTATTATTACTGATTTTTGTTGTTCAGTTGTTTCATTCATGTCCAACTCTTTGTGACCCTTTAAGGGTTTTCTTGGCAGAGATACTGGAGTGGTTTTGCCATTTCCTTCTCCAGTTCATTTTACATATGAGGAAACTGAGGCAAACAAAGTTAAGTGACTTGCCCAGGGTCAGACAGCTATTAATGTCTGAGGCCAGATTTGAACTCAGGAAAATGAGTCTTCCTGATTCTAGGCCCAGCTCTCTGTGCCTTATGGTACCACCTAGCTATCATTATTCCAGTTATTCATTCAGAAAACATTTTCTCAATCTGAATATTTACTTTTGTACAGGTTCTATTTCCCCAATAGAATGTAAGCTCCCTTGAGGGCAAGGATTAAAAAAAAAATCTAAAATTTCTGTTTGATTTTTTTCCCCTGGTGCCTCCCATAGTGATTTTCCCAGGGTAGGGGCTCAAGAAATCCTTGGTGAATTGAATTGCATTGAATTCTACTTTCGTGATAAGAGAACTGAAATTTATTTTAATTAATTAATTAATTAATTTTTTGCTTTTTGGAGGGGAAAGGCAGGGCAATTGGGGTTAAGTGACTTGCCCAGGGTCACACAGCTAGTCAGTGTTAAGTGTCTGATTTGAACTCAGATCCTTCTGACTCCAGGGCTGGTGCTCTATTCACTGTACCACCTAGCCACCCTGAGAACTGAAATTTAAAACAGAATTAAAGAGTATTGAAGAGTCTCATGCTCTTCACAACCTGGTCCTACCTTCCCAGCTGTATTTGGAGTGATCTAAACAATCCAGACAAATTGGCCTTTCTTTTTGTTCTTCATGTGGGACATTTCCCTTGGCCATCTCCTGGTCTTTCTGTTTAGAGGGCCCTCCTCAGGCTCCTTCAGACCAAGCTCCATCATGGCCTTCTTCTGCAGGCCATCAGCCCCTCTATCCCTCTCCTGTCCCAGGTTACTTTAAATTTGTTTGGTATGCAGTTTGCCTATAATGTTATCTAGGTGTATGTTGGCCCTATTACAGGGTGTCCCTAAAGTCTGGACACATAGGCAATCTCATTAACTATGCATATTTTCAAGAAAAGAATGCAATTTTCAACAACATTTTATTTAATTAGCATAAATTTTAGCCACGACAATTTCATAAAGAATAAAAGCTTACATTAGCTATTGGGGACTATTTTCCATATTAATGAGATAAATTAAATTACATTAATTAATGAGATTTCCTATGTCTCCTATGTCTTCCTATGAAATTTCATTTATGCTAATTAAATGAAATGTTGAAAAGTTCATTCATTTCTTGAAAATATGCATAGTTAATGAGATTTCCTACGTGTCCAGACTTTAGGGACATCCTGTAGAGCCTGAGGTTCTCAGGGGGTTGAGACTTGTTTGTGTCCTTGGTAATTAGTGCACAATAGGCACTAAATGGATCTGGTTGATTACCTGAGCCTTTCTTTTTTATATCCACCAACAGGGTGTCAAGGACATATTAGAAACATGGGAGAATATGAAATTTTCTGTCATTAAGTACTTTAAAGGAACTCAAGAACGAGGCTGCATTTTGGGATCAGTAGATGAGATCATTCAGTGCCTTGATGACAACACTGTTAATCTTCAGAGCATTTCAGGAAGCAGATTTGTGGGGCCCTTTCTGAACACTGTGCACAAATGGGAAAAAACTCTCTCCTTAATTGGTGAAGTTATTGAGGTAAGGAAAAAAAAATCCAGGCAGTTCGTGTAGCAAGGATTGATAGGGCCAGTGAGGGGCATCATCATCATAGCGAACATTTATATGGTGCCTACTATGTGCCAGGCAGTGTTCCGAGCACTTTACAAATCCTATCCCATTTTAGCCTCACAATAACCTGGGAAGTAGGTACTGTTATTATCCCCATTTTACAGGTGAGGAAACTGAGGCAAACAGGTTAAGGGACTTGCCCAAGGTCACACAAACTAATAAATGTCTAAGTCCAGATGTGAATTCAGAACTTGGAATTTTGAACTTAGAAGAATCTTTTTATAGGGGTGGCATTCTACTTGTAACCTAATTGCATTCTGTTAAGTTTTCTCTGTGTATGGTTGTTATGCTTTTGGGTATGATTAAATTTGAACTTGACCTCCCTTATTTTCCTGAGAACATCTAGGCTGCATGAGATGATTTTTCACAGCTCCTTTCCTCTTTTCTAAACTTGTCTATGTCTTCATCCATCTTTCCTTCCTTCCTTCCCTCTTATTTCAATGAATGAATGAACACAAAGGCATTTAATAAGTGATCAATCACTGCATTTCAAAAACTGGGCTAAATGTTGGGGGTATGGATATGAGTAGAGAACACAAGACAGTCCTCACCTCGAGGAGCTCCCCCTTCAACAAGAGACGACCCACAGAAGAGTTTGGTTGTGGGGACGACAGAAAACCCTGGATGTCCTCCTGGGTCAGTGACTGAGTGGAAGGCTGAGAGCCCTCTGTCAGACTGAGACTTGACTCCAAATGGTGTGCTTGTCACCCCTCTTTCTACCTCCTCTAAAGCCTTTGTGTCAATCATTCTCTCTCTCATTCCTCTCGAATCTCAAACTCCCAGAAAGTACCTCCATGACCATCTGGTGCTTTCCAAAGGCATGACCTCAAGTGCCTTTGTCATCCTGGTTGTCCTTGTCTGGACATTCTCCAATTTACTGTTGTCCTAAAAAAGGCAGCTTCCATAACCAGACAAGGTCTGACCAGCGTAGAACCACGGGGATGGCGCCCTCCCTGTTCCTGGAATCTACACCTCTGACAAACCCACCCAAGAGAGGCTTTGTTGGTTACCACGTGGCATGTTGGCTCTTCTTGAGCTGATAGTGCTACTGTGGGGATCAAACGAGATGGCAATTGTAAAACACTTAGCATAGTCCCTGGAACACAGTAAGTACTTTATAAACGTTAGCTCTTGTTAGCTATTATTATTCGATTTGAAGGCCCTTGAGGACAGGATTTGATTTCATCTTTTTGTGCCTAGGACCCAGCAATACCTTGTCCCTCATAGATGTTGAATAAATATTTATTGAATTAAATAATAAACAGTGGGGGGAGTCATTTTGTAACATTTCACAGGGTTGTTGAGAGGCTCAAATGAGATTATGCAAAGTGCATTGTAAATTTTAAAGTGCTATATGAATGCCTCCTATGGTTACTATGATATCATTCATTATTTATTATATTAATTTATTTATATTTATTATATTAATTGTATCACATGATATTGTATTAATAATTATTGTGCTACGAACTTTACTAGATAAATTTTGTAAATATATAGAATTCACAGTTCTATGCTGATAATAATATTGTACACTTCTAGATATGGATGGTGGTCCAGAGAAAATGGATGTATCTGGAAAGCATCTTTATTGGTGGAGATATACGATCACAGTTACCTGATGAGGCAAAGAAATTTGACAACATTGACAGAGTCTTTAAAAGGGCAAGTGATCTAATAGTTAATTATTATCTCACTAATAACTAAAGAGATACACAGTCAAGCAGCTTTTATGTATTGCCTAATACAAATAAAATTGGCAAAAAAAGAATTAAAAGCAACCAAACTTATTTCTGAGAGTTTGTGTAGAAAAAGATGCACTTATATACATTGTTGGTGGAATTGTAAAGTCACAAAAAACTTGGGGAGCCAGCTAGCAGTGTGTGGTAAGATTTACTAAGCTAGTCATACCCTTTGACTCAGTGATCCCGTTAGTGGGGACATACCCTAAAGGTGTTATCAAAATCAAAAAGGGAAAAAAAGCCTCTCTGTGCAAAGATTTATGCAATTTAAAAAATAGATGTAATATAAATGTCCCATGTTAGAAGGATGATTAAATAAATTGTGGAACATGAAACATTGTAATGATGTTAAGATTGACAAATGTGAGGACTATAAAGAAATCTAGAAAGACCATAATGAAATAATGTAAAGTAAAAAAGGAAACAGCTGGAAGGAATTATAATAAAGAGGTAATGAATACTCATGGAGACATAAGGAGAGACTGAAATAGTAGTGTGATGCTTTATGTGCTGAAATTAATTAAACGCAAATCATTATGAATCAAATTTAGCTTTTTGTATTCACATCCAGTGTTAAATTTCTAACAGGTAACTTAATAATATAGAAAAGGGGTAAGAACTAGGGACTTTTAGTCATGATATGGGTAGAAAGAAAACTGAGATACATTTTCTCCTTTTTTATGTGTTTGGCTCTGTGTATGTATGTATTGTTTCCTCTGTCCTGCTTTTTTTATGGTGGGGGATTGGATTTGTGAGTTCATGGGTAAAGGAAGCCTCCCTTGAGAAGGCAGCTGCACCAGTGCTTTGCCTGAGAGAGAGTAAGGAGTGTCTCCAGGGCTCTGCAGGCAGGAGGTGTCAGAAATGGGATTTGGAGCTGCGTTGTCCTGGTTTTCTGTTCACTCACCAGGCTGCTAAGCCTCTTGTAGCTTGTTTGACAATTAATAAAAAAGAATTTGGCATTTAGCTACTGATCTGAAACTGGAAGCATTTTGAATGAATTGCGTTTGTGCATCTCAACTTCTTCGTAATTTCATCTGGTTATGAGCACAAAGTCTGCAGCTCAGTTGGTCATTGCATAGCACTGGTGAGTTTGGCATTGGTCAGGGGCACTGAGTTTTCCTCTGCTTTATTCCCTGGACACTGACTCCAGACTTAGATGAGGGCGTATTACAGATGCCTACTTTGGCCACAAGGGGGCACCTGGTCAATAGAAGGTTGTTCAGTTGTGCCCAACTGGACTATACTACCCATAGGGTTTTCTTGGCAAAATTACTGGAATGGTTGCCATTTCCTTCTCTAGCAGATTAAGGCAAACCGGTTAAGTGACTTGCCCAGGGTCACACAGTTAGTGAGTGTCTGAGACCATATTAGTAGCATCATCATCCTATGTGAAAAACAGAATTTTAAAAACATTAATTACATCGAATGAGCTCCATCACAGTCAGTCTTGTCTGAAATCTCTGTTTTTTTGGCCTTCCATAGATCATGTCTGAGACATACAAGGACCCTGTGATCAAGAGATGCTGTGAAGCTCCAAATCGACTGACGGATTTGCAGAATATAAATGACGGGCTTGAGAAGTGCCAGAAAAGTTTGAATGACTATCTAGACTCAAAGAGGAATGCCTTCCCCAGGTTCTTCTTCATCTCTGATGATGAGTTGCTTAGCATCCTTGGCAGCAGTGATCCGCTCTGTGTCCAGGAGCACATGATCAAGGTCAGGGTCCCTGCTTCTTGGGCTCGAAATCCAGGGGCCCTCCCTGGGCAGTGTCAGAGAGGCTGCCATCATCACTCTGCAACCGATGAGCTCTGTTTTCCTGGGAAATGCAAAGCTTTCAAGTTGGAACTGGGTTGGATATGTTGGTTTGGAAGCATACATAATAGAAAAGTTGCTCAGTTATTTCTGGTTTTTCATGGTGTCAGAAATACAGTGAGACCGAAGTGATAACGTCTAGTTGGAGCCAGAGATACCATTTGCTGTCTCTGGTGTTCTACTTCATAATTATTCTTATATTGTTAAGTATGGTGTCATTTATTTAAAGGTTTAAAAAATTCTGTGCTTAAACACCAAAAAAGAGAGTGTTTCTATACATCACACAGTAGAATACAGAAGGTATGGTTTCTATGTGAAACCATGAATCTCCAATGAACACTGCTTGCTTTTCAAAAAACATATAAGAGATACATTTCCAAAATTGTCCTACTTGTCTCTACTTTTCTCTGAACTTCTTCCTGCTCTCCTCAGCCTCTTTTGTTGGGAAGGGTGTCAGTCTTTAAAATAACACCTCTAACGTAGCACCCTTCTATTTGTGGAGTTACTGAAAGGGTGACCAAATCAGCACCTGTGAAAATATTTGAAGTAATTTTTCTGGCGTTATTAGGTTCAGGCGTCTCTCAGTTAAACGCAAAGCACCGGGTCAAATCAGAGCCCTCTTCTTTCTCAAAATCTCTTTGGCTTTTCTTCTCATTAAGTGGAGTGGAGATGAAGCTGTTCCCAAGCTGTCATCACTATTCATTGCCTTAAGATGTTTTCTAGGGGGGAAAGGCTTATTTTGAAATCATCTGCATGTAGTGTCTAAGCTGACATTTCCCTTTCACAGGAAGGAGCATAATTAGGTTAGTTTTGACATTATCCTCTTTTGAAGAACTTTCTTTTTATTCTGACACGTTAACATTTTTAAAAACCTGTTTGTGCTGGGCAGTGGTGCACGCCTGTAACCCCTACTATGAGGCTAATGGATTGTTTGAGCTCGGGAGGGGGAGGGGAGAATAAGCATTTATATAGCACTACTACTTCCCAGGCATGATAAATATTATCTCATTTGATCCTCACAACAACCATGGGAAGTAGGTGCTATTATTATCCACATTTTATAAAGAAGGAAACTGAGGCAAACAGGTGAAGTGACTTACCCAGGGTCAAATAGCTAGTACGTGTCTGAGGTTGAATCCAGGTCATCTTGACTCTAGGACCAACGTTTTGTGCACTACACTACCTACATGCCACTCCCTCAAGAGCTTTGTAGTAAGGTTCTAGCTAATCAGCTATCCTCCTAAGCCTGGTACCAGCAAGGTGAACGGCTGGGAGCAGAGGGTCACTGTGTCATATAAACAGAAACAAACCAGCCCCCATTTGAAATGGAGTCAGTCAAAGCTTCTGTATCAGTCAATAGTGGTTGATCTGGTATCCGGACTGTAAGTGGCTGGTGCGCTTCCAGCCTGGGCAAGATAGGGAGACCCAGTCTTAGAAGCAAGCAAACAAAAAATCCTGGGTTTTATGTGTTTTTATGCAACAGATGTGCAAAATGTCTTTCTTTTTAATGATACCTCTCTGGTTATATTCACATAACTGAAAATCTGAATATTTATGATCGCTACTTTCTATTTGTTGCTGCACCCCCCCCCCGCCCCAAGGGAATCTTTGATAAGTCAAAGAACATATTTGAATTCCACATGATGTCCTGTGATTCTGTAACATAATACAAGCCCAGCTGTGTTTTCTTTCGGGGATTTTTTAGATGTATGATAATATAGCGTCTCTGCGATTTCAAGATGGTGATAGTGGTGAAAAACTGGTGACTGCAATGATTTCAGCCGAAAAAGAAGAGATGGAGTTCCGAAAGATATTGCGGGCTGAAGGGCGAGTGGAGGACTGGATGACCTCAGTTTTACATGAAATGAGAAGGACAAATAGATTAATTACCAAAGAAGCTATTTTTAGATACTGTGAAGACCGAAGCAGGTGATGTGATCATCTCAAACATATAAACATATTGTACTGATTTAGTAATAACTGTCATGAATAACCATGAACAGTTTAGACTTGATTTGTAGACAGACTATAAGAAGCAGATTGGAATAGTTCCATATAGATTATATCACGTCTACCTTTGGGTGATAACTCACCAAATTTACGGAAATGAAACTTACAATGAAGTTAATTTTTATATATGAAGGTGAGTTCTAGCACATTTGTTTCAGTTGAACACATTGATAAGGTGTCCTCTGTGTGCTGAGTCCAGGTAGGTCCTGGGGAGGCAGGGCACGGAATGTTTAGATAAGGCAGGGTCCCTGCCATCATGAAGTGGGCAGGTTAGCATGGCAACAAGACATAAACAAACACGGGCCAAACACAGTGCTACTAGTGGTTTAGGGGTTAAGTTATTAACTTGGGAGGGTCAGGGAAAGGTTCATGGAGAAGGTGGTATTTGAGTTAGGCTTTAAAAGAGATGAGGAGGAGGAGGAGGAGAATTTCCAGGTTTTGGAAATAGTATGAGCTAGAGACATATTCAGGGGAGTCCAGTTTTTCTGTGGCATAAAGTATATAAAAGGAAATAATATAACATAGCTGGAAAAACAGAATGGTGCCAGATTAGGGAGGGCCTTGAATGCCAGAGTAAGGGGTCTGAATGTTACTTAGTAGGCAAAAGGGAACCACAGAAAATTTTTTCTTTAAAAAAAATTCTTGATGTCTTTTGTTTTTTCCATTACTTGCATTTACCAATACATGCCTCTCTCTGTCCTTCCCAAGGAACCATCCCTTAGAACAAAAAATAAGAACAGATTAAAAAAAAAAAACCAGTTCAGCAAAGTCAACACACTGGCCAGCTCTGACATGATACACCAAGTCCCACACTCAGAGTTCTCCTACCTTTGCAAAGTAGGAAAGTTGGTACAGCCTCACATTTCTCTTCTTGGGTCATTATAATTTCATTGCATTCAGTGAGATGTGGAACTAGAGGGATACATTTTTTTTTTTTTTTTTGCTTTTTGAAGGGGCAATTGGGGTTAAGTAATTTGCTTTTTTGGCTACTAAAGATAGAAGTGATTTCTCTCTAGGTCACTGAGCCCAGAAAGCCTCCCACCTCCATATTCGAGTTTCTTGGCACTTTGCAAAGAAGTCCTTGTTTAGCTCAGTTATATTTTAGATCATGCAAAGTCGTCAAGCTATCTCCAGGCAACTTGGCTGAGCCGTTATCTTTCTAGATGAGAGAGTCGTTATTTTCTCCTTTTCCTTCCTTATGAAAGCTCCTTCACACACAGTTAACTATTTCAGTATCTTCTCTGCACCTTTTCCAGTTGGTTTCACCCTCTTGATGGTCAAGGCAAGAACCACATATAGTATTCAAAGGCCAGTCCTGAACTATGGGAGGAGAACATTCTCACTTTTTTACTTTTGTTGTACTTTTCTGAAGACGCTCAGTGTTTGTTACATACATTATACAACACATTGATCTAATGTCATCAAAGGACATCTTAACCTGAGGTTTATGAATTTGTATTATTTTTTGTTTTCCCCATTTCTTGGTAACTGTATTTCAACATAGTTGTCTTCTTTTGTAATCCTACAAATTTTATTTTATGCATTTAAAGTCATCATTCTGACTAAGGTAGGAATCCTTGATATACAGGGACTGGCATTGTAAGTCAAAGCTCTCATAACCCATAATGCTTTAAATATGGCCTAAAGAATTTTTCCTTAAATTCATTTCCTCACACTTGCCAACGTTGACACTCAACTGCTGCTTATCTAAACATACACATAAGCACATAAGATTCCCACTGATTTTACTGCCTTCTTTTAAAGTAGCACACCATACAGGAAAGAATTTTGGATTTGGACTCCACCATATGACCTTGAAGCTGCAGGTTCCCTACCCCTTTAGGTTTGCCAAAAATCACTTTACTTTTTGGGCTTTAATTTCTTCATCTCTAAAAAAGATGTTGGACTAAATTGTCTCTATGTTTCTTCCCATTTTTAGATCTTTGATCTTGTTAGGGCAACTTAGAGGCGTCTGTTTGCTTCAATAAGCAATCAACAGCAAGCATTTATTAAGTGCCTACTACTGTGCTAGGGACAAAAAAGCAAAAATGAACCAACTAGGGACAAAAAAGCAAAAATAAACCAACTTGTTTTCTACTGGGGGAGATAACATGTTCATATATATATTTATATACAAAATATATACAAAATAAATAAAGGGAGATTTTGGAGGGGAAGGAGATGGGGAAGGCTTATTTAAGATGAAATACAAGTGTATTAAATAAGACTGACTGCTACAGCATTGATCCCGAAGGTTTGCCTTTTCTATAGAGTTGAGTGGATGTTGCTCTACCAAGGCATGGTGGTGCTGGTTGCCAGCCAAGTGTGGTGGACATGGGAGGTGGAAGATGTCTTTCGAAAAGTGAAGCAAGGAGAAAAACAGGCAATGAAAAGTTATGGCCAGAAAATGCACAAGCAGATCGATGAACTGGTAACTCAGATCACCAAACCATTAAGCAAAAATGACAGAAAAAAATACAACACAGTTCTCATCATTGATGTGCATGCCAGAGACATTGTGGATTCATTTATAAGAGGCAGGTAAGGACCTCCAGAAAAATGTCTTCTTGTTTCCTCCTCACTGTTCTTTGCTTGATTCCAGCTTCTTCCCCCTTTCCCCCCTTCCTTCTTCACCTTCTCTATGAACTCTTTTTTTCTCCAGTATTCTTGAAGCTCGGGAATTTGAATGGGAAAGTCAGTTGCGCTTTTATTGGGATCGAGAACCAGATGAGTTAAACGTCCGTCAATGTACTGGAACTTTTGGCTATGGTTATGAGTATATGGGTCTGAATGGGCGATTAGTCATCACGCCAACTACCGACCGCATCTATTTAACACTAACCCAGGTAAAGGTTGGAGATGTGCTCTCAAGCACACACACACACACACACACACACACCCCTATTTTTTTAACTATTTAATTTAATTTGATAATGGCAACTTGTGAGATATATATATGTATGTATGTATGTATGTATGTATCTCTATCATAAGTTGCCTCTATCTCAATATTATAAGTTGTCATTATTAAACAGTTTGTAGAATCAAAGGTTACATTTTGTAACATTTGTTACATTTACATCTTGTTCCTAGTCAGAGCTAGTACTTTGACTCTAATCGTCTTCTCTAAGACTATTTCGTATCTCTGCTCCATATGTGTCTTTGTATTTATTTATGTACATGTTGTCTACCCCATTAGAATGTAAACTCCTTGAGGGCAGGCACTGTTTTTGCTTTTTTTTTTTTTTGGTATCTTCAGTGCTCAGCCCAGTTCCTGACACATAATAAGTGCTTAATAAACAAATATTGATTGATTAAAATTGGTTGATTATACTTTCCTTTGTAGGTCTAAGATAAGTGAAATAGTAAGAATGTAGTTGTTTTAACACTTGTAAATTAAAGTTCAATATGAAAAAAAAACGACTTTATGCCAGTGATTGGAAAAGGACTGCCACCAATATAATTAAATTGTCACTAGTGAAATTTAACAAGAAGGTAAACTGAAGCATGTTCCTTTGAGCAAGTTGATGATTTATTAGCAGGGTCACAACCAGCCAATAAAGCAGGCCAATAGATTGTCTCAGTTTCCGGCCAAAGTTCAAGAACTGAAGATGCAACTCATTTTTCTAGGCATAGGATAAAGGATAGAATAGAAACAAATCAATTGGTTATAGAACTGGCAACATAATAGGGTTGAGGGAGCATGATTGGTTACATTAAAGAAAGTGGGCATAGCACGCATTTGGGATGAAGACCACCTCCCCTTGTTACTAAGAAATGCTTTTGTGAATTTATAGGTTTCAGGTGCATCTTGAGGTTACTGATAGGGAACCAGGGATGTAGGCTCAGTGGTGACTGGTAATTAGATAAGACCACCCTTTTAACTGGCAAGGATGAGGCTAAAGATGGGACAGGGTCAACTAGTCTGCATCTCAAGGGTAACATACTTTGGAGTGTGGATGTCCCTTGGCAGGAGTGATTTACAGATGTTGCTGAGACAATTCCCATAGAGACAGAGTATTTTATGATAGCGTTGAACCTCTAAACTTAAGAGTTTTTGTTTAACTGACAGATGTTGTGAAAAAGCTCAGACTTTTTCATCTAACTTCAGAGGAGGAAGCTGAACTTTTGAGCTCATGCTTTTTCACTTACAGGCAAAGAAGAGGCTTAGGTTTGTTATTGAGAATATGGAATATGATTACAGATAAAATCACCTATGGAGTAAAATAAAATTTAAATACATGATCTGTGCCTGATTTTGACACTGTATAGGGAACACTGTTCTTGCCTCTGGGAGACAGAGTTCAACTCATGTATGTCCCATACCATGATGGAGCTTACTACCTAGGAGGGGTGAGGGAAGCTAAGTGGTGCAGTGGATAGAGCTCCTGGCCTGGAGTCAGGAAGTCCTGAGTTCAAATCCAGCCTCAGACACTCACTTGCTGGGTGACCTTAGGCAAGCCACAACTGAAACAACAACAACATCTCACAGGGGGATAGGACACCTACATAGTTCAAAAACTTTAAACTCTAACTTTGTATTAAGTGCTTTGGGAAGGAACAAAATACTAGAGAGAAAACATTATTACTCAGAGAGAAGATGAGGGAAGCTATGGGGAGCAGGTGTGGCTTTAGAACTGACCATTGGTGAGTGGGCAGGCAAATGAGGGGAGAGATGATATTCCAGGAACATTGGAGTAGTGGGAGTGAGCACAGCACAGATGAGGGGAAGGGGACATTGTGTTAAGGAGGTGAGGCAGAGGGTGGTCACCAGGTTGGTTGGAATAAGCTGTATATATAAAGCTGGAAATGGAGGGTGGCAGCAGATTGTGAAGGGTTTTAAATGCCTAGGAGTTTGAACTGTACACACTAGAGTTATAAGTCTAGAGCTGGAAAACACCTTAAAGGCCACCAACCCCAACCCTCTCATTTTACAGAGGAGGAAACTGAGGCAGGCAGAGATTAAGTGACTTGTTCAGGGTCACACAACCAGTAAGTATCTGAGGTAGGATGGGAACCCAGTCTTCCTGACTCAAGGTCCAGTGCTCTATCTGTCTTTTAGGCAGAAGATATTGTAGAAAGAATCCTTGTTTATGTACAGGTTGAGCTAGATGGCCTTTGGTGAGGGAGTCCCTGAACATTTTTGTGATCAAGTCCAATCAGAATGATACATTCTTCAGAATGCTAAGGATCTGTGATTTTTCTTGAGGATACTCACAGGCTGAAAAAGTCATTCCCCCTTGGGCCACATGGGCTGAATTTGGCAAGGCAGGTCCTAGAATGACTGACATTAGTAGGACAGACAGTCCATTACTAGGGCCACATGGAAAACTTTTCCGGTGATGGGGCTTTATAGTAGCCTGGCAAATAGTCTTAGAGAACTCAGAGTCATTTCCATACTATACCCAATCATCAGAATAGGATTTTAAAAATTAAATGGAAATTTTTTAACATGCATTTATTACCTTTCATTTCAATTCAATAAACATATAACAAGTGCTTGCTAGGTGCCAGGCACTGTGCTAAGTGTGGGGGATACACTAAGAAAAAGAGACAGTCCCTGCCCCTTCAAGGAGTTTACAGTCTAATGGGAGAGGGGAGCATGGCTTGGGGGGAAGGGAGGGCAGTGTGTCTTGGAGTAGAAAATGGAATTACCTGGAAGGTTATGAGCCTTCTATAAAGGGAGGCATTGGATGGAATTGTATGTTCTACCCTCCTGTCAGAGGGGAGAGGCAGCTGAGGGAGAGAGTTAAGATGATGAGTATCAAAACCTTCAAGGTGATGAGAATCCAGATGATCACTTTATCCTGGGTGGGGCATGGTGTTCCTGGGAGCCAAGTCAGCAGAATTACTGATGGAAGGTGGAAAATATCTCTTCTCTCTACCTTCCTCTCTCTGCTACTCGGGAAAAACCTTTGTTACAAGAAACAGAATAAGACTTTAATAGAACTTTTCATAAGGAAGGTTATTCTGGCAGGGCTATTTAATAAATTTAACAGATATTTATTAAATGCCTACCATACACAATATTTTAGATGCTACAGATACGAACACCACACAGAATCTCTTGGCCTTTCAGAACTTTTATTCGTTGTAGTTCAGTCCTCTCAATCATGTACAGCTCTTAATGATCCCATTTGGGGTTTTCTTGGCAAAGACACTGGCATAACCAGTGCCATTTCCTTCTCCAGCTCATTCCTTAGCTGAGGAACTTAGGCAAACAGTGTTAAGTGACTTGTCCAGGGTCACACAGCTAGTAAGTGCCTATGGCCACATTTGAACTCAAGTGTTCCTGACTCCAGGTCCTATGCTCTATCCACTGTGCTACCTAGCTGCCCCTTCTTGGAGCTTACATTCTACCCATATGGAAAATAGATTTGAGGAATGAGAGGATGGAGGCAGGAAGAGCTGTTGGGAGGCTACTTGTATGGGCAATGAAGGGGCTATACTAGGGTGATTGGCAATGGGAGGAGAGTTTCCACTATGGATGAAAGAGATAGTTCACAGGTGGAGTGAACAAGATTGGTAATCATCTGGACACAAGAAGGAAGGGTCAAAGGCATCCTCCTTCACATTCTGCCATGCTGGGAAGCTTTTCCTGACATCTAGTCCAACCTCTCCTAGTCCTGCCCTGTGGAGCAAAGGGAAAATAAGACAATTCCTTTTAGATACTTGAAACAACTGTCATGGTTCCCATAAGCCTTCTCTTCCTTAAGCTAAACATGGCCAGTTCTTCAACCTGTCCTCTGTGGCATAGATTTAAGACTTTCCATCATTGTGACTGACTTCTTTTGGACACCCTCGAATTTGTCAACATCCTTCCTAATCTGTGGTATCCAGGACTGAACACAACACACCGACATGGTCTGAGCAAGGAGGAATACAGCAATACTAGACTTCCTTATCCCAGGAACCTGTGTCTCTCTTAATGCAGCACAAGAACATGCTCTCTTTTGGGGGGGGTGGCATGTCATGATGGTGACTCATCTTGAGTTTTCAGTCTTTTAAAATAACCAGATTTTTTTTCTGACAGACTGCGCTTTCCCTCTCCTGTACTTGTGAAGTTAATTCCTTGAACTCAAGGGTATGACTTAATGTTTATTCCTAGGCAGCTGGTTGATGCAGTGGATAGAGAGCTAGACTTGGAGTCAGGAAGACCTGAGTTCAAATCCAGCTTTAGACACTCATTAGCTGTGTGACTCTGGGCAGGTGTAGCAGCAAGCACCCTAGCATACCCAGGGTGGCTGCTAACACAGGTTCTTAGATCTAAAGAAAGCAACTCAAAATGGGTTAACAATCTTACTTTAAACAATCAAACATATATCATTTTTACCTAGTTCAGGGGAAAAAGTCAGCACCCTGAACTTCAGAGAATACAAATAGAAGTTACAACAGAAAATAACACAATTCAGCAGACAGGCTTCCAACTGTCTGACCATTACATCCATAACTAGTTAGTTACCAGAGAGGGAAGTACCAATATCTGGGTTTTCAAAGTCAGTGTGGGGGAGGGGAGGGCTCAACAGCTGCTCAGTCTCATCTGGCCACATCATACAACTCTTCCCAAAGCGAGTCCCACAGGAAAACCTAACATCAGGGTATAGCCTTCTCCTGCATCAGAGACCATCACAACCCTCGTGACCCACTGCCCAACCACAAAGTAACAAGGTGTGGGTGTTCCTGAAGAACAAGCGTCCCACCACAGGCTCCAGGTGACCACATTCAGGCAATTAGGGGGCAGAGCGTATTCTCAAATCAGGGAAGGTTCTCAGAGTCACCTAAGCCTATCAAAGGGCCTAGGGGTAGGGGAGATCTTCAGATTCCCATTCCCATAACAGCAGGTACTCATATACCTCAGTTTCCTTACCTATAAAATGGGGATAATAATAGCACCTACCTCTCAGGGTTATTGTGAAGATAAATTAGATAACATTGGTAAAGTATTTGGCACAGTGCCTAGAACATAGTAGGCACTTAATAAATGCTTGTTTCTTTCTGGCAATGGAAGGACAGGGTAAGTGAAGGGTTTTTGGTTCCTAGAAGGTCTATTAGAGAATCACAATTATAAGAGCAGATTTATATTAGTTTCCCTCTCTCTATATATCGGACTTCAGAATAAATTTTTGTTATTAGCTAACATCCATGTTTTCCTTTTGTGCTTGGCTTCTGACAGGCATTGTCCATGTATTTGGGTGGGGCACCAGCAGGTCCAGCAGGGACAGGAAAAACCGAGACCACCAAAGACCTTGCCAAAGCCTTGGGCTTGCTTTGTGTCGTGACCAACTGTGGAGAAGGCATGGATTACAAAGTAAGGACTTTTACCATTCTTTCTCTTTTCTGTGATGGGCAGCAAGAACAAAGCAGTGACTCCCAAGTACGAGGCATTGCCCTGTGTGCCCTGCTCTGGGGAGAGGAAATGGATGCTTTAGAAAAGATTCTCTATCAAGTTTGGCCGCAATGACCTCTGAAGTTTCTTCCAGATCTGGGTGTAATTACCCATCACTCTGCCCTTCTTATGCTACATAGATGCTTACTATGTGTTTGTAGATTGGTTAAATTAAAATGTGGTAAAGGGTGTTTAAAAAAATTTTTTTTGGCTCAGGGAAAGCAAGGCAATTGGGATTAAGTGACTTGCCTAAGGTCACACAGTAAGTATGTTAAGGGTCAGAGGCCAGATTTGAACTCAGGTCCTCCTACTCCAGGGCTGGTGCTCTATTCACTGTGCCACCTAGCTGCCCTGAGGGTGGTTTTGGTTTTTGTTTTTCTGGATGGGATTCTTCCTGCAGGGTCTGTGAGCCCCTCCTGATTTGGGGCAGAAGCAGCCAGCTGAGCTGCAGCCAGAAACAAAACCAGGGCCTCTGCTGCTGCTTCCTGGTCATTTCCTGGCTTTTAAAGTCTGTTGGACTCATTGGTGGGATGAATGATGGGGAGTCGGGCAAGGAGGAAGCATAGCCTTGGTTCTCCTAGGGAGTCACAAGATCCCTTGGTTCATAAGTATGAGCCCTGTGGGAAAAAAAGGAGAAAATTGCTGAGTGGAGTCAGCAAGGTCATAGAGGCTTGGAGTCAGGAAGTCCCCTGTAATTCACATCCTGCCTCAGTCACTTACAAGCCACAGTTCAGTTCACCTGGGTGGCCTTGGTTTCCACATCTGTCAAATGAAGGGGATGGACCAGAAGGCCCTGAGGCTCCTTCTCCTTCCACATCTCTGATTCTCTGCCCCAGCATAAGCAAGGCAGTGAGTGGTCTGATGTTCCTCTTGCTTCAGGCTGTTGGGAAGATCTTCTCAGGCCTGGCCCAGTGTGGAGCTTGGGGCTGCTTCGATGAATTCAATCGCATTGATGCCTCTGTGCTCTCAGTCATCTCTTCCCAGATTCAGACCATTCGAAACGCTCTGATCCATCACCTGACAACGTTTCAGGTGAGCATGAGGGGGATGGGCATTGGAGCTTCCACAGGCAGAAGGAGGAAGTGACGTATTCTTTCCACAAGTGACCACCTTTCTTGGATTCCTCACTTTGGTTCAGCCAGAAGCTCTGCCCATTGGCGACAGTCTTCCCAATCCAGATTTTCTAGAGATGAACTTTTGGTCTTGGCAGAACTATTGCCAACCCTGGTGTTCACTTTCCCAAAAAGTATTACTAAGAACTCTGCTGGGAGGCAGGTGAGCCTGGGCCTCAGACCCAAGGGCACCATATTTCATACCTGGCTGGAAGAGGAGGGAGGAGATGAACCTCCATGTCGGCAGCAAGAGGAAACAAACCAGACAGTCGAGGGTCTCTCTCTCCTGAACTCGGCTTTTTCTTTCCAAGCACTTGGAGGGCAGGACCTGGGTTATTTTTGTCTGGTCTCCCCAGTCCCTAGCCCAGTAATCCACACAAATGAGGGCGTGGTATATTCCTGGCTGAATAGAACTGAATTCTTTGTTGTGGGGAAGCCTGACTTGTCCTTACTTTTTTGTGCTTTAGTTTGAAGGCCAAGAAATTTCCCTGGATTCTCGCATGGGCATCTTCATTACTATGAATCCAGGGTATGCTGGCCGGACAGAACTCCCGGAGTCTGTGAAGGCTTTGTTCAGGCCTGTGGTTGTAATTGTGCCGGACCTCCAACAAATCTGTGAGATCATGCTCTTCTCCGAGGGATTTCTTTTGGCAAAGGTAGGAGAAATGTAATTAATGTAAAGTGAATGAGCTTTAGACCCTTAGCCTTCCTCCTAGGTTTCTGTAATGTCTTTTTCTCTTAGCACCATCTCCTACAGTTACAGCTTTAAACATTTTAGCTCTCAAAGCCCCCTCCCCCACCCCTTTGCTTTCTATTTATTTTGTTTTCAAAGAACAAGGCAAAGACCTTTTTCTCTGGTAATTGATGACTGTGAACAAGGAGATCCCAATGCATACCCAAGGATCCCACCCACACAACCACAAGACAAATACTGCTTCATGATGATCTAGTCCTGTGATTTCATTGGTATAAAGAACTCCCTCTACCAATGCAGGTTGGCACCTTTTATGCACCTGGGTCATGGAGAGGCCAGGTGACTCATCCAGGGTTAAACCCCTAACATGGTTCATAGGCAGGACAAGAAGCTATTTCTTGCTGACCCTTCACCAGTGAAATGACTGAAGGTGTTGAATAGTGAACATTTTCACTATAATGGGGTGATGCCAGCTGGTCAGATGAGGCCCTTTGCCTCAGAGAGGAGGAGGGGCAGATAGGATGACTGGTGGTCTTTAAGCTCAGTTCCTGATACCAAAAGAATTCTCCCTTTGTCCTTAGTATTAGACAATGTTGACCAGTCATTCTTCAGGTCATTCAGACTCAAGTCTGTGTTCTGGGCATCCTGGGTAGGAGTCTGGCTTCACTTCATACAGACTCAGGGAAGCATAGATTACCTGCAGGGACTGAGAGCAAGAATAGTGAACCTCCTTGGGGCCATGCCTCTCTTTTTATCTGAGGCCCAGAGACAGGAAATGAATTGCCTAAAGTCAGAGAAGAAATAAGTAGCAGAGGTTAGATTCAAACCCAGGTTCTCTGACTCCATGTCTAGGGCTCTTTCCACTGCGTCTCATGTCTTCTTGTATCCTTTGTGCATGTGAATAAACCACCAGGTTCATTCACCCTGTGGTTAAATCAGAGGATTTTGTAGCAGGGACATATCACAGTGGATAGAGCGTTGGACCTGGAGTCAGGAAGACCTGAGTTCAAATCCAGCCTCAGACAGTACCTGTAAAACTGAGCAAATCACTTAACTGCCATCTGCCTCATGTGTGAAAAGGAGATGATCATAATAGCACCTTCCCGTCGGGGCTGCTGTGAGGATCAGATGGGGCAGTCTGGATAAAGTCCTCAGCACAGCACCTGGCATGTGGTCAATGTTAAATCTTATTATTGATTATCATTATGCCTTGGTTTGTTTTTTTTTAGTTTTTTTTTTTTTTGACTTGAGGACCTTGGGTTCCTTTATGTTCATCATGACAAAGCAGAATTCATCCGTTGTTTTATTGGGATCCTGGGATAAAGTATCTGGATCTTCTGTTTCTCAGGTGCCCTCAATATCTGCCATTCAGGTATTGGGGGAAGTAGATTGAGACTTCTTGGAACAGATTTAAATGATCATTTGGTTTTAAGACAAAGTGAGCCAAAGCATTATTTTTTGACATACTTTAAACTTACTCTTCAAGGCATAGGAGTTAGATAGCTATATACATTAAGGTTTTCAGGAAATTCCCCTTTCCCCCATTTGGTTTTTGGTGTATTCATCAAAATTTCATAAAGTGTTGGGTTTTTTCCCCCATTTCTTTTTAATTTTGAAATAGGTGAAAAACCTCAAAGACAATCATGTTTGTATACCCAAAGGGAAGTGTTGATCTTTGTTTTGTATTTTATATCATATCAAGGCTCTGGCTTTCTGCCTGGTGTTCATCTTTCATTGATGATTTCTTCTGCCAAACAGACGCTGGCCAAGAAGATGACTGTGCTGTACAAACTGTCCCGGGAGCAGCTGTCCAAACAGCACCATTATGACTTTGGACTGAGGGCTCTTAAGTCAGTGTTAGTGATGGCTGGTGAACTGAAGAGAGGCTCTTCTGAACTGAAAGAGGTAGGATGAGATAAGAGGTAAGGAAAGCTGTCACTTCTAGTGTCACATCTTCATTTAGTAACTAAGAGTAATAATAATAATACAAAGGCAACTAGGTGGCTCTGTGGAGAGAGCACTGGACCTGGAGGCAAGAAGACCCGAGTTCAAATTCAGCACCAGATGATTCCTAACCATTTTGCCCTGGACAAGTCACTTGACCTCTGTCTGTCTCAATTTCTGCATCTGTAAAATGGGGATAATAATAGCACCTGCCTCCTAGGTGTGTTGTGAGATAAAGTGAGATAATCATTGTGAAGTGCTTTGTAATCCTCGAAGCCCAATACCAAAGATAGCTATTATTGTTCATAGTAATAACAAAAAACAAAAAGTTTAAAAAGTCAAAAGATTAAGGTGACACAGGGAGTCAAGGTAGTACAAAGAACAAAATAAACAATTTGAGATCAATCAAAAACTACAGTAGAGGCTTGAGAAGAAAGAAATCAGAGATGAGAGAGAACCTCTGAAGAGGGAGGATGGGGAAAATTCCCGGCTGTCTGGATGATTACAAGGAGTCAAAGCAAATGAAAGCGAAGTGTGCATACAACAAGAGCACATAGCTCATGCATTGCTAATATAATTAATGGTGCACCCATTATTTCAAGGTAGATGATGGAAACTAGCTTCCTTGTGAAACTGGAAAGAGGTGAGGCTGGATAGTATTCATGATTATTGACTTAGGAGCAAAGCACTTTAGCATTTTCCTCTCAAATGCAAACCTGATTCTCCTTCCTTTTTTTTTAAAACTAAAATTTTAAATTGATTTTTGTTGTTGTTCAGTCATTTAATTGTGTCCAACTGTTCATTGCTCCATGGACCACAGCATGCCAGGCCCTTTTATCCTCTACTGCCTCCTGAAGCCCATCCAAGCTCATGTCTGTTGTTTCCATGACACTCTATCCACCTCATCCTCTGCTGTCCCCTTCTCCTTTTGCCTTCAGTCTTTCCCAACATGAAAGTCTTTTCCAGTGAGTCCCATCTTCCACATTATGTGGCTGAAGTATTTAAGTTTCAGTATTTGACCTTCCAGTGAATAATCTGAATTAATTTCTTTACTAAGAGACTCTCCAAAGTCTTCTCCAGCACCACATTTCAAAAGTATCAATTCTGCAGTGTTCAGTTTTCCTTATAGGCCAACCATCATAGCCATATATTGCTGCTGGAAAAATCATAGACCATATAGACCTTTGTTGGCAAGGTGATGACTCTGATTTTTAGTCTTTTGCCCAGATTTACCATAGCTCTCCTTCTAAGGAGCAAGTGCCTTTTAATTTCATGGCAGTAGTCTCCATCTGCAGTGATCTATAAGCCCAAGACTATGAAATCTGACACTGCTTCCATTTCTTCTCCTTGTGTTTTTTAGGAGGTGATGGCACCAGTAGATCTTAGGTTTTTAATGTTAAGCTTCAAGCCAGCTTTTACTGTCTTCTCTTTCACCCTCATCGGGAGGCTCCTTAATTCTTCTTAATTTTCTGCCATCAGAGTGGTATCAGCTGCATGTCTGAGATTCTTGATATTTCTCCTAGTAACCTTAAATTCTGACTTTTGATTTGTCCAGCCTATCATTTCACATAATGTACTCTGCATATAAGTTAAATAAATAAATTGATAATATATAGCTTTGCTGTACTCCTTTTTCAATCTTAAACCAATCAGTTGTTCCATGTTCAGTTCTAATTGTTGCTTCTTGACCTGATTACAGGTTCCTCAGGAGACAAGTAAGATGATCTGGGAGTCCCATCTCTTTGAGGACTTGCCATATTTTGTTGTGACCCACACAGTCAAAGGCTTTAATGTAGTCAATGAAGCAGAAATAGATGTTTTTTCTGGAACTCCCTTGCTTTCTCCATAATCCAGTGAATGTTGGCAATTTGGTCTCTGGTTCCTTTGCCACTTTGAAAACCAGTCTGCTCTTCTGGTAATTCTCAGTTCACATATTGCTGAAGCCCAGCTTTCAGAATCTTCAGCATAACCTTGCTGGCATGTGAATTGAGTGTGATTGTTCAGTAATTTGAACATTCCTTGGCATTGCCCTCCTTTAGGAAACTGATCTTTTACAATCCAGTGGCCACTGGATTGTACATCAATTTTACAGCACCATCTTTGAGGATTTTATATAGCTCAGCTGGAATTCTGTCACCTCCACTAGCCTTATTGTTAGTAATGCTTCCTAAGGCCCACTTGACTTCATTCCCAAGGGTGTCTGGCTCTAGATCAGTAACCAAACCATTGTTATTTTATATCACCTATATTTCTCCCTGTATCCATCCTCTTCCCTCCTCCCAGAAAGCCATCTCTTATAAAATATTTATTTTTAAATATAAAAAGAGGGGAAAAATGGGAAAAATTTGATAAAAATCTGACAATATATGTAATGTCCCATATCTGTAGATCCCCACCTCTCCAATAGAATGGGAGGGGGGAGGTTTTAAAAAAAACATTTTTTTCAATGGGCAAAAATCTATTTTCTCTCCCTCTTCTGACTGCTGCTCCCCCACCCCCCGAGAGAAAGATAAAAGAAAAACAAAACCATTATAACAGATATACTTAGTCAAACAAAATAAATTTCCTCAATAGCCAAGTCCAAAAATATGTGTCTCGGCACCCTGAGCCCATTATCTCTTGTAGAGGAGGTAGGTAGCATGCTTCATTACCTGTCAGTCCTTTGGAATCCTTTGCTCATGTGTTGATCAGAGTTCTTAAGCCTTTCAAAGTTATTTATTTTTACAATGTTGGTATTATTGTATAAATTGTTTTCTTGGTTCAATTCACATCAGTTGATATAAACCTTATCAGGTTTCTATGAAATCATCTCTTTCATTATTTCTTGCAATACAGTAGTATTCCATTATGTTCATATGCCATATTTTTTTTAGTCATTCCTCAGCTAATGGTAACTCCACTTAATTTCTAGTTCTTTGCAACTACAAAAAAAAAAGCTACTATAAATATTTTTGTACAGGTGAGTCTATTTTCTTTTTCTTTGATTTCTTTGGAATATAGACCTAGATGTAGTATTACTAGGTCAAAGGGTGTGCACAGTTTGATAGCTTTTTGGGTTATAGTTCCAGATAGCTTTCCATAATGGCTGGACCAATTTGTAACCCAGCTTTACTGATATCTGCCATTTTCCTTTTTTTGGTAAACTTTGTCAATCTTATGGGTGTGAGGCGGAATCTTAGAATTGCTTTAATTTGTATTTCTTTAATTATTATGATTCAGATAATTTTTATTGATATTTTTTTACTGATAGATTGGATTTTTTCCTCAGAAAACTGCCCATTCATATTATTTGACCATCTATCAGTTGGGGAGCAATCCTCATTTTGAAATGAAGCTTGTTCATTTTGTTATATTTGTTTTTAATTGTTTTGTGTTTTTTTTTAAATTTACATTGTTGTACTCATTATGTACACTGTCATATTGTTGGTTCTGCTTACTGCACTTTGCAACAGTTCATGGAAGTCTTCCTATGTTTCTTTGTATTTATCACATTTGTAATTTCAGATAGTGCAACAATATTCCATTTTATTCATGTGCCACAGTTTGTTTAAATATTCCCCAGCTGCTTTGTTTTTGGTTCTTTGCCATCAAAGAAAGGATTCCTACAAACTTTGGTGAACATGGCCTTTCTTTTTATCAAAGACCTTTTTAATATTATGTAATCAAAATTATCCTTTTTATCACCTTTGTCCCTCGTTTGATCGTGAATGATTCCTCTATCCATAGAACTGAAGTGATTGCTTCCTTCTTCTCCTAATTTGTTTAGGATGTCACACTTTATGTTTAAGCAACATTTTCTGAAAAGATATCTTGTGATTTCATGTTGACCAGGACGTGGTCCTAATGAGGGCCCTCAGGGACATGAATCTGCCCAAGTTCGTGTTTGAAGATGTTCCTCTTTTTCTCGGCTTGATTTCTGACTTGTTCCCTGGGCTCGATTGTCCTCGAGTGCGCTACCCCAGTTTCAATGACGCAGTAGAACAGGTTCTAGAGGAGAACGGTTATGTTGTCTTACCGGTTCAGGTAAAAATCAGATGGGAAACAGATGGGCAGTTCTTATGGACTTCTCAAGTCCTTTCTCTCTTTCTCATAGCTTTTCTTTTGGAAAATAGTAAAGAGACTATTCTCTTTTATAGAGATTGATTTATGATTTTTATTTATAAAATTTTAATTATTATAATAAATTTATTTGTAGTAATAAATAGATAATTTATTTATGAATTTATATATAATACATAAGTACATTTATCATTTATTTAAAATTAATTTTATTATTAAAAGCTTGAGAGTTGTTTTTTAACTGGATGACAATGTGTATCTTACAGGTGGATAAAGTGGTTCAAATGTATGAGACCATGTTAACCCGCCATACCACTATGGTGGTTGGACCTACCAGAGGGGGCAAGTCAGTTGTTATCAACACTTTATGCCAGGCCCAGACAAAGTGAGTATGGCAGCACCTGTAGTGGTTGGCAGGATTGTCATGCTTTGCCTCAGTTTTTATTTTCCTGGAATTGAGGATTTTTTTGTTCTTTTTTGTATTTTTGTGGAATGATTTCACCAGCACATTTTAGGATGTAAAACCTTGAACCTTGAACTGACGGAGGTTCAATTTCTTTTTGTAGAATGAGAATAGTAACACCCCTGCTAACCTCATGGGGGTGTTTTGGGGATAAATAATGAAATTCAGTTTTGTTGTTTAGGCAGATTATTCCTAGAAAGTGACTTAGGCACATTGGGATGGGTTGGGGGTGGAGTTGGGTATGTTGGGCTCTGTTGTATGTGGTGGGCTAATGACCAGAAGAACTAATACACTTTCCAAAGGGTCTTTTACTCCCAGTGATTAATTTAGGTTAAGGAAGGACAAAAACTTCAGTGCTTTGAGATTTTCAGAAAATCATAAATCCAGGTTACTATTACTGTTATTTCTATTAGGGATGGGGGTTTTATTTTTTGATATCTTATTCACTCATAAGTGGATTGCTAATCTGAACTGCATATATATACATATATATTTTTTCTGCCATAAATATTAGTATTAGTATATATGTATATGTGTATATATGTATACGCATATACATATAAACATACACACATATACACACTAGTACTTTTTGTTCTGCCATAAATATTAGTATTAGTATATATGTATATGTGTATATATGTATATGCATATACATATAAACATACACACATATACACACTAGTACTAATATTTATGGCAGAACAAATAAATACCATAAAATAAGAGTAGATAGAGAACTAGGCTTGGACCTGAGTTCAAATTCTGCCTCAAACCTCCCTGGGCCTCTGTTTTCTTATCTGTAAAATGAGGGGGTTAGACTCAGTGGTTTCTAAGGTCCTTTCAAGCTATTTAATACCCTGAGACCCTATTCTTTGTAGTTACCAATCCTACTAAGTAGTCCTTAGCAGTCATAACAATTAAGGTAGATAAGGCATTTATTTAAAAAAATTTTAAATTGAATTTTTTTAGGTTTGCATTTTTTCTTTCCCACCTTTCCCAAACCACTGAAAAAGCAAGAAAAATAAAACTCAAATGTAGTGAAACAAAATAAATTCCCGACATTGGCCATGTCTAAAAAAAGTCTCAAATCAGCACCAATAATGAATTAATGTACTTATTTTTACCACAGCCCCTCCAACCATTTGTAATTTTCCTTTTTGTCAACTTTCCAATATTCTGGGTATGAGATGAGTTGTTTTAATGTACAATTTTCCAATTAATAGTGATTTAGAGCATTTTTTCCCCTTGTGGCTATTGATAGCTTAGACGTCTTCCCTGTGTGAAACTGACTATTCATATACTTTGACCATTTATTAACTGAGAGAATGGCTCTTTTTGTTTAAATCTGAATCTGTTCTCTATATATATTTCGACTGAGATCTTTATCAGAGAAACTTGTAGGAAAGATTTTCCCGACATTTACCTGTTTCTCTCCTAATTTTTCCTGCATTGGTTTTGTTTATGCAAAACCTTTTTAATTTTATGTAATCAAAACTTTTATTTTGCCTTCTTTGGTCCTTTCTATCTTGGTCATGAACTCTTTCCCCATCAATAAATCTGACAGATAATTTCTTCCTTGATTCCTTAATTTGTTTATGATATGAGGGCCTTATGAAGTATCAGACATGTAGAGTTATGAAGTTAATTTCTCTTTAACTGATGTTGTGTTTTTAACCTTGGGCTTCAGTTCTCAATCTAAACACCCTGTTCAGGTACAGCTCTCTGGTTTTCCTCTTTGCTTCAGATGGCTTAACACATCATGTGTTTTTAAATTAGGCTTGGCTTAGTGACGAAGATCTACACACTAAACCCCAAGGCAATGAGTGTGATAGAATTATATGGCATTTTGGATCCTACTACCCGAGACTGGACAGATGGTGTGTTGTCAAACATCTTCAGGGAGACCAATAAGCCAACTGACAAGAAAGAGAGAAAGTAAGTGTTTTCAGAAATCATGAAGAGTTTAGTCACTTAACAGAAACAATTGAAAATCATATCAGGATCTACAGGTCAAGAATATTATTAAGAATTACTTTGTGGCAAAATGAGGCCAGAAAAGATTCAGATGTTATATTTTAGCTCAAAATCTGTTATGACAAATCCCCTGAATAATCCCAAGCGGCATCATAAAAGGAGTGTCAGCTCCCTCATTCTGAAGGCTGGACTTTTCATTATTATTTCAAATGCTTTTTGATTGAACAAAATTCCAGTACAGCAGTGTAATTGGGACAGCCTCTGTGGGTTGATCCCCATAGAATATAACCTGTATGAGACTCTGCCTTACTTGTTGAAATAACTAATGTGCAACTTGTCTTGTGATGCTATAATGCCCAAAATTACTTGAATGCACTAGGAGAGAGAGTGCTGGCTTTACAATCCAGGAGCTTAGTTTGAATTCTACCTTTGCTACTTATTTGCTGTGTGACCTTGGCAAGGCACCAATCCTCTCTGGGCCTCAGGTCCTCTCTGTGAAATGAAGGGGCTGGTCAAGATGGATTCTAAGGCCCCTTTCACCTCTAAACCCTATGATCCTATGACATGGAATCAGGACAGAATCCTAGAATTTCAGGGTTGGGAGAGACCTCATAGACTATCTGCTCTAACCCATAACAACACAAATCCTTCTCTACAGCATGTTTGATGAATTGTCATTCAGTGTCTGCTTGGAGCTTCCCCCTTCCCCCATTGAGGGGAAGTCCATCATCGCCTGATCCCCCATCCCTTCTGAGATGGTCCGTTCCACTTGGGGACAGCTCTCTTCATTAGGAAGCTTCTCTTGTCTCTGCAACAGCTCCCAAGACCAGGGTGCATGCTCTTTATTGGGGCTCACCAGCGAGAGGCAGGTGACTCTGATTCACTAAGCTGGGGAAGCCAGCCACTTTGTTAAAAGAGGCTATTCCTCTTTTACCACCTTCATACAGATACATTTTATTTGATGGCGATGTGGATGCACTCTGGGTGGAAAACATGAATTCTGTGATGGATGACAACAAGCTATTGACCTTGGCTAATGGGGAGCGCATCCGACTTCAGGCTCATTGTTCTCTGCTGTTTGAGGTAAGTGACAGTGAAGTCGTGCAGAGCTAAATTTTAATGGTGTGGCTGGTTGGGACACCCGTCATTTGTTCATCTTAAGTGTTTGTCAAAGGGACTTTTGCATATGGCCACCCATTTTGATGCTTGCATGCTGTAAACAATATTTTTTTGGGGGGGTCTCTACCTGTGCAATAGGACAGGTGTTCTTAACTCTTTTTTGTGTCATGAGTCCCTTTGGCAGTGTGGTGAAACCTAACACATCTTGGAATAATGCTTTTAAATTAATAAAATAAAATACAGAGAATTATGAGGAAAAACCATTTTCACTGAAATGCAGTTACCAAAATGAGTTAAGAACCCCAAGTTCAGGTTAAGAACCCCTGGCATAGGGAACTCCCAGGTGAGAAAGCTCCCTCCACCAAGGCAGGTCAACCTTCTTTGCAACTTAGAGTTGCCTTGGGCACTGAGAGTCTAAAATGACTTGCCCAGGGTCATAGAGTCAGTATGTGATAGAGGCAGCACTGGAACCCAAGCCTTCTGACTCCGAGGCTGCTCTCTACCCACCATACCACCCTTCCTCTCACATCAGAAACTTGTGTGTGAATTTTATCCATGCAGTTCAGCTTTTAAGAATATTTTCCTATCAAAATACAAAATTCTTGACCCTTTGACCACAAATCTAAGGCCTTTGTGATGCATAAAAAGTTTGAGAGACATAATTTCTGGGTAATAAATAATTTTATTAATTATGGTTAATGAATAATTAATAAAAGGATGGTTATTTGGCCATCTCTTGTAAACCAAAGACCCCTCATGGGTGCTTCTTGAAGTTTAAATGTCCTTGGAAGAGTGAGTGTTCTCCATAGGCAGCTATCAATTCTGACGGGTTAACAATTAAGGAGAGAATGAATATTATAATAAGAGTTGGGCTTATTCTAATAAGGGGCAGGGAGAGGGGGACCATGAATCTGATCTTTCAGTCTTAGACAAAGAGATTTATCTCTGCCCAAACCACCCCTGCCTAGGGCAATCTAGACAAAGGGGTCTACCTCCACTCAGACCAGCCTGACTCTTATCCTTTTGATCAGACCTAAACTTTCCCAGTTGGGTGAGTGTTGCACAAGATTTCATCATCAGCCCTTGTTCTTCAGAAAACTAAGCTTTGACTTAATCTCCAAATGAGGAAATAGGAAAGGTAAAAATCTTGGATCTCCTCAATAGCAATCAGTTATTAATATGAGAGAAATGATCATTTCTTTACCTTCTCCAAAGATGTGTCAGTCCAAGAGAATTGTTGAAGGCCAAGTGTCTTTTCATTTTATCTTTCTGCTTTTACCATGAGGCCCAGGCCACAGTGAATGCTTGCTCCATTGGTTCTTACTGGTCTGGGCTCTATTGGATCGGGTTCTTCAATACTTCCAATACTCCTTGCTTTTGTATCTGTCTTTGTTTGAGGTTGGCTGAAATGAAAGGTGTGTGGCCATCACAGAAAGTCCTTGGGCCCCTAGGAGTTACTGGGTAGTGAATTGTAGAGGGAAGGTCCATCCTATGACTTTGCATGATGCCTGGACCAACATCCATGCTGAATCAACATCTTTTGAATTGCATTGAGTAGTAAATGAGTTCATCTGAAACTGAAAAGCATTTGCACATGAGATGATGGTAGTCAGATTTCTGGGAAGCCAGACATTCCACAGGCAATATCCACTTCGATTGTTCCTTGAACATTGTGTAACAGCTTTCTTTTCCTTCCTTCCTTCCTTCCTTCCTTCCTTCCTTCCTTCCTTCCTTCCTTCCTTCCTTCCTTCCTTCCTTCCTCCCTCCCTCCCTCCCTCCCTCCCTCCCTCCCTCCCTCCCTCTCTCTCTCTCTCTCTCTCTCTCTCTCTCTCTCTCTCTCTCTCTCTCCCTCCTTCCCTCCCTCCCTACCTTCCTTCCTTTCTCAGGTTGGGGACTTACAGTATGCTTCCCCTGCCACTGTCTCCCGATGTGGTATGGTTTATGTGGATCCTAAAAACCTGAAATACGAGCCATTCTGGATAATGTGGGTTAACCAGATCAACAACAAGGTAAATGTTATTTCTAAATGATAATGAAACAACTGAGCAGAACTCACAACTGTGTTGAACTCTGGTATCCAAGAAGTGCTGGCAAAGGATGGACATCACTTGGAATGCCTCAGGGCTGTGTCTTGGACCCTGTATTATCTTATGGTTTCACCAAGGACTTGGGTGAAGATGATTTAACTCTGTGATTATTAGGCAGACAGATGTAGGGGCATCATAGCAGACAGAAAGTTGGCCTCGAAGCCAGTAAGACCTGGGTTTGAGTCCCACCTCTGACCCATCCTCATTGTGTGACTTTAGACAAGTCCCTTAATCTCTCAGTTTTCTGGGCATCTCTCTGACTAAGCTATTTTTCAGAGAAGGCAGAGATCCACATTGGGAGAGGAAGTTTCCTTGCCTGGGAAGTTCCCATACATGAAACTCTATCTCCTACCTCCATGCCTTTGAACTGGCTATCCCCTCTGCCTGGAATGCTCTGCCCTCCTATCTCTGCTGCTTAGTTTTCCTGGCCTCCTTCAAGATTCAGTTTCAAATCCCTTGTTCTTCAGGAGACCTTTCTTGGCTCTTCTAGCCACTAATGTCTTCCCCTTTCAGATGACCTTCCATCAACCATATATATTTTGTCCATATCTATTTATTTATACGTTGACTCCCATATCAGAATGGGAGCCCACTGAGGGCAGGGACTATTTTTTTGCCTTTCTTTAGATCCCCTGTGCTTGGCATATAGTTATTGTTTGTCCTTTCTTCTCAAAGAGGCCCATGACATCAGGAAGGTGATGCCATGACCTGCAAGTGAATTAGATTTAAGTGAGGGAGGGCTGTGCAAAGTTACCAGCCTCACTTTCTCTGTCAGAGCCATTTGAGTCCAGTGGCCAGATACAGATCAGGATCACTGGACATGGCCCCAGATACAATGGGAGGCCTTGAATAAATGTTTGTTTACTGACTATACCAGTAAAATCATGGGTCCAGAACTCTATTAAGGAAACATATTGCTATATTTATTAGATATAATATAAGGCCATTATTTTATATATGATAATGACATCTTATATTTATATGGTGACTTGCATTTTTTTTTTTGTGCCTTTTTGGAGGGGGAGAGGCAGGGCAATTGAGGTTAAGTGACTTGCCCAAGGTCACACGGCTAGTAACTAAGTGTCTGAGGTCAGATTTGAACTCAGGTCCTCCTGACTCCAGGGCCAGTGCTCTATTCACTATGCCACCTAGCCACCCCATGTGATTTACATTTTAATAAAGTAGTTTCATCTCTGATATCATTAAATTCTCCCACCTTGTCTGGTAAGTAAGACCGGTCTTCTTATCCCATTTTACTGATGAAGAAACTGATGATGGGAATGGTCCTCTATCTCAAAAGTACTAAGTGGCAAAGCCAGGGCTTGAATGGAGGACTTTCTATTCCACATTTTGTATTTTCTTCAATGAAATCATCTTACTTCTTTGTTATAAATAGAGCATGAATTCTTAGCCTTTTTTGTGTCCTGGACCCCTTGGGCAGTCTGGTGAGGCCTATGGACTACCCCCCGCTCCACCCCCGAATGATGGATTTAAATGTATGATATAAAATGCATAGACTTATGAAGGTAACCAGTTATATTGAAATAGAGTTATTACATTAAAGAAAGCTCCCAGATCTGAGGCTAAAAGCCCCTCGTTGACAGGCTTTTTTATATACAAAAGCATAGTTACCAAAGAAAAATATTTTCAGATATTTGCAATCATCAGTTGGAATCAGGATTTCATTCCTACCATAACTGACTTAGCCAAAATAGGAGTGCCATGCCTCAGTGGTGTGTAATAGTGCCCTTGTGAGAAGAGGGTCCTTCCACTGATCCACAGTGGCCCTTCCCCTTCCCCAAAGCCTTACAATTTGTCCACTGATCAGGTTCCACCAGATCCAGGAGAAGCAGCTTCCACCCATCTTTTGATCATTAAAAAAAAAATTATAATAAAGCCTCTAGTACCTGGTGTTCTGGGGGAGGCAGTGGCCTTTGGTGACATATTGGAATGATGTTCTCTTCCAGCAAGAGCAGAAAGATCTGAACCACCTATTCAAGAAGTACGTCCCCTACCTCATCGACATGATTGTGGAGGGAATGCTTGATGGCAGACAAGGAGAGAAGCTCAAGACCATAGTGCCTCAGACAGACCTAAATATGGTAGGAGAGTGTCACTCTTCCTTATCCTCCCCATCATTACCAATAGTCAACCTCCTGTGTGTAGTGAGGGTGCTGTCCTAGGTTCTGGTAGAAATAAGGAATGGGGCTAAGGTACAATGAATGCCCTCTAGTAGGGGGAAAAGACACAAACTATGAAAGGATCCATACAATTAGTGAACTTATTACCAACCAGAGCTATGAGGGAAGTTTCCTTAGGGGATTTAGACTTTTACTTGGTCTTTAAAGGAGGAGGAGGAGGCAAATGGGAAACTTGGTGGTGTGGTGGATAGAATGCCAGGTCTGGAGTCAGGAAGACTTGTCTTTGTGAGTTTAAATCCAGCCTCAGATGCTTACTAGCTCTGTGACCCTGGGCAAATTACTTCATCCTTTTTGCCTTGGTTTTCTCATCTTGTAAAATGAGCTGAAGACAGAAATGGCAAACTACTCCAATAATTTTGCCAAGAAAATCCAAATGAGATCATGAAGAGTTAGACATGACCTGAAAGTGACTTAACTACAAATCTCTGAGAGAAAGCTATAGCTGGGTTTGGGGAAGACCAGTAAAAGTCTCCTGCAGAAGGTGGAGTTTGAGGGGAGACTTGAAGGAATGTGGAGGTGAAGAGGGAGAGCATTCTGGGCATGAGGACCAGCTAGTGCTAATACAAGGGGATAGACATTATGGGTTGTCTTGAATGAGGAATAGAAAGTAGATTAGTGTGGCTGGAGCACAGAGCACATCAAGGGAAGTAGAGTACAAGAAGACCGGAAGTGTAGGAAGAGTCCAGATTGGGACTATATTTGATCCTGGAGGTAATAGGGAGCCAATGAAGTTTATTGAGTAGGGAAGGTGACATGATCACACTTGAATTTTAGGAAAATCACTTTGGTAGCTGAATGGAGGATGAACTGGAGTGGGAAGAGACCTGAGGGAGGGAAATGAGATGGGAGGTTATTGTAGTAGTTTAGGCAAGAGGTGATAAGGGCATGTGCCAGGGACTTGTGGTTGCATGAGCGGAGAGAAGGGGACATACTTAGGATGGTGTCAAAGTAAAAATGATGGTATTTGACAGCAGATTGGATATGTGGGTCAGGTATGAGTAAATAGAAGTCAAGGAGGATAATGCTAATGATAGCAGTAATAGCTTTTATGTCATACTTTAAGGTGAACAAAGCACTTTACAAGTATTATTTTATCCTCACAACAAACCTGTGAGGCAGGTGCTAGTATCATCCCCCTTTTACAGGGAGGAAACTGAAACAAATACAGGTTAAGTGATTAGCCCAGGATCACACAACTATTATGTGTCTAAGGTAGGATTCAAACTCAGGGCTTCCTGCCTCCAGCTTGGTGCTCCATCTACTGCACCACCTCGTGGCCTCTATACCACATAGCTGTGCAGTTAGGAGAACACTGAGTTTGTGCGCCTGTGACTGGGAGGATCGTGGCACCCTCAAAAGTAGCAGAGAAATTGGGAAGGAAGGACAATTTTGGGGCATGATAATGAGTTCTGTTTTGGCCATGTTTAGTTTGAGATTCCAATGGGAAATACAATTTGAGATGTCCAAGAGGCATTTGGCAACATGGGACTAACATTCTAGAGACAGATTAGGACTCTGTCTGTCAATCTGGGAATCATTGTAATTGAGCCTATGGGAGATGATGGGATCACTAAACCATGGGGCAGGGCAGAGCCTCAGAGGACAGTCTTAATGTGTGTGACCTAGACAAAGAACCCATAGAGTCATTGAGCAGTGATTAGTGGACAGATGGCAGATCTAGGAAAGAACATGTCATGTAGTCCTAGAGAGTAGAGGATATCTAGGAGGAGAGTGTGATGAATAGCGTCAAAGGTGGCAACTCTCAGGGAAGCTGGATGGCCAAGATGCTAAGATGTCCATGCCTGCACCATGGGGAAGCTCTCCTTGTTGGTCTCTCTGCCTCAACTCTCCCTTCTCTGATACACCTTCCATACAGCTGCCAAAAGTATGTCACTCCCTTTTCCCCAAACCTGAAGTGGCTCCCGTTTTTCTGTAGGTTCAATGACAAGCTCTCCTGCTTGGCATTCAAAATCCTTCACAACTTGGATCCAACCTATCTTTTGGTCCTTATTCTACATTATTCCTCTCCATGCTTGTAAAGTCTAGATCAACTATTATTCAAGAGTCCTTCCCCATACACGTGACCTTTCATCTCCCATCTTCATCTCTGTACTGGCTATCTCTCATCCCTGGGGTACCCTCCTTCCTCACCCCTATCTCTTAGAATCTCTTGCTTCTCACTCCACCTAGTTCAAGAGGCATTTCCTTTCCTTCACCCACTAGTGTTTTCCCCTTCAAATTGCCATGTATATATTTTTATTTACTCATATGTGTGTGGGCCATTTCCCTCAGTAGAATGTGAGCCCCTTAGGTCAGAGGTGTTTTTTTTTTTTTCTGTCTCCTTAGCACAGCGATTGTCCCATTGCAGGTTCTTCCTGAATGCTTGCTCTCTTGATGTATGGCTGGAGCTGATCACCTGGGCCTAGAATTCTGAATCATGTGCTCTCCCTTATTCACTAGGTGACTCAGTTAACCAAGATGTTGGATGCCTTGCTCGAGACAGAAATAGAAGAATCCGAACTCTTGGAATGCTACTTCTTGGAGGCTCTCTACTGCTCTTTGGGGGCCTCTCTCCTGGACGATGGCAGACTGAAATTTGATGAATGTGTTAAACGGGTTTCCTCCATGTCAACTGTAAATGATGAGGAAGTCTGGGCCAAACCTGGTGAATTGCCAGGTTGGTACCAGCTGGTTTGACTCATAATCCTATATGTGACATTGATGTTATTTGTGGCATAGTGGATAGAGTTCTGCAGCCTTGGAGTCAGGGGGACCCCAGTTGCTAACACACTGGCTGGGGGACCCAGGGCACTTGCCACTTAACCTTTCAGCATCTGAGGCTCTGCTCAAGAAGACTGTGAGTCACAGAACAGTTGGCAATCTTTGTCAGGGAGTATTTAAGTTCCTCACACTGATGAAATCACAGATCTGAACAACAACAAAAATGAGTTTGACTGTGGATTGTGTAATTGTAGTAAGTTCCTGGTGAAATCAAATCCCTTCATTTTTTGGAAATGCCAAGTTTTATGTTGAGCTCCCCCTTCCTCCCCTTCCCCCCCTTCCCCAATCTGAAGACTTGGGCAGAGATCATTTCCCTTTTGTCCCTTTACCCCTAGCACTTTGCGCACGTTAGACTCATAGGCTGCTTGGTAAGTGACTGTGGATTGATTGATCAGTTAATTTAGCCAAGGTACTTATTTGGTCTTCAGTGGCCATTTGAACTTTGCATCTTCCTGTCAATTTGGGTATATTTCTTCTTCATCCTTTTTCTAGCTGTGTCTTTGAGCTCCACGGTAACTTCCTTATGTCCCATTACATAGCTAGGCACATTTTTTTTCTCTTTTATAAATACTTTTTTTATTGATAATCTTTTGTTTTTACAACACCAAAGTTTTCTAGCATATGGGTCAAAAATACAAAGTGGAGCTTTGCAGGAAACCACTGTAACCACTGTATCAAAATTTTTCATTCTATCCATGGAAAAAGATGTCTTATCTGCGGGCTTCTATTCATTGAGGTGTATTTTTTTTCTAGAAGATTTGAACTTGCATATCTTTTTAGAATGGGGTCTTGGCACCTCTTTGTCTTCGTTCAGAGACCTATGATTTCCTTGTTTGGGAACTCTTGTGGTAGAAATTCCTTTTAATGATGAAGATTAACAACTTGTCTGGCACTTATAAATTCCAAAGTGATTTTAAGATGATCTTACAGTGGTTTGTGAGAATGGATAATTTCTGCCAGCTGTATTTGACTCCATTTCCAACAAATGCTGGAACTTGAATTTCAATATTCTGTAGCTGAACTATATGCTGTTTGTTTTAGGTCAGCTTCCGACACTGTATGACTTTCATTTTGATAGCAAACGGAAGAGGTGGCTCCCATGGAGTAAATTAGTTCCTGAATACATTCATAACCCAGAACAGAAATTTATTGACATCCTGGGTAAGTGAGAACAGAATTAGCATGAGAATATTTAACTATTCTGTTTAAGGTGGGAGAGAAAGGGATCTTTGTGAATTCCTTTCAGAGATTTGGTCAACAGAAATTGTGGTGAGTTTGGTTTAGTATTGACTCCCAAATGGTTATCACTTCATTTTGGAGGCAATTGGGATTTCCCCTTCAAATTGCCATGTATATATTTTTATTTACTCATATGTGTGTGGGCCATTTCCCTCAATAGAATGTGAGGCCCTTAGGTCAGAGGTGTTTTTTCTTTTGTCTCCTTAGCACAGCAGTGTCTGATCACTTAAGCTGGATGTCAGGGTCATCAGGGTCACACAGCTACTAAGTGTCTGAGACTGGATTTGAATTCAGGACATCCTGACTCTAGGGTCAGTGCTCTAGCCCTGGTGCCACCTGGCTGCCCCTGGTTATCACTTTTTATTAAAGGACAAATTATTTGAGGCAGTGGTTTCTTTGTGCCCTATATTTGTCAGCCAGGTACCATCATTCTCAGCATCATAGGAGGAGGGACAAAACAGAAAAAGATGGTAGTAGTGGTGGGGTTCCCACTGGGCACTTCTCTGGCCAGCCTCTCTATATCCCTTGGTGCCTGCCATCTTTGAAAAGTGTAGGAGCTATGTTTCTACTGTGCTGTCCAGTAATAATGGGAACAAATGGAGTAAACCAGAACTAGAGACCAGAAGTCTTTAGAATTGTTTTTTTTTAATGGTGCCCAGTATAACTCTCTTTATGGAATAGTTGTTTTCCTAAGAACTGTGCAAGTAAAATTTTAAAATTGAACCAGAGATTATTTGTAATGTCAATATTAAACAGGTAGCAGCAAGGCATGGAATACCAGGGTCTTCAAAGCACTTAAATGAAATGTGACCCTGAGGGCAATGAAGAGGCACATCATGGAGGGTGTGAAGTGTAGTGCCAGCACAACATTTACAGCACCGATGGTGACTGTAAATATGCTGGCATAGTTCTCAATTACAAAATATAAGAGACTCTCCATATAGAAGACAGAAGCAAAACATTTGTTCAGATACCAGAAAAATGAATCCCCAAACCAGAAAGTTGAATCCATCATAGTAGCAAAAAAGTTAATACACCAGAACAACAAAGAGAGCCACACCATCCTTTAGCCCTCCTACAAACCTATACTCACAAGCCTAGCTATCTGCCTGGGGATGTCCTCTCCACCCTCTGTCTCCAACTGCCTGGCTCCCAGCTTCCTGTGGGCTCTGCTCCACCCTTTAGTAAACTCCTCCCACCATAGGCTCCATGTGATTACATTCAGCTTATTAGGGGGCAGGGCAGCTCTTCAAATCAGTGAAGGTCTTCAAATTCCTTTAGGCTTATTAAGGGACAGGAAGATCTTAAAATTCTCATTACCATTACATTCGGCTCCAAGATCATTTCCCTTACATAGCAGAAATACATTAACAATACATTTCATTACATAGGTTAATGGGAGTTTAGGGGTAATTGGTGTCAACAGAACTTTACAACAATATAACAGTGATAACAGGAAATAATCACATAAAACAATATCTTAGGGTGGGGACTTGGGAAAAAGCATCCCATCATTCCCTCCTCAAAGAATGGGGCTCAAAATCTTGGGGTAAGGGGCTTAGGTCTCTTCTCCACAGATACTTCCTGCTGAAATTGGATGTAAAGCTGTGCCTGCCTTAAGAGGTCCCATTTAAGAGGTCAGTTCTTTAGCTGGCATCTGGAACTTGGTTGATGCCAGGTCCATTTAACTGGTTGGCCCTTTAGCTAGCTTCTGGAGCTTGGTCAATGCCAGGTCTAGGGTTGACACATCATAGTAGTGGACAGGGGTGACATCCAGCTTAAGTGATCAGGCATCTGCAGGTGGAGGATACTAAGCCTGCAGGAAACAAATCTTGCAAACAAGTTTAACAGACATAAAGCCAAAAAGAAACAAATACAGGGTCAGCTGTGCTTCTGGAGTCCATGAACTCACTATCGTTGCCTCATTCACAGTAGAATATATGACACTTATCCTCCTTGTTCTGTTTTAATGGCTTGATGAAATGCCATTAAGTCCAGCATATTGACTACTTCCACCTGTCCCAGTACTTTCTTTAATCTGAATCTCCCTGAAGGTGTGACAAACTTGGATACAATGGTTCAGGAAGATCTGTAGGGGCAGTTCTCACTTCTCTATTCTAACATCAAGCCCCTTTTCTTGATACATTTTGTATAGTTCATTAACTAGAATACCATAAATTCTTCTAAAATCTACCCCTGCTCTCCACAGAGCAATAAACAATTCTTTTCTTGTCAATCTTTCTGACTTTGAATCTACTCAGCTATCTACTGTTCTCTCTCAAGGAAATTTATCTTTTTTCCCATTCCCCCAAATCAATTAGCTGTGAAATCTTATCTGGCACCTCTAAAAGAGGGTGCTCTATTTCGCCAATTAGTAGAGTCAGAAGTAGGTACTTATAAGTAGGAGGAGCTGTTTTCATTATGATATTTCAATGAGAAACTGCTAATGAATATCATGATATTCATTTGCATCTCCAGCCATGAGAGCAGTTTCCATTGCTTCTTCCTTCAACTTTCTCATATAGTCCCTAAGCAAATTTCAGGGTCTGTCTCCAGTAGGCCACATAGAATCATGGGATACTTTTTATTGCATCCATTGGCAGCTAAAGCTGATAGATTAGTTGTATTATTACCTCCTTGCATATGAAAATCTCTAAAAGCTTGCTGAACAAAAGGATTCTGACAAATACCTATAAATTTCAAATAATCCACTCTGTCTACCCATACTCCTCTGCCCTCTTCATCACTGATTTTCACCATCTAAGACACTAATCATTCTCCCATTCTTTGGGTGAATTTACTTACTATATCAGTAATATTCTGCTGAGTGAAATTCTCATTATCTCCCTGAACTCTGTTTGATCCCCGTGATTCTCTTGCTTTCTTCTCGGTATGGGGGTGAACTTCTGCCCTTATAAAACCCTAGTCACGTACGATTGTATCATTTTCTACCCATACACTCTCCTGGCAGCTGTTGCTCTACCAAAAATGTATGAACCTTCCTCCTGTTATTCTTCTGCTTCTTTTTGAGTCAAACACACAACAGCCCTCTCCTACCACCTGAGACCCTTCGACTTGCTATTCTAAAGAAGAGCCTGAATGCTGTAACATAGTCAGCTTCTCATTCAGAACAGCTATTTTTTTCTCCATCTGAATTTTCTCTTGTAATAGTTTGTCTCTGCTCCTACATATAATATGGTAACTGTGTTAGTAAAACCCAGCTTCTTCTACACATCCCTTCCAGTTGTCTCCCTGCTTTTATTGGTATTCCTTGCAAACATGTTTCTAAATCTCTAGATTCTCCCTTCTATAGCCTCAGTTCCCAGTTTTCACAGAGCCCTGTACATTTAGCCTACTCTCTTGCTAGGGAGGAATAAGGTAAATCCTCCCATTCTGGGATATTAATTTCTTCTTCTAAATTCCTTGTGCCTCCAAATAGAGGTCCAATATTTCTTGATCCTATCCTTGCTTCCAAATATAGTGCCAACACAATATTCACAGTGCTGACAGCAACTGTAAATATGCTGGCATAGTTCTCAATCACAAAATATAACAGACTCTTGATATCAAAGACAGAAGCAAAACATTTGTTCAGACACCAGAAAACTGAATCCCCAAACCAGAAAGTTGAATCCATTATAGTAGCAAAGTAGTTAATACACCAGAACAGCACAGAGAGCCACACCATCCTTTAGCCTTCCCACAAACCAACACTCACAAGCCTAGCTGTCTGCCTGGCTACGTCTTCTCCTCCTTCCAGCTCTAACTGTTCTGACTCCCAGCTTCCTGTGGGCTCTGCTCCACCCTAAACTCCTCTTACCACAGGCTTCATGTGATTACATCCAACCTATTAGGGGGCAGGGAAGATCTTCAAATCAGGGAAGGTCTTCAAATTCCCTTAGGCTTATTAAGGGACAGGGAAGATCTTCAAATTCTCGTTACCATTACATGAGGGCAAGCTGCCGAAGAATGGGAGGGATGGGACAGGGAGATGGGGGAGAGGAAGAGAAAAGGGTCTGGTCATACAGTGAGGGTGAGGGATGTCTTGTGGACAGCCAGAATGCCATGCTGGCATCTTCCAGATGCCTGGAGAAGTTGAGAAAGCCCTCCAGTATGTTGGGTTTGAACAAATGGTGGGACATGGACAGGAGTTCAATAAGATGGATGGGTATAGACTGGCTGTGATCTGTATCATTGGATGAAAATATTAACATTGATGAGGCCACATCCATTTGGGAATTTGGATTGTAGGATCAAGGCATATTGCTATTTATTTGGAGGAGAACTAGGTGATAAATACTTTTATGGAACAAATAAGCATTCCTCAAATTGTTCTGTTTTATTCATTTGGATTTCAGCATGTTGTACATTTTGAAAGTACATCTGGATTCTCAGTGATCAGCCAGGGTTAAAATCTGAGTGACCAATGCAATTGAAAACTGTCAGTTCTAGAACTTAGTGGAACCCAGAGCCCAAGTTATATATCTGAATTAGAGGAGGTTGTCAAAGTCTTTTGTCCTCTAGTAAATCAACTCTAGGTTGCCATATATTCAATCCATTGCATTTTAAATGAATTCTTAAATGTTTCATAGTTCATACTGTGGATACCACCCGCACAACCTGGTTGCTGGAACAAATGGTTAAAATTAAACACCCTGTTATTTTTGTGGGTGAATCTGGTACCTCTAAGACAGCCACTACTCAGAACTTCCTAAAGAATCTGAACCAAGACCTCCATGTAAGTCTTTGTGTTTAATTAATAACAACCAGTAGTTCTTTAGCTCTTTAATATTTGTTAAAAAAAAGGCTTTGTAACTTACTTAACTCATTTGATCACATATTATCTCTTTAATCTGTTATTTCTAATTCTTTTTATACATTTTGCCTTTTCCTTCTTTATAAAGTATTCAAAGTATCCCTTTTGTAAATCTTTGCCTCTCCACCCTTCTATATGAGTCTTTTCTGCTGCTCTTTATACTGAATTTCCTGGGAGAAGTCACAAAACTGTACCGACTGAATCAAATAAAAATTGATGTTATCTAAGCGTCACTGCTGTCTGACTTTCCTCACTATTCCCTGACTGACTCTATGTCACACTTCCCACAGAAATCATCCCAAGCCTTCTCTTTTTTTCTCAAGCCACACATACCTTCTCCCCCCTGCCTCTTAGCAGAGGACCTCACCTCATTCTTTGCTGATGGCAGCTTTTTTATTTTATTTTATTTTATTTTGCCTGCCTGGGAATAGGTTTGAGGTAGGAGGTAAAGCTAAAGGGGGAAAAATAAGTATTCCCTCCTCCCCAGCCTCCCACCTTTGGAATGTGGGGATTGTTGCCCAGGTTCAACGACATCTTTTCTCTTCCCACTCAGCAGTTTCTACTCACTTCTCCCCAACAATAACAAAATTTATAGTGTACTCAGTCAGCATGGTTGTGAGACTTCTTTCAGTTCTGTTCAGCATCAGGTGAATAGGAGCAGAAAAGGTACACAAGGGGAGTAATCCTGTGCTGGACCTGAGAAAGTACTTAGAGGTGGGGGGACTAGAGGTCATGGAGAGGACAGAAAGTAGGTTTAGCCAGGGTGAAGTATAGGGAGAGGAGGTTACAGCCATATGCAAGAATGGCAGAGTCTTCCATGTTTAGTCCTCATGGATACTGGTAATCTTGTAAAAATATGCATAGGCTGAGAAGAGTTATCTTGACTCTTCCAATTCTTTTTTCATTAAAGTAGAATGTCAACTCCTTGAGGAAAGGGACTGATTTGTTTTTATCTTGATCTCCTTAGTGGATTCCACAGCTTCTTTTGCATAGTAGGTACTTAATTAATGTTTTTTGAATTGAATTGACTTGACTGTACTGCTTCCAAGGCCCATATGTAGAAACTGACTTCTTTGCAGATTGGAGACAATAACCTACCTCTTTCAGGGAAAAGGTATGACTTATGCCTTAAAGCACAATGAGGTTGTTTCGATACACATTTTCAGTGAGTTGAAAAAGGTTTAAGTTTGAAAATTGTTAAATTAATAAAATAGATTGAAACTCGTATTCAAATTTTTGTGGTTGACTCATTACAAATCTCTGACACTATCTCTAATTCAGATTGTACTCATGGTTAATTTCTCCTCCCGTACCACATCCATGGATATTCAAAGAAATTTGGAGGCAAATGTTGAGAAGAGAACTAAAGACACTTATGGACCACCAATGGGGAAACGTCTCCTGGTATTCATGGATGATATGAATATGCCCAAGGTAACTTAAGGATTTCATTGAGAATATGCCAATAGCCTTCATGAAGTGTATATTCTCATTTGGAAACACCAGAATGGTTACTAGTTGTTTTGTTTTTTTTAATCTACGTACTGTTTACTTTATTAAAGAAGAATAGTAGTCAAATTGAATAATAAGTGAATTCAAACTCTTCTGCAACTTCAAATAGTAATTCTTTGCCTTTCCTTCCTTCGTTGCTTGCTTCCTGAATATAGGCACAGTTCCTGCCCTAAAAATTTAGACCTACAAGGTCCTAATTGCCTTAAGGAGGGGGACCTTTATTATACACAATAAAGATATTACTGGGTTTGGATTTTTGGCAAAGCTTGTGTAGGAGTGTGCTGGTGCCAGCTCAAAGCAGCTCAGGAATACTGATTATTACATTTTCAGAGTGATCTTACGTCTTGGAGGTGGTCTGGGGGAAGAGCACCTTGGCCGTGATGTTTCTACTCCGCCATCTTGGCTCCGCCCAATCTTACATCTTGGAAATGAGCAAATGCTTCAAATAAGGGCTTGCTTTGCTGATTTCATAGACTTAAAAAAATTATTGAGAAAATAAGACAAATCAAACTTAAAATGTTTTGTGCACATTTTTTTTTCTGAGAGGTCTGACTGTTAAGCATTTACCAGTACATCCCTGCCCTGTCTAGCATTTAAAATTATACAGGAACCCATTTTGGAAAAATTCTATTTCCCTGATAAGAGTTAGTACACAACCAAGATCCATGACAGCGTATCTTCTGTGATAGAATATTAGCTTCTTGAGGGCAGGGACTGTTTCGTTTTTGAGTTTCCATCTCCAAGGACCAGAGCAGTGTGTGGCACTTAATAAATGCTTGTTGATTGATCAGTTAATTAATTCTTTTCTTCTAAAAAACAAGGTTGACGAGTATGGCACACAGCAGCCAATTGCTCTGCTGAAGCTCCTTTTGGAGAAGGGTTTCCTGTATGACCGTGGGAAGGAGATGAATTGTAAAGTCCTTCGAGATCTGGGATTCATCGCTGCAATGGGAAAGGCTGGAGGGGGGAGGAATGAAGTTGATCCAAGATTTATTTCGCTCTTCAATGTTTTCAACGTGCCATTTCCTTCCGAAGAATCTTTGCATTTAATTTATGCCTCCATCTTGAAAGGCCATACCAAGGTAATTCGAACAGGAATCAGAAACTGAAGCTAAAGTATTATTTGACCATAACTTGTGATGAGTTAAATTATAACCTTCAAAGGGCTCTCTGATGAGCTGCCCCCTCCTACCACCCAGCTGTCTGGCACCCCTCCTTCTTCACTGCTTCCTTCTCCTCCATCAGGCCATCCAGGTACTTGTGGTGGTTTCACTTTGTAGGTATTCTCGGAGGGGATTGCTGGGGTGAGTGACCTGATGACCTCCTGCACGCTGAAGCTTTACCAAATGATTGTCCAGGACCTTCCACCCACGCCCTCCAAGTTTCATTACATCTTTAACCTTCGGGATCTCTCAAGAGTATTCAATGGCCTTGTGCTCACCAACCCAGAGCGGTAAGCTTACGTGGTCCCACTTGCACCTGGTGCTCTGGTGTGAAACCACCAGCTCCTCTTTGAGGGGTCACCATATCCCTTCCTCCCCCATTCCCCAAGCTCCTGTGGCTTCCCATGACCTCACCTCCAGGATCAAGTGTATTCAGCCTTCTGTCTGGTGTGTAAAGCCTTTCATAATCTAACCCCTTCTTACCTTTCCACTCACCTTACACCCTGCTCCTCTTCACATCCTCTTTCATACAGCAACACTGGTCTCCTTGATGTTCCTCTTTATTCCATCTCCTGACTCTGAGCATTTTTACCGACTGTTTCCTGTGCCTGAAATAATTCTTCTCTTCCTTCCTCTTTCTCCTCCTCCTCTTCTGCCCCCTTCTTCCCAATTCTCTTTTATCTTAATGCAGCCCCTCTGTTAATTATCTCCAATTTATTCAGTCCGTGTCTTATTTGTGCATAATTTTTTAACATATTGTCACCCTTGCTCGGGTTTTAAAAATTAAGTAATTAATTTTTAGTTTATAACAGTTCCAAAAGCTTTTGAGTTCCAAAGTTTCTCCCCCTCCCCAAGACAATATGCAGTCTGATATAGGCTCTACATATACATTCATATTAAGCATATTTTCACATTAGTCATGTTGCAACGAAGAATTATAACCAATGGAATGAATGACTAGAAAGAAGAAACCAAAAAAGAGAGAACAAATAATTGGCTTTACTCTGCATTCTTTCTCTGGATGTGGACTTTGGGGTTTTAAAAATCTTTCTTAGTATCCCCAGCTCTTAGCATAGTATCTGATGGCACATAGTAGGAGCCTAATAAATGCTAGTTAGCCAAATGACTCCCTATTAGCTTTTGTTTTTGCCTTTTAATTCATGGCAGAGAAATACACAACTGAAGAATTGAGCAGGGAGAGAAGAGTGTGTGTGGGGTGGGGGGAGGAGAGAAAGAGAAGAGAGAGAGAGAGAGAGGAGAGAGAGACAGATAGACAACCTCTGTGATGGGCTTGTAATCTATTTCCTGAAGTCATCCATTTTTCCTTCTGTCCAGGTGCTCTGTGGTGTGTCCCAATGACAGTATCACTGCTGTTCTGGTCTCTATTTTGCTCCATATCCAAATACTTCTTACTTCTGGCTCCCGGATGTTCTTGCATGATATACCTCCCTAATAGCACCCCCCCCTCACTTAGTCTGTTTCTTTTCTGTTCCTTATATCAGGAGCTCTAGTTTTCCTTGCTGGTTGCCTAAACTTTGGCCATTTAGCTCTTTTCTTGGATTTTGTCTCCTGTGAACTTCTTGGTGTTTGAACTGCTATTCTTTCTAAATTGTCATTATTTTCTAGCTTGGCAATTTTCTCCCTCTCCCGTCCTTTTCAGTTTAAAGCCCCTTTGGTTATTAGATTTGCAAGAACCCGGGCAAATAAATCCTTCTTAGCCTTTGTCCTGTGTCTTCTGGGATACACTTTGCATCTGCTCCGGTGCCTAGCTTCAACCTCTCCCAGGTTAAGTTCATCACTTGTTGTTGTTCATCCTTCACCACCAAGTTACTGACTCAAATCTTCACTGAAACCACCTCCCTCAGGAGCCTCCTTTCCCCTCTCATTGGAGGCATACCAAACTCCTCCTTCAGAGAGGGCAGAAAGTGGATTCAGCTCATTCTAGTTTGCATCGGCTGCCCTGCCTGGTTTCATTTCCAGGGAACAAGATGCCCCCATGCTGTGGGGTATCCCTGGCATCCCCCTCCCCTTTCTTTCCTCTTTTTACATGTTGTCACCCACTTTAGAACAGGGACGATTATTCCTTTTCATTAATTCTATATCCAGTGTATAGCTCAGTACCCGGAATATAGTACATAATTAATAAATGTTGATTGGGTTGGACTGGATTGGAGTCTGTGGAGTTTGCATTTTAAGCTACAGTCCCATAAGCCAAATCCCCTTCTTGGCCAGCATGTTCTTAACTAGCAGTTCTCTTCCCAGGTGAGTTTTTCTCATTTGCACCCTGTCGCCCACAGTGAGGAGAATGCCTTCTGAAGGGCCCCTCTGGCCTTCAGTTTCTTGTCTGAGATTTCATTATCTTTGGCAATTCTTTCTAGGCTCTTTCTGGCAGTTAATTGGTGCCAGCACAGTTCATAAGTGGGTAGTTGTCTTGGGGAGGAGGTCTCTGTTAGGTTCTATACCAAGCCCCTCATGTCCTGACAGGTCCACAAGTGGCTATCCACTTACCCCTGAGGAGGGAGTTTCCAGCTTCTGCTGCTCTGCCCTTCCTCTTTCACCTCATGGCACCATTATCTCTGGGAAGATGAACAGCTGCTGCTCCCTTCCTCTTCATCCCTTTTGTTCTCTACTTGTAAGAGTAGAGTGGTCCTTCTAGTGGCAGTGAGGGGGCACAATGGTGCACAGAGCGCTGGGCTTGGAGTCAGGAATGCCTGAGTTCAAATCTAGCCTCAGATACTTATGTGACCCTGGGTGAGACACTTCACCCTTGAATTGCCTCAATTTCCTCGTCTGCAGTATGGGAATAATAATAGCATCTCCCTCTCAGGGTAGAGAGGTAGAGAGGATCAAATGAGATAATAATTATAAATTAAATATTGTTAATCTAGAGGATATAATTTTTAAGGTTCATGTTAAACTCCTGATCTCTATTTGCAAACAGAGAAAAGGAATCTAGGACTTGACTTCCTTCCTAACTAAATACCAGTTTCACAATGAACATGCATGACGAATTTCTTTCTTTCTTTCCTTTTTTTTTTTTTTTTGCTTTTTGGAGGGCAATTGGGGTTAAGTGACTTGCCCAAGGTCACACGGCTAGTCAGTGTTAAGTGTCTGAGGTCGGATTTGAACTCATATCCTCCTGACTCCAGGGTCGGTGCTCTATTCACTGCATCACCTAGCTGCCCCTATTCATGACAAATTTCAAAGAAATTTATTTAGGTTGATAGCAAAATAAAAATCAGAGAAAATATACATATGGGAATATACACACACACACACACATATATATATATATATATATATATATATATATATATATATATATATATAAAAGGTAATGCAGATTGAAGGAGCTCTCCCACTGGGAATGACGTAACTCAGTTCAACCAAGAGAGAGTCCCAGATCTTACCCAAAGGGGAAATTCTCAAAAATCTCAAGTGTAGCAAGCTGTGGTTAGCAACATGATGGAGATTTTCAGCTGCTCTTATGTCAACTTTCCCCCAGAGTCTTTCTCTCCCTTTAGCACCCCAAAGGGAGATTGGCATCACAGATTGTCTCTCTCATAGCTGGAAGCCAGAAGAATCTGGAAGCTCAAGAAGCAGGAAGGAAGAAGGATGCTTTCTTGTTCTTGCCAATTCTGGCCTGCCTATCATGCAGGTGTGGGAACATTGAGTAATCACTACCCACGAGTGAGGAGAGAGCCCCATGCCAATGAGTCTCGAGGCTTGGGTTTCACTGTTAATATTCTTGATTCTCCAGATGTGTTGAATAGGATTTCATTTATTGGACTATAAAGGGAAATGGAAGAATTTTATTACTCTTTGTCCCAGAAAATTATTAATGTGTTTCTGAGTATTGTTCTCTTTTTGTTAAATTTTAGAGCAGAGTTTCTTAATCTGGGAACTTTTAAAAAATGTGATAGCTATATTCCAATATAATTAGTTACCGTTGGAACCCTACATATTTTATTCTGTGCATTTAAAACCATGTTTCTGAGGTGCTGGTAGGCTTTGCCAGACTGCCAAAAAGATCCATGATGCGGAAAAGGTTCAACTAGATGAAAGACAGGAAGTTCATCATTAGCTCTCTTCCCAATAGTGGGTTTTTTTTTTTTTTTACATTTCAGAAGTTCTTATTTTAATAAAAGTGTCCGTTTTTGAGCGCTGCTCTTTAACTTTATATCCAAGCTGTTTGTGTTCTTTTAATCATTCAGGTTTCAGACAATACCACAGATGGTGAGGGTCTGGAGGAATGAGTGTTTGAGAGTTTTCCATGACAGATTAATTAATGAATACGACAAGACTTTGGTTAGTATCCCTAAATGCAATTATGAACATATGACTGTAACTGTGTTGATTTACTCACTCGCAGTATTGATACATTAGTGCAAAAGGCCCCAAATCCTGGATTTGTGAGAGTTTGTTTTTTTTTTTTTTGGATATTACGTGGATGGCTGAGAAACCAACCAACCAACTCAGAATCACGCAATAAAGAGACATAAGTGCACACAGGAAGGCTACATTATTTAGGACCTTTTTATTGGGAAAAAAGTGAAGCCACAGACAAAACATTCATCCAAATTCTGCTTGACGTGAGATAGCCAGATGGCAATGGGGCTGAGAGCACTGGAGCTGGAGTCAAGATCTGATTTTCAAACTTGTCTGAAGACACTAAATCTCTCAGCCTCATTTTCCTCATCTATAAAATGGGGATAATAATAGTACCTACCTTCTAGAGTTTTTGTGAGAACTGAATGAATGAACGTATGTAAACTGCTCTGCAAACCTTAAAGCAAGCACTATAGAAATTCTAGTTGTAGGGGCGGCTAGGTGGCTCAGTGAATGGAACACTGGCCCTGGAGTCAGGAAGATCTGAGTTCAAAGCTGACCTCAGACACTTAACACCAAAAACTAGCCGTGTGACCTTGGGCAAGTCACTTAATCCCAACTGCCCTCCAAAAAAAAGAAAAAAAAAAAGAAACAAAAAAATTCTAGTCATTGTTGTTACTATTAATTGCATGGAAATATCACTTGAATTTTAGCTAATCTGCTAGTAGACATTCCTTTTTGGCCTGGTGTTAGTCACCCTTGCTTTGTTTCTTACTCTGTCTTCTTTTGTAAGGTACAAGATCATATCCAGAACTTGGTTCAGGAAGATTTTGTGGAGGACTTGGAATTTGTCATGAGAGATCCTATACTCTTTGGAGATTTTAGGATGGCCTTGCATGAAGGAGAACCTCGGATTTATGAAGACATCCAGGATTATGAAGCTGCAAAAGCTCTTTTCCAGGTATGGTCTAGCCGGTCATCTTTAAGGTGGCCTTTTCTCCATGGCACCAACCTGATGGTCAGTCTGAAGATGGTGGACGATGGTGCATGAGTTTGGGTCCTGGCCCTTCCACTCACCTTATTGTCATTTTCCTTTCATGAGCCAAGCTCCTGGGAAAGGGGATGTAGAGGGGAATTATGTTATTAATAGATGCATGAAAAAGAGTTAGCACAGAAAACTCCCAGCTTTGGCTATGTGCCCACCAAATGGGGCAGTGCTTCCAAAGGCCCTGTTCTGAAGTGAAATGTGGCTTATTTCTCATTCTGAACCAATAATTTGATTCAACAAAACCAAATGTAGTGTAGTAGATATAAGACTGGCCTTGAAGTCAGAAGACCTGGGTTCAAATCTTTAACTCTGATGTGTGACCCTAGGCAAGTCTCTTACCCTGGCAACTCTCTAAGACATGTGGGATCCTTGTCTGTATGATGAAATTTGTTTTCATTTTTTACATTCTGATAACTGTATCTCAATATAATGATTTATTTAATAATCCTATTATGCATTTAAAAACATTATTCTGAGATGGAGGGTCCTTAGACTTTTCCAGACTGCCAAAGGGCTCCACGTTGACAGAAAACCAGTGAAGAATCCCTGCTTTAAGACTAATTTGCAGAGCAGGTGATCTTTCTCACTGGGAAGTTCCCTAAAATGATGAAATTGCAGATATGGAAAATTTTTTCTCCCATAAATAATCGGTTTAAGGTTCAGGATAATGGAGTGGTTTTGCCTATTTGTCATATAAATGGCTAAATTCTTTGAATTGTCTTTATTGCCTCCATTAAACAGAAGCATCTGTACTGTTAATGCTTGTTTTCTTTATTCCCCAGGAGATTCTTGAAGAGTATAATGAAAGCAACACCAAGATGAACTTGGTTCTCTTTGATGATGCTTTGGAGCACCTGATTCGAGTGCATCGGATTATTCGAATGGATGGGGGCCATGCACTGCTGGTTGGGGTGGGGGGCTCTGGAAAGCAGTCCCTGGCAAGGCTGGCTGCGTTCACCGCGGGCTGTGAGGTTCGTACCGCGCCGCACTGACGGCTCCACTTCAGTGGATTCCAGTGTTGGAGCCATTGTAAATCAAGGCTTCCATGGATTGGGAAGCTGAGTTTGTGCTCCTTTTAAAAATCTGACCCCGGGTGCTTTAACAGCATCTCTGTGAATATCTCAAGATCTTGCCTTTTATTTGGAATGGCCTATAATTATAGGCTTCTTACTTTGGTTCTTTGGAAAATGTAATAGTCATTGACACAAACTGCTCTACTGTCATCCTTTCTTAGCATATGAGATGTCCAAGCAGGTCCCTGGAGGGCAGGGACTGTTTGCATGGATGTTTTTGTACCCTCAGTGTCTACTTGTTGAATTGAATCAAATGAGTTATCGTTTGCTCGGCCTCAAACAACCAAAGGAAATATTGAATATAAACAATGCATTTTACAATGATTCACATGTTTATATTTGGATTTATTTCATGGGCAAGTAAGTCAAATTAACCTCAATTTTCTAGTGTCTAATACGTTGTATTTTTATGTTATCAGGTGTTTGAGATTGTTTTGAGTCGAGGGTATTCTGAAAATAATCTCCGAGAAGATCTCAAGAGCCTCTATATAAAACTTGGGATTGAGAACAAGTTGATGATTTTCTTATTCACAGATGCCCATGTGGCAGAGGAAGGGTTCTTGGAGCTCATTAATAACATGTTAACATCAGGTAAAATATAATTTTCACTTTTGTTTTCATTTCCCCGGCACCAGAGATGGTGCCTACCACATAGTAAGTTTTTATTAAATGCTTGTTAGTTGATTGACTGATTGATATCAAATCCTTATCCACTTGTGCTCTGTTGGGCAGCTTTCTGAGGGATACATTGATTTACTGCCCCATCTGGCAACCATTCTAGTAGTCCTTCTTTGATACTGAATCAGAGTCTGAGGATTTCTGTGGCTGCCTATGTAGAGCTTTCAGTCCAGGAATTTTTGGAGTTTGATGTTAGAGTCAGAAGATATGAGTTTGAATCCTAATTCTGCTGCTACCTAACTACATGACCGGGGACAAATTTCTTCACGTCTCATAACCTTGGTTTCTTCATCTGAAGATGAGGGCCATTATTAATTGTTCTGCCTGTATAACCGTTTTCATTATCAACCTCCCAGGGGTTTCCTGAGGAATGAACTTTGTAAACTGTGAAACACTGTGCATGTTATAACACCTGTTCTGGCTTTACTCTCTTGCTTAGTCCTTGGATGCACAGGTTGGAGTCCCCAGTGGGCACTCTGTCTTCTCTTCCCCACCTCTCTGCACACCTACAACTCTATCATGCACATACACAAAGGATCCTATGATCTAGTAGAAGAAAGAGAGAGAAAGAGACAGACAGACACACACACACACAGAGACAGAGACAGAGAGACAGAGAGAGACAGAGAGAGACAGAGACAGAGATAGAGGTCAGAGAGAGTTCTGGCTCACCAACTGAAGAGTCCTGACTCGTGGTTTTACAGCCAATTAGAAGATATCACCACGCTATAATCCTCTCAGTCTTGGATGGTCAGAAACTGGCTCCCCACAGTTTCTCCTTGTGGAAGCCCAAGTGTTGCTTGTCTTGGAACCAAGGGGGAATATGTGTATTCTCTAAAGACCCCCCAGACCAATCTACCTGTGCCACACAAGTATGAATGAATATTATTAGGGAAGAAATGAACCTTGGTGATCTAGTTTGCAAGCTTACCTCTGAAGTTCCAGCAATACACAAACCTTATGTCTGTTCAGTTGCTGTTTTCTTTTCTTTTTCTGGAATTGATTTTGAGCTACAAATTTCTCCCCATTTTCCCCCTACCCACCACCCCAAAATAGTGATCCCACTGAACATCCCCTTCCCCAATCTGCTCTCTCCTATATCTTCCCCCATCCCCCCTCCAACTTTCCACTAGGGCATGATGGATCTCTATGTCCCAGTGCATGTATATCTTATTTCCCAGTTGCATGTAAAATAATATATATATATATATATTAAACTTTTGATTTTAAAACTTTGAATTCCAGATTCTTTCCCTTCCTCCCTCATCACCCACCCTTACTGGGAAGATAAGCAATTCAACATAGGTTATACATATGTAGCTATGCAAAACATTTCCATAGTGGATATATTGTGAAAGACTGACTATATTTCCCTCCATCCTATCCCACCCCCACTTGTTCTATTCTCTACTTTGCTCCTGTCCCTTTTCAAAAGTGGGTGCTTCCAACTTCCCTCCCCACCCCCAGCCTACCCTCCCTTCCATCATCACCCCTCTCATCCCCTTCCCCTCTACTCTCCTGTAGGGTGAGATACCCTATTTAGTGTGTATGTCATTCCCTCCCTAAGCCAAATTCAATGAGAGTAAGGTTGACCCATTCCACTTTGCCTTCCTGTTCTTCCCCTCCATTGTAACAGTTTTCCCTTGCCTCTTTTGTATGAGATAATTTACCCCATTCTGTCTCTCCCCATCTCCTCTTATTATATTCCTCTCTCACCTCTTAATTTCACCTTTTAAGTATCATACCTTCCTATTTAATTGGTCCTGTGCCCTGTCTATGTATAACTTTACGCATATATACACACACTCACATATGTATTCATATGCCCATATACCCTCCTATATAGACATATATATATATTCCCTTCAACTATACTCATACTGAGAAAAGTTTCATAAGTTACAATCATCATTTTTCAATATAGCAATGTAAATAGTTCAACTTTGATAAGTTCCTTATGATTTCTTTTCCCTGTTTACCTTCTCATGCTTCTTGTATCTGAATGTCAAATTTTCTATTCAATTCTGGTTTTTTTTCATCGAGAATGCTTGAAAGTCCTCTATTCCATTGAATGAGCATATTTTCCCTTGAAACATGGTACTCAGTTTTGCTGGGTAGGTGATTCTTGGTTTTAATCCCAGCTCCTTTGCCCTCCAGAATATCATATTCCAAGCCCTTTGATCCCTCAATGTAGAAGCTGCCAGATCCTGTGTTATCCTGATTGTGTTTACACAGTATTCAAATTGTTTCTTCCTGGCTGCTTGTAATATTTTCTCCTTGATCTGGGAACTCTGGAACCTGGCTATATAATATTCCTAAAAGTTTCCTTTTTGGGATCTTTTTCAAGAGGTAATCAGTGGATTCTTTCAACCTTTATTTTGCCCTCTGCTTCTAAAACATCAGGGCAATTTTCCTTGAGAATTTCTTGAAGGATGATTTCTAGGTTCTTTTTTTGATCATGGCTTTCAGGTAGTCCAATAATTTTTAAATTATCTCTCCTGGATCTGTTTTCCAGGTCAGTGGTTTTTCCAATGAGATATTTCACATTGCCTTCTATTTTTTCATTTGTTTGGATCTGTTTAATAGTATCTTGATTTCTCATAAAGTCAATAGCTTCCATTTGCTCCAGTCTAATTCTGAAGGAATGATTCTCTTCAGTGAGCTTTTGAGATTCTTTTTCCATCTGACAAATTTGGCTTTTTAAGGCATTCTTCTCCTCATTGTTTTTTTGAGCCTCTTTTGCCATTTGAATTAGTCTATTTTTAAGGTGTTATTTTCTTCAGTCAGGCTGTTGACTCTCATTTCATAATTTTCTTGCATCATTCTCATTTCTCTTCCCAATTTTTCCTCCACTTCTCTTATTTGGTTTTCAGTTGGATTGCTGTGCTTGCTTTGCTTCCTTTGCTTGCTCATGTTACCACAGCTGCTGGTGATCTGAAGACCCTTCAGGCAGCAACTGGTTGTGGCCACCCTGAGGCTAAAACCTCTGGCTCATGCAGGGCTGGGCTTGGCTCCCAGAGCACTGAGCTGGCCCTCTTTTGCTGAACTGCCAGACTGTCTTCAGTGGGAAGTTAGCTTCTCTCTGTCATTTTGTGGGTTCTGTAGCTCCAAAGTTTGTTTAGAGTAATTTTTTACATGAATTGGAGGAGTTGGAAGTGGGAGCCACATGGAAGTCCTGTTTCTACTCTGCCATCTTGGCTCCCCTCCCCCCCAGTTGCCGTTTTCTTACCTGTGCACCTCTGGCCTTTCCCCTCCATCCCCCCAGGTAGAATGTCTGCTCCTCAAGGGCAGGCACTCTTCTGTTCCTGTCTTTCCATGCCTTTCACACTCACCACTTCACAAGGGTTGGTCAAATTGAATTGATCTGAGCAGCCTGACTATGGAGGGGAGGAGGCATGTGGAGAATCTCAGACATACAGAAGCAAATCTAATCACTCTGGTATCATTTCTGCAGTGATTAAGAGCAGCCTTTTGGGATGTGGGTCATGGAAAGGCTAAGAATGGATTCTGTTCTCTGAGGTCCCAGCTCTCTGGATCAAACCCCCCTGAGACAGGAGGTCTCTGTAGATTCACTGAGATTTCACCACTTCACCTTCTCAGGGCACATTTCAGCCTCTAGTGGGTTATAAACTGTGTCCTGGTAACTCAAAGATCCTGGGTCTAGATATGGAGGAGAAATCTGAGTCCCAGGGTGATAAAGTAAATTGTCTGTGGCCACAGATGCAGGAGGTGTGTAAGTTTTAGCAAATAGAAGATTGCTTCCCTTTTAATAAAAGGTAGCATTTTCTGTATGGCCCATGCTGAGATCACAGTATCACAGATCTAGAATTGGCAAGGACCTTAAAAACTGTCTGTTCCAACCTATTTGTATTAGAGGTAGGTATATGGAAGCCTGTAGGAGTTCAATGAACTGCCTTCACATGGTCTCACAAGTAGGAAGTGATAGAGATGTGATTCAAACACAGGGCCTCTGACCCCAGAGTCTGTGTCTTCTCAAAGTTTTTAGATTTGGGACCTATCATAGCTTTGCTGTCAAGAATTCCTGTTCCTCCCCAAAATGCGGACATTTCCTCCATGGACTGTGTAATTTATAGTCTTGGAAAATTGCCAGAGGATGCTAACACTTGCCCATGGTCATGTGGCCCTAAACCTGGATCTTTAGGACTACAAGGTTAGCCCTTTGTCTATCACATTCTGCTGTCTATCTGATGTATGACTGTGATGAAAAATCCACAGCCTGGTTTCCTTACATCCCAGCCTTGTCTGCCACTCTTCCCCCAGCCTAGCCATCAACTATTACATGCTACCTCCCACTTCTACACCTTCACCTGGACCATTCCCTCCACTTTGAAATGCTATCCCTTTTTCCTATTTTCCTTCATTAGAATGAAATCTTGGGGCAGCTAGGTGGCACAGTGAATAGAGCATTGGCCCTGAAGTCAGGAGGACCTGAGTTCAAATCCAACCTCAGACACTTGACACACTTACTAGCCGTGTGACCTTGGGTAAGTCACGTAACCCTAATTGCCTTGTCTTCCCCCTCCAAAAAAATGTAATCTCCCTGAGGGTAAACATTGTTTCATCCCCTGTATTTGCATCCCCAAAACCTAGTATAGTGGCTGGCACATGGTAGTAGGCACTTAATAAATGCTTATTGATTGATCAACTGATTCCTCTGATAAAAATCCTACCTATCTTTTGAGATCTGGCTCAAATCTCACTCTTTTTATAAGGTCTTTCCATTATTATTATTATTTTTTTTGCTTTTTTTTTTTTTTTTTGGAGGGCAATTGGGGTTAAGTAACTTGCTCAAGGTCACACAGCTAGGTTTTTGTGTGTGCGTTAAGTGTCTGAGGCCGGATCCGAACTCAGGTCCTTCTGACTCCAGGGCCAGCACTCTATTCACTGCGCCACCTAGCTGCCCCCATTATTTTTTAAATTGACTCTCCAAGATTCCCTAAGTAAACCATTGTGTTATCTGCAAAAAACGATATTTTGCTTGTTCCTTGAATTTCTGTTTCTTATCTTATTGTGATAACTAGCATTTCTAGAACATTTGCAAGTCACAGTGGTGACAAAGAACAGTCTTGCTTTACTCTGATTTTATTGGAATGCTTCTAGTGTTACGCCATTATATAGATAATGCTTGATCTTGGTTTTAGATGAATGCTATTTACCATATTAAGTAATGGCTCATTTATTCCTCTTCTCTTTAGTGTTTTTTTTTTAAACATAAAGAGGTGTTGTGTTTTATCAAAAAGTTTTCTGCATTATTTATATCACATGATTTTTATTGTTTGTGTTATTAATGTAATCTGTCATATTTTTAATTAATGTAGTCTGTTATATTTATAATAATATAAGAACCAATCTTATATTCTGGGTATAAATCCAACATGATCATAGTATATAATCTTTTTAATATGTGTTATAGCCTTTTTGCTAACATTCAAATTTTGCATTGTTATTTATTTGTGATATTTGTCTATAATTTTCTTTCTCTAGTTTAGATTTTCTTGTTTTAATCTGAGGGACATATTTCTTTCTTTCTTTTTTTTTTTTTTTGGAGGGGGGAAGGTAGGGCAATTGGGGTTAAGTGACTTGCCCAAGGTCACATGGCTAGTTGTGTTAAGTGTTTGAGGTCAGGATTTGAACTCAGGTCCTCTTCACTCCAGGGACTGCACTCTTTTCACTGCTCCACCTAGCCATCCCTGACATATTTATTTCAAAGAAAGAGTTTGGTTAGGATCTCTTCTTTTCCTATTTTCTCAAACAATTTATATAATATGGGAATTAATTATTTTTAGAATTTTGATAGGTTATGCTTGCAAATCCATCTGGTATTAGGATTTTTCCCCCTTTATTTCTTGCTTTTTTTTTTGGAGGGGAGAGGACAGGGCAATTGGGGTTAAGTGACTTGCCCAAGGTCACACGGCTAGTAAGTGTTAAGTGTCTGAGGCTGGATTTGAACTCGGGTCCTCCTGACTCAAGGACTGATGCTCCTTGAGTCACCTAGCTGCCCCCTGGGGGATATAAATAAAAATAAATAAATTTTAAAAATTCCTTTATTTCTTGTTAACTCTCTTTTTCTGAGATTGAATTATTTAAGTTCTCTTTTTCTTATTCTGCTAATTTAGGTATTTTATATTTTTCCAAATGTCAATCCATTATCATTTTTAACAGTTTTGTTGACATATCCCCTGAAAGTTTACCTCCATCTACTATGTATTTAATCTTTAATTTTTAAAGGACTACAGTATATTTTATGCAGTGTTGAATTGAACACCTTTATGCTATAGATTTTTCAAAAGAAATATGTTTCATTGTTTTCTAGGAATTGTGCCAGCACTTTTTCCAGATGATGAAAAAGACTCTATTCTAAGTCAGATTGGAAAAGAAGCTGCTAAAGCTGGTGCAGGATTGGCTAAAGAAAGTGTCTGGCAATATTTTGTCAATAAGAGTGCAAATAACCTTCACGTTGTCCTTGGCATGTCTCCAGTTGGTGATACACTGAGAACACGGTGTCGGAATTTTCCAGGTATAATTCACTTGGGCAGACCAATTAAGTTTCCTTGCTGCCAAGGTCTGAGCACTGGAGTCTAGGCATGGTTTCCACTTCGTTGGTCTGATGTCAGGTGACTATTTGCAAAGCAAATTAGAAAAATTTAGGAAATCATTCAAATAATGTGAGCCCTGAATACTAACTTTCCTCTGGATAATAGAACTGCCCCAGAATTCTATTTTTTTCTGCAGATTAAAAATTAGTTTTATTCATTCTTATTTGCTGCTGCTCTGACTTGTGAGAATGTATATTACCCCCCTGCATGCTCCTATTCAAAGTAAAAAATTAGTTAATGGATCCTAATTTTGCTGTTACTTATGTATGAGTTGGATAATTGATTGAATGAATGAAAAAAACTTGATTGAGCATTAATTCTTAGTGCAAAGTAATGCACTATGTGCTGGGAATACAACCAGAATGACCAGACAGACACCAACCTCAAGGAGCTCTCATTGTAATTTGTTTTTTTTTTTTAAAGCAATTGGGGTTAAGTAACTTGCTCAAGGTTACACAGCTAGTCATTATTTATGTGTGGGTGCTCATTTTCTGAGGCCGGATTTGATCTCGGGTCATCCCAACTCCGAGGCCGGCGCTCTTACTCACTGCGCCACCTAGCCGCCCCTCATTGTAATTTGTTATTGCTCAGTCATTCAGTCATGTATGATTCTTTATGACCCTGGGGACCATACTGTCCTTGAGATTTTCTTGGTAGAGATACTGGAGTTCTTTGCCATCTTCTTCTCCAGTGGTTTAAGGCAAACAGAGGTTAAGGGATTTACCCAGGATCACACAGCTAATGAGTATCTGGGGCCAGATTTGAGCCACCTACACATTCTAATAGCGGGGAGACTCATCTATCTTGTCTATCTTTATCTATATCTATCTATCTATATAACCGTCTGTTTGTCTGTCTCTGTCTGTATCTTTCTATCTAGCCATCCATCCATCCATCTGTCTGTCTGTCTATCTATCTTTCTATCTGTTCATCCATCCATCCATCCATCCATCCATGTATACACCTGTACACATGTATATACATACAAACATGCAAGAATATACACACACTAATATGTGTGTGTGTGTATCTGTAGGCTTAGCTATAGGGCAGATGGTAAGGCTGGTGTAGAGGAGAGAGAAGGCTGACATACAAACACATCTTCAGTGTCATTTCAGTTGATAAAACTATGTCCATTTTTGATATTGAGTTGCTGTGTGGCACTGAGGACTTGGGTGGTGAGAACACTCTTTTCTGAGTCTTCAGTAGCCATGACTGTTAAGGAGGCATTGGCAGAGTAGGTTGCCTGGTTGCATGCCCACAACAGTTGCTTCCTTGGCTGGTAGCTGGGCATGGGTTGGGGTTGGGGTGGGTGGATTGGCTGGAAGCAGGGTCGGTTGCCAACCCTGCTCTTCCTGGGGTCTTGGCCTCCAGTTCCTCTGTCCCAGCAGGGTCTGAGGAGGCAATGGTCCCAGTAGTTTGGTTGGCCTGCTCATACTTCTTCTAACAGTGGGGTGGAAACTACAAGTCTGTTGAATAATGGAATTTTCCCCTGGCATGTTTCAGTTACTACTCACTGGTCAATAAAGGTGGTGGAGATGTCAATGCTATTGAAGCATAATGATCTTTACACTATCCACTTTTTATTTTAGGTTTGGTAAATAATACAGGCATTGACTGGTACTTGCCATGGCCACCTCAAGCCTTATTTGCTGTTGCCCAGTCATTTTTAGGTAAGTGTTGATAATGTAATTTAAGTTTTATCATACTATAAGATAATTTGTTACTTTTTCTTTTTAACCTTGAATTCCAATTAACTTTGAATTTTTGAATTCTTAGTCAGTGATTTTTTATAATAAGGAACTAAAATTTATTTATGGCAGGTAGTAGCACAGTACATAGAGTGCTGGGCCTGTAGCCAGGAAGACTCATCTTCCTGGGTTCAAATCTGGCCTTAGACACTTCCTAGCTGTGTGACCCTGGGCAAGTAACTTCGCCTTGTTTGCCTCAAATTCCTCACCTATAAAATGAACTAGAAAGGGCAATGACAAGCCACCCCAATATGTCTGACAGGAAAACCCCAGATGGAGTAATGAAGAGTCAGACACGACTGAAAATGATTGAACAACAACAAAGATTTATTTAATGATGATGATAATTATAACTAACACTTATATAGTACTTAGTCCAGTGCCTGGCACATAAGAGCTTAATAAAAGTTTATTGACTGACAGATGTTTAAAGGTTACCAAGTGCCTTACAACCAGTATCTCCCCTTCGTCACTATCATCTGTATTAAACATATCGGGAAGATCATAGTGGTTCCTTGACTTATCCATGGTCATATGTTGAGAAAAGTAAACATAGGGATCTGAACCCAAAGCTTTCTGGCCTCACATCTAGTCCTTGCCTGCTTTGCTGTGATGCCTCCAGCCCTCTTCCAGAATGATTTGAAGCAATTAGTTCACAAGTAAAATATACACAGAATAGGACAAAAATTAGGGATACCAGATGCATTGATGCCACCTGAAGAAAGCACAGGGGGACTCAATGCCACCAGACACAAATTGGACATCACGTTTGGTAATAACTCTCTTCATTGGTAAAGAAATCATGGAGCTTAGAGCTAAGACACCTTGAAAGATCATGTCGTCTAACTTTATTTCAGTTTATTTTTGTAAATTCATTTTGTTTGTTAAACTGATTATCAATAAAAACATGTAGAACTTCAAAATGAAAGCATGTTTTTTACAGCCATGGAACAGCACAGTCTTTGAGACATCAAAATTGTGACTGACCCCAAAGGTCAACCAAGAGATGCACGGTGGGTGTAAGTGAGGGTCAGTATGTTACTCACAGTAACTAACAGCCAAGAAGGGTAAGAAGCTTACACTCCAAATATGGCAATTCCTGATTGGAAAAGGAGGGGAACAGGAGAAGGGCCTGCCTGAGTCCTGCCAGACCCTGTAGAGAGGACTCATGAGAAGTTGTGACCAAAGAAAGGTGATTTATGAGTGGGTGTGGTTGGGTGGCGATTGGCATCACTGGAGGGGAGTGACCATTTCAAGAGTGTCCAAATCTACTAACATGTACTACACAAACTGACAGGGGTACATTTTCAAGTACACTTATTTATTCATGTTTGTGTTTGTCTTGCTATATTTTTATTGATGAGTTTAGTAAATAGCAGGCAGCTTTCCCCCTTTCTTTTTATTTTAAAGCCAATTAGATTTCTAAGACACTAGGCAAATGTATTATTTTTAAAAATAATTTTATTGATATTTTTTATACCTTGTAAGAGGGGTCCTGCTGTGTCTTCTTAAGCATCCTGTTCTGTGTTGGGAAAACCTTCACTACGAGAAAGTTTCTCTTTAGGCCTAAGGCTTAACACTGAAGGAAGATTTAGAACCATCCTGATGTCAGGAAACTATTGGGGCCCTTTAAACTTTTATTTATTTAATTAGGGAGTGACATTTTAGGTCGCCAGTGCCTTTGTACATAAAGTTTGAATTATACTTGATAGTATTCAAACTCCGTCATGTCAAAGAAATTTTTATCTCTGGGAAAACAGATCTCCTTCATTGTAGGGAGACACAATTGCCACCCTCTCTCCACACTCTAGCCTAAGAATCATCGTTGTTGTTCAGTCTTTTTTAGTCGTGTCTGACTTTCTGTGGCCCCATTTGGGGTTTTCTTGGCAAAGATACTGGCATGGTTTGACCTTTTCTTCTCTGGCTCATTTCTTAGATGAGGAAATTGAGGCCAACAGAGCTGAGTGACTTGCCCAGGGTCACACAACTAGTAAGTGTCTGAGGCTGGATTTGAACTCAGGTCTTCCTGACTCCAGACCTGGCACGCTGTCCACTGCTCCACTCAGCCTCTCTCAGTATTGTAGCCCAGCTTTATCAGAAAAAGGACACTATACACAGATTCCTACAGGAGATTCCTCTCACATTTCTGCCCTTTTGTTTTAGGGGATAACTCAATGATCCCACCTGATTACACAGAAGATGTGGTGGGACACATTGTTATGGTCCATGAGTCTGTTGGTGAGTACAGCGCAAAATTCCTTCAGAAACTGAGACGGAGCAACTATGTCACTCCCAAGAACTACCTTGATTTCATCAGCACCTATTCCAAGTTACTAGATGAAAAAACTCAATTCAATATAGGTAAGATTTATATGCAGAAGGAGGTTCTACTTGATGAGAAATGCCCCTAGGAAAGACACTTCACTCATGGCCTTTCTTCGCCTTGGTGGCATAATAATTTCACCTCTTGCTCCATGCCCATGACTGAACCCTCCCTAGTGATGAGCAAAAACAGTGACCGATCAACTTTTTAAAAAAAGTTACTGAAAAGCTTGTTCTTAGATAGGGGTTTTTAAAGCATGGTAGAGCTTTCCAGAGGAGGCAGGCTCCACCAAAGATCTGTTTTCAGGAGTTCTCCTCTGCTGCTCTGCAAGAAGAATACTGTCAACCTTTTAGTTTCATTTTTGGTTCCTGGATAGAGCTTTTGGGGTGCTTTGTTCACATTATGATTTAGAAATTATGATGTTAAAAATGCTGCCAGTCACAGCCACTATTTTGCATGTTGGCCCTTGAATTTTTAAAATCCAGAATCAGAACAATCAGACTGGCCGACAGCATCGGGACTCCAAGGTGCTGATGTGGGAGGCATGGTTTCCACAAAGCCTAGAGTCCTTGCTGGTAGCCAACAATTCCCTTGCTGTGCTTAGAAAAATCAGAGTGAGGTCATTTAAATGCAGTCCTTTGAACTTTGTTTTACATTTTCCTTTTGGTGAACATTTGGTTTGTGTTGCATTCAGCACAGTGCAAACGTCTGGAAGGAGGCCTGGACAAGTTGAAAGAAGCCACCATTCAGCTAGATGAGCTGAACGTGAAACTTGCAGAGCAGAAGATTGTCCTTGCCGAGAAGTCAGCTGCCTGTGAGGCTTTGCTGGAGGAGATCTCAACAAACACGGCAATTGGCAAGTAACAAGCCAAGGTGTCCTAGGCAGGCAGGCAGGCAGGCAGAGCAAATGGGTAGCCAACCAGGGTGCCATCATGCAAGGGTACCTTTGGTGGGTCCTCTGCTGTCTTTCTGAGTGAATGAATGAATATCATGTCACTGTTGTCAAATGAAATCATTAACCTAGGGAAAAATGAGATCAGAAAGACCATCTGGCCCTCCTGCCCATTCCATGATCTCATCAGCTTGATTTCTGATTATTCATCCAAAGTGTTTCTTCCCCCTTGTCATGCAGATCTGTTTATCAGCTTGGGCACATTGGCAACTATCCTTTTCCTTTTTGTCTTTGCATGTGCCTTTCAATACCCTTCCTCTGATAAGTCAAGTCAATAAGACACTTGAGCCCATCCTCCAATCAGCTGTAAAACTGATCTTCCTAAAGCACTATGAGCTATGCTATGCAGGGTTACCCAGGATGGACCCATCCCAGTGGAGAGTTCTGACAAAAGGTGATCTGCTGGGAGAGGGAAATGTAAACCACTCCAGCATCTGTGTCAAGAAAATTCCATGAATAGTATTAAAATGATAAAAGATATGACACCGGAAGAAAAGCCCTCAGATCCGAAGGTGCCCAACACACTGCTGGGGAAGAGCAGAGGACAACTACAAGTAGCTCCATAAAGAATGAAGTGACTGGGCCAGGGCTGAAAGGAAGCCCAGCTGTGGATACATGTGGTGACAAAAGGAAAGTCCAGTGCTGTAAAGAGCAATATCACATAGGAACCTGGAATCTATGATCTATGAACCAAGGCAAGTTGGATGCGGTCAGACAGGAGACAAAAAGATTAAATTTCAACATCTTGGGAGTCAGTGAACTTGAATGGATGGGAATGGGTGAAATGAATTCAGGGGATCACTACATATGCAACTGCGGCTAAGATCTCTTTAGAAGAAATGGATAGACCTGTATTTAATAAAAGGTAAGAAAAGCAGTACTGGGGTATAATTTCAAAAATGACAGAATGATATCTGTTTGAATCCAAGGCAAACCATTCAATATCTCAGTTATACAAGTCCAAGCACTGATGTCAAAGACCCCAGTGTCAATCAGTCCTATGAAGACCTACAATATCTTCTAGAAATAACACACCACAAAAGATGTCACATTCAGTAGAGAATCAAAAGATAATTGGAATACAGGCAAGTTTGGTCTTGGAGTACAAAATGAAATAGGCCAAAGACTAATAGAGTTTTGTCAAGATAACTGTCTTGACAAAAAAAAAATGGTCATAGAAAGCACTCTTTTCAACAACCCAAAAGGTGACTCTACACATGGCATCACTAGATGGTCAATATTGAAATAAAATTTATTGTGTGCTTTGCAGCCAAAGGTGGAGAATCTCTATAAAGTCATTTAAAACAAGACCTGAGTTGACTGTGGCTCAGGTCATGAGTTCTTTATTGCAAAATTTAGACTTAAATTGAAGAACTAAACCCTATAGGAACTAAGCAACATCCCTTATCAATATGAAGTCGAAGTGATAAAGAGGTTTAAGGGATTAGATCTGGTAGACAGAGTGCCTGAAGAGCCATGGCCAGAAAGGTTCACATATTGTACAGGCTGCAGCAGCAAAAAACATTCCAAGGAAAAAAGAAGAACAAAAAAGCAAAATGGCCATCTGATGGGACTTTACAAATAGGAAAGAAAGCAAGCAAAGGAAAATGAGAAAGGGAAAGATAAACCCAGGGTTCCAGAGAAGAGCAAAGAGAGAGAAGGTTTTCTTATATGAGCAATGCAAAGAAATAGAAGAAAACAATAAAATGGGAAAGACGTTTCTTCAAGAAAATTAGAGATATCAAAGGAGTGTTTCATGCAAAATGAGATAGGGACTTAACAGAAGCAGAAGAGACTGAGAAGAGGTGACAAGACTACACAGAGAAACTATACAAGAAAGATCTTACCATCACCAATAGCCACCATGGTGTGGTTAATGATCTAGAGCCAGGCATCCTGGAGGATGAAGTCAAGTGGGCCTTAGGAAGCATTGCTAACAGTAAGGCTGGTGGAGGGGATGGGATTGAAGCTAAGCTCTTTAAGATCCTAAAAGATGATGCTGTTAAGGCACTGTACTCAATATGCCAGCAAAATTTGGAAAACACAACAGGGGCTGCTTGTTTGGAAAAGATCAGTTTACCTCCCAATCCCAAAGAAGGTCAATGTCAAGGAATGTTCACATTACAGAACAATTGAGCTCATGCTGAGTCCTTTTTGGTTATGCCTGATTCTTTGTGTTCCATTTAGGGTTTTCTTGGTAAAGATACTGGAGTGGTTTTGTCATTTTCTTCTCCAGATCATTTTACAGATGAGGAAACTGAGGCTAACAGGGTTAAATGACTTGCCTGGGGTCATATAGCTAGTAAGTATCTGAGACTAGATTTGAATTCAGGTCTTCTTTACTCTGGTCCTGGCACTCTATCCACTGGGCCACCCAGCTGCCCATTCTATAAGCTAGGCTTCAGCAATATGTGAACTGAGAATTACCAAAGTGCAGGCTGGTTTTTGAAGAGGCAGAGGAATTAGAGACCAAATTGCCAGCATTCTCTGGATTATGGAGAAAACAAGGAAGTTCCAGGAAAAAAACCAAAAAACATCTGATTCTTCTTCATTAACTGCAGTAAAGGTTTAGACTATGTGGATTACAACCAAATGTTGTAAGTTCTCAAAGAGATGGGAGTACCAGATCATCTTACTTGTCTCCTGAAGAACTTCTATGCAGGTCAAAAAACAGCAGTTAGAAGTGAACATGGAACAATTGATGGGTTTAAGTTTGGAAAAGGAGTTCAAGTCTATACATTGTCATCTTATTTATTTAACTTATATGCAGAATACATTGTGCAAGATCCTATACTTGATTGCATGCCGCCATGGGGGGGGAGGAGAGGGAAGGGGAGAAAATTTGAAACTCAAGGGAATGTGGAACTGAATCTTGTAAATGAAAAGTAAACAAACAAATTAATAAAGATAACATTTTACTTAAAAAAGAATACATTGTGCAAAATTCCAGACTGGATGAGTCAAAAGCTGGAATTAAAATTTCTAGAAGAAATACAGATAATCTCGGATATGCAGATGATATCACTCTTATGGCAGAAAATGAAGAATTAAGAAGCCTCTTGATGAGGGTGAAAAAGGAGAGAGTAAAAGCTGTCTTAAAGCTTAACATAAAAAACTAAGCTCTTGGCGACTGGTCCCATCACTTCTTGGCAAATAGAGGCAGAAAAAATGGAAGTAGTGTTGGATTTGATATTCTTGGGCTCAAAGATCACTGCAGATGGTGACTGAAAACATGAAATTAGGGGCGGCTAGGTGGTGCAGTGAGTAAGAGCGCCGGCCTCAGAGTTGGGATGACCCGAGATCGAAACCGGCCTCAGAAAATGAGCACCCACACATAAATAATGACTAGCCGTGTAACCTTGAGCAAGTTACTTAACCCCAATTGCTTTAAAAAAAAACAAAAAAACATGAAATTAAAAGATGCTCCTTAGACGGAAAACTGGTAAATCTGGACAGCATGCTAAAAAAGCAGAGATACCACCTTGCTGACAAGGGTCTGTGTAGTCAAAGTTATAGTTTTTTCTAGTAGCAATGTATGGTTGTGAGAGTTGGATTATAAGGAAAGCTGGGCACTGCAGAATTGACATTTTCAAATTGTGGTGCTGGAGAAGACTTTTGAGAGTCCTTTGGATAGCAAGGAGATCAAATCAGTCGATAGTTGAAGAGATTAATTCAGACTATTCACTTGGAAAGTTAAATATTGAAACTGAATCTTAAGTACTTTGGCCACATAATGAGAAGATGGGACCCATTGGAAAAGACTCTGCTGTTGGGAAAGATTGAAAGCAAAAGGAAAAGGGAATGGCAGAGGAGATGAATGGATAATGTCATGGAAGCAATGAACATGAGTTTGGACAGGCTTCAGGAGATAGTGGAGGGTAGAAGGGTTTGGCATGCTATGGTCCATGGGGTCACAAAGAGTCAGACGTGACTGTCTGACTCTGTCACCCCACTATTCAATAAGCAGCAGCTCCCTGTTACCTCCAGGATCAAATAAAAAATTCTGTTTGTCTTTCAAAGCCCTTCTTAAGCTTGTCCCTTGCCATCTTCCAAGCCTTGTTATGACTTATTCATCCCCAGGTATTCTGTGATCTAGTGGCACTAGCTTCCTTAATGTCCATTACATAAGATAGCTCCTAACTCCCAGGTGTTTTTACCATTTGTCCCCTGTGTCTCAACCCCCATCTCTTGACTTCCCTGGTTTCCTTCAAGCCCCAGCTAAAATCCTACCTTCTTTCTTTCCCGATCCTTCTTAATTCCAGTGCCTTCCTTCTTCTTATATGTATTGTTTAACATTGTTTAATATTTTGTTTAATATTGTTTAACATTTAACATCAAATAATGTTTAATATTGTTTAACAAATATTTATGAATCATCTCCTATGTTCCAGTCACTGTGCTATTTGTTGAGGATACAAAGAAAGGCAAAAGACAGTCCCTACCTTCAAGGAGCTCCCAGTCTAAAGAGGGAGATAACACATTAAAAGAAGCAGAAAAGGTGTGGAGGGGAAGAGAGAGAAGGGATCTGGTTGAGAGATGTGAGGAAGTTCTACAGCTGACTGGGAAATGACGAGCTGGCTGTCCTGGGCTTCTCCCTTAAGTAGAGGGTCTTGGAGGTCTCCAATCAGGGGCAGGGAGGGTCCCCAGGGTCAGCAGATCCTGAGGAGGTTCAGAGTGGATGTGATCTCCTGGGATGAGAAGTCTCCAGAGACCACGAGCAGCCTAGACAATGCTGTTCCTCTGAGATGCTTTTGGGTTCCATCCCTTCGTTTTCAGTCCCCACAGACAATACCTTCTAGGTTCCGGTCACTTTGCCTCTTACCTGAACTTATTTTGTTCATTTCTGACTTCTGGATTCCAGACTCATCTTCCTAAAGCTGTACTTTGTGCCCATCAGCCCCTGCCCTATGTGAACCCCTCACTGTTTACAATAGCATTAGCGACAGTAGCTCTTTCTCCTGGTGCTCAAGTCCCTCCTTGGGCTCCCTGGAACTGACCTCTTCAGCTTTCTTTCTTACCAGATCTTTTTACAGTTGTTCAGCCTTCACCAAACTGGTCAACACACTGTCTTCTGAACATGCCACATGGACATTTCCTCCTTCTTGCCTTTGTGAGGGCGTGTGGTATGAAAGAAGACCAGTTTTGTTTCGAGAGTTGCTGTTTTGTTGCTGATCTTTTGGTCCACAGATTTGGGCAAATCACCCTTCTGAGCCTCGGTTTTCCTATCTGTAAAGGGGGCAATAATCACACTTGTACCACCCACCTCACGGGGTAGCAGGAGGGAGCTCAGAGGCCATCTGCTCCATCCTCCTGTGGCCTGTGCCCTGATGAGCAGTAACGCGCATTCAGAGCCTCTTCTGTCCCAGGCTCCGTCCTGCTTCTGAAAGCTTCCTGCTCTTGTCATTAGGAAGTTCTTTTTTTCCTGACATGGAGTCAGAATGTGCCTTTTTGCTGCTTTCACCCAGTATTCACGATCCTGTCCTCTGAGGAAGAGTCTCACCTTGCACATGACATCCCTTCACGCTCCTTGACCCTTCTGTTCCCCAGGCTCAGCATCTTCAGTTCCTTCAGACATTCTCCAAATGGCACAAACGCTAGGCCCCTCCTCTCCCAGTGACCTTCGGTTGAGAAGTTATTAGCTGGGCTCCTTCTGGCACTGAAGCCCCTCTCACGGCTACATCATGGCACCGTGCCATGAAGTCTTGAAATGTTGTCTTTTCCATTTTCTACCCCAACAGTATGTGCTCTCTACACCAATGTTCTCAGCCAGCCTTCTCCCTTATGGTCATAGGAGCATGGATTTAGAACTGGAAAGGGAACTTAAAGGCCATGAGTTCTCCCCTCTTATTTAACAGATGTAGACACTGAGGCCCAGAGAGTTTAAGGTACTTGCCCAGGATCACATAGCTAGGAGGTGTCTGAGGTGGGATTTGAATTCAGATCTTGCTGACTCCAAGTCTAGTATTAGATGCTTGATAACGATGAGAAAGCTAAATCTGATGGGAATGCAGTAGCAGGGAAAATGGGTATAGGAAAAGGAGGCCAGTGGGAGAGTGGGGAATTTAAATAAACTAGCAAGTGGGAGAGATGGTTTCCCTGGGATAGCTTCAGCATGGAAGGAGCTGCCCCAGAGAGGTAACAGTCCCGATGAGAGAGTGGTGGAGAAAGGCCAGTGGGCCAGAGGGAAAGAGAGGGGAGAGGAGCAGAGGAGGCCTGCAGACACTGGGGTCCAAGAGCTCAGGGCTTCTCCTGATGAGCCCAGAGGGGGTGTCTGAGAAGGGCATTCATGAAGTGAAACCGTTGCTCCTGTGTGCTGGCATCATTGGGACGTCACACTTTCCCACCTTGTCCTGCAGCGGAGGAGAAGAAGAAACTGGCCGAAGAGAAGGCCATGGAGATAGAGGAACAGAACAAGATCATCGCTGTGGAGAAGGCAGAGGCTGAGACGGCCCTGGAGGAAGCCATGCCCATCTTAGAAGCGGCCAAACTGGAGCTGCAGAAGCTGGACAAATCCGATGTCACAGAGATCAGGTAATATCTTCATGTCTCACAGGGCTGAGTCAGAGAGGCTGAGGGGCCTGACTCCCAAGGGACTCCCCAGCTTACAGAGCGGGTGCTGGGCTGGCTTGGTAGAGGGAGTTTTCCTCTCATGAGAATCCCTCACTTCTGCAGTGGAACCTCAGGTACCACTCTCCATGAGGCCTTTCCTAACACCCCTCCCCCACCCAGATGCTCGTGCCCTCCTCCTGAAATCATCTTGTTCCCATTTTGTATACACCTGTTGTCTCCCCTTGCTGAAAAGGAAACAGGCATTTATTAAGCACCATCTGTGTACCAGGCCCTGCTCTAAGTGCTTTACAAATATCTCATTGAATCCTCACAACAATCCTGCAAGGTTGGTGCTATCATTGTTCCCCTTTTGCAGTTGAGGAAACTGTGGCAATCATTGATTAAGTGGCTTTCTTAGGGTCTTTCAACTAGGAAGTCTCTGAGGCTGGATTTGAACTCGAGTCTCCCTGATTCCAGGCCCAGCACTCTATCTGCTGCCTGTAAACCCTTTGAAGGCAAGGACTTCTGTCACTGTGTCCCAAACACCAAGCACAGTGCCTGGCACATGAATGAATGATTAAAATAGGGATGCAAATACAGATCAGCAAGTGTAGCTACAGGGCAAACACTGGGTGCCTAATAAAGGCTGTTGATTGATGGGTTGGTGGAATTCTACACCTAGGTCCAGAATAACAATAATAAATATTAGATACTACTGGGTAGAATGGGATCCATATATACTTTCCTTCCTCTTTGAACAGACCAGGCACGTGAATGATTAAACAAGTAGCCACTCTGTCCCTAATTCTTGCTTGTGGCTACAAAATGAGAGCACGCAGCTAGTCTTTCAAAAATCAATGGGTTGGGGCAGCTAGGTGGCGCAGTGAATAGAGCGCCGGCCCTGGAATCAGAAGGACCTGAGTTCGGAGCCGGCCTCCGACACTTAATCCATACAAACAAAAACCTAGCCGTGTAACCTTGGGCAAGTTACTTAACCCCAATTGCCCTAAAGGGGCGGCTAGGTGGCGCAGTGAGTAAGAGAGCCGGCCTCGGAGTTTGGATGACCCGAGATCAGATCCGGCCTCAGAAAATGAGCACCCACGCATAAATAATGACTAGCCGTGTAACCTTGAGCAAGTTACTTAACCCCAATTGCTTTATTAAAAAAAAAAATCAATGGGTAAAAGGAGCCAGGCCAGGCAGTTCCTCTTGGCAGTGTAGCGCCAACACATTATGCACAGTGCCAACAGCAACTGTGAATATGCCATTATAGTTCTCAATCACAAAATATAACAGACTCTCCGAAGACAGAAACAAAACATATATTCAGTCATCAGAAAACCGAATCTCCAAACCAGAAAGCTGAATCCATCATAGCAACAAAGAGGTTAATACACCAGAACACAGGAGAGAGCCACACCATCCTTTAGCCTACCCACAAACACTCACAAGCCTAGCTGTCTCCTTGGGGACGTCCCTTCCTCCCTCCAGCTCTAAGTGCTCTGACTCCCAGCTTCCTGTGAGCTCTGCTCCCCCCTTCAGCAAGCTCATCCCACCATGGGCTTCATGTAATTACATTTGGCCTACTAGGAGGCAGGGAAGATCCTCAAATGCCCATGACCATTACAGGCAGGAAGAAGGGTGGTCTACAGAGCCCTTTCACTGCATTGTCTGCACCCCAGATCCTTCCTTAGTGGCCTCTGGAAGCATCTTACACCATTAATGAAAGTAAAAAAAAAAGTAATGCCCTGGTGTCTTTGAAGAAGTTCCTTCTGCTCTTACTTATTGCTGACTCCTTTTTTCCTTTTTGACTCATCCACCCAGGAGTCTTTCCAAGGTGTTATCATTTTATGACTTTGTATCTTGAATCATAAAAATTCAATTAAATTCAACTGGCATTTATTAAACATCTTCTAAAATTGGGGCAACTAGATGGCACCATAGTCCATAGAGCACCAGAGATGAAGTCAGGAAGAATCATCTTTTTGAGTTCAAATCCAGCCTCAGACACTTACTAAGCTGTGTGACCTTGGGCAAGTCCCTTCACCTTGTTTGCCTCGGTTTCCTCACCTGTAAAATGAGTTGGAGAAGGAAATGGCAAATCACACCAGTATCTCTGCCAAGAAAACCTCAAAAGGGGTCACAGAGAGTTGGACAGGACTGGAATGACTGAACACATAATCTGAGCCACCATAGGTATACAACAACAAAAGCAAAACAATCCCTGACCTCAAGAATCTTGTGTTTTTCTGCTGGTAGAGGGTGAGGGTGATAGAGAACATGTACACAGATAGAGAAATGCAGAGCACAGATGAAATAGTATGAAGTAATTTCAAGCAGGGGTAGAATCAGGAAAAGCCTTCAATTCAAGATGGTGCCGAGCTGTGCCTTAAAGGGAGCTAGGGAGTCTATGAGGTGGCAATGAGAAAGGGGAACATTTCAGGCATGTTGCAATGGGGCAGCCTGGGCAATTCTTCCATGAATGTGTCATAGAATCACAGCGCTAGAAGCTGGGAGGGACCTCATGGGTCATCTCACAGGTCAGTCCCTTCAGTTTTCAGATGAGAAAGCTGAAGTCTATGTAAGTGACTCAGCCAGCATCACCCCAGGGGCAGGGTGTATCAGCAAACACCCCAATATCCCCAGAGTGGCTGCCAACACAGATTCTTAGATCTGCTTTTCAAAAGGAAAGCAACTCAAAATGGGTCAACAAGCTTACTTTAATCAAACAAACATACATTACCTAGCTCAGGGGGAAAAGGTCAGCACCCCAAACTTCAGAGTTACAGAACTTACAGATCAAACAGACAGGCTTCCAAACTGTCCAACCATTATATCAATACCAAATCACAGTTACCAGAGAGGGAAGCATCAACATCTGGGTTTTCAAAGCCGGGAGCTCTCAACAACGGCTTCCCAGAGTCTCATCTGGTCAAATCACACACTTCTCAAAGCGAGCCCCAAAGCAAAGCCCCTCATCAGAGTTTATATAGCCTTCTCCTGGCTCAAAGAATGTAACCACCCTTTTGATCCACTGCCCAATCACACAGCATCAAGGTGTGGTCATTCCTGAAAACCAAGCCTCCCACCACAGGCTCCATGTGACCACATTCAGCCTATTAGGAGGCAGAGCATATTTTCAAATCAAGGAAGGTTTTCAGAGTCTCTTAAAGCCAATCAAAGTCTCTTAAGCCAATCAAAGGGCCTAGGGGCAGGGAAGATCTTTAAATCTGCATTTCCATTACACAGGGTTTGAATCCAGGCCCTCTGAATCCAACACCATGCTCTTTTCACTGTATCTCACTGCTTCCCTTCTTGTGCTCATTATCAAAGTTGGCTTTGTCCACTTGTGCTGTACCCAACACTTTGGGTATTTTTCCTTTCTGTGTGCTCATTTGGAATGGTTTCAGAGGAAGATGATGTCATGTTTGTTTTAGTTTTTGGAGGTCGCCTGTCTTCTCTTTGAAGACAAATAACCTTTTTTATTAGTTAAGTTTTTGATTTAGGATTGCACAGTTTCTCCGTCCAGAAAGCAAAGCACTTATCTGGAGATGTTGCTATTGATAGCAAGAAGTAATCTTTTCATAGGAATAAGGACACAACTATTCCTTTGATAATTACCTGTGGCAAATGAAGTTGTCCTCTTTGTTGGACTGAGAAGTCCGAGTGTAGCCTGTGTTGTTTCTTTTCTTTTTGGAGGGGGGAAGGCAGGGGAATTGGGGTTAAGTGACTTGCCCAAGGTCACACAGCTAGTACGTGTCTGAGGCTAGATTTGAACTCAGGTCCTCCTGACTTCAGGACCTGTGCTCTATTCACTGTGCCACCTAGCCACCCCTATGTTGTTTCTTAATAGAAAAGATTTGCTTTGCTTTTGGATTAGCCCAGGTGAATGGGTTTTGGGTTGGTAAGAGGCTGGGACACTCCATAGAATTGAGCAGTACTGTCCTCAGCCTTTGCTGAGCTAAGTCCCTCCCCATCTCCAAATTCTGTGCCTAAGTAAAAAAAAAAAACCCAACAAAAAACTAAAAGCAAACCACACCATCCTGTTTGTCTCATTTCCATGTCCTTGGTTTAATTGAGCAGTATGCCAGACATCCTTTCTCAGAGCCGTTGGTCCTGAATGGCCCTGATTTCTGCTCTCCAGTTCAGGTTTATGTCCAGTGTCCCCTGGGGTTCTTTTGGTGACCCTGTGTCATCTGTCCATACAAAGACTCCATGTGTGGAGCAGTCAATGAATGGCTCAGTCTTTGTGCCTTCGTGTTTTGGGGGAAGTGATTTTTGGGGTCATTGTCTCAGATTCCCTGCCTCTCCTTCTTTGGACTTTTTGATGAGGAGAAAAATGTGCTCTTTCTTGTCTTCATGTCTGGATTTAAACTTTGGGATCTTTGGGCATTATATTTGCTTGAGAGAGCAAACCTTTCACATTTCTCATACACAGTGCACGTGGAAAGGAGCCTCCTTACATGGTCTTCTAGATGTCTTGGAAAAGTAGAAAAAGCAATGACTCCTGAATCAGGGGGTCCAAGTTCAAATCTTGCCTCTGATACTTCACAACCAAGTGACATTGGGCAAGTCACTTACCCTCAGTTGAGTGCCTTGGGCCTCACTCTACTCACCTGCAAAATGAGGAGGTTGAACTCTGTAGGGTAGGGCAGGCCTGGCAAGAGTTCCTGCAGGCATTCTTATCCCCATTTGCAGTCCAGTAATGCTCAGATAGGTTACATAATTTGGCCATGGTCACACATATGGAAAGCATAAAAGCTATAATTCAAACCTATAGGTCTTTTGCCCCACTCCCGCCCCCAAGTTCAAAGCTCTGCTATCACTAAACTCAACATGCTCCTTCCCACCACTATCCCACCACCCTCAAAATCTTTAAATGCTTACCTCAAGTCCATCTTAATTTATATTTTGTGTTTCTGGGTTTGATTGATTTCTTTGGTCTTTTTTCCCCTAGGTCTTTTGCTAAGCCTCCTAAACAGGTACAGACTGTTTGTGAGTGCATCCTGATTATGAAGGGGTACAAGGAGCTTAACTGGAAGATGGCCAAAGGCATGATGTCTGACCCCAACTTTCTGAGGTCTCTTATGGAGATGGACTTTGATTCAATTAACCAGAGCCAAGTCAAAAACATACGAGGTAAGTGGAGATGACTGGACGTGGACACTGTCCCAGCTTACTTTAGAGCTTCCCGTACTTTTGTGGATTTGTTTCAATCTAGATAAAACCCTAGAGTTTTGGGTTTGTTTGATCTCTTGGGAGAGAGATACAGCTGGGGCCCTACAGAGAAATATGTAAGCCAGGACTGAGAATGAACAAGTAATTTTACATTCACAGGGTTTGCAGCTTTGACTTTATCAAGGGGATTTGGGGCTCCTTAAGAAACAAAATTATTTTTCTCATTCTCAGTGGCATCTACAAAATATGCAGGTAGCTCCAAGTTTCATCTGGCAGGACATAGCCTTTTCACTTGGTTGCTTACCATACATTTTTTTCCTTTGCTTGTATTTCCCAGAGAAGGATAGGATAAGTCTTTGACCTGACCTTGACCTTTTCTCAGTAGACTTCTTCCTGTATAGAGCTCATGCTGACACATTAAAAAGTGGATAGTGAGTATGTTCCAAGTTACCAATTAACAGTCAACCCTTTGGTGCTTTAGTTCCTGAGGACCCAAACATCCTTCAGGCCCAAATTCTGAAGGGGAAAGTATGATTCTTCTTTAAGACCAGTTTTCTTACATCTATATCTATGCCTATATTTATATATATATATATTATCTATACCTATATCTATTTCTATATGTATATTTATAACATCTATACCTATATTTATAAAATCTATATTTATAACATCTACACCTATATCTATAATTATCTATACCTATATCTATATTTATATAATCTATCCCTATATCTATGCCTGTATCTATATTTATATCTGTACTGTATTTATGCTTGTATCTATATCTATTCCTATATTTATGTATCTATAACTATATTATCAATATTATACTCAATATCAGTGAGGAAAGCAATTATAATTGTACTACTATAATTCTTTATCCTTATGTTTTTGTTCTAAGTTCATAGAGATCACTATCATAGGTTTAGACTGGAAAGGACCCAGTAGAGTAACTACTCTGGTCCCTTCATTTCACTAAGGGGGACAACGAGGCCCAGAGAGGTTGCTTCAGGTTGCTCATCTGGGCAGTGGCTACAGAACCAAGATTTGTACCTCGGTCCTGTGACCTAGGCCTCCTGTTCCAGGACATCTGCTCCAGATGTCATCCTCCGAAACTTGTGTTATTTTGATGTTAGTTTTGCCCTCTCCATAATAAATCCTCCCTTCATGTTATTCTGTTTCTGGTTAGATGGAAGGACCATTGTAGGGAGCTCTAAAGTGTAGCTTTGTGATGGTTTTATCTGAGGACCCTCTCCCAGCTCAGATGATGGCTGTGTCAAGTGAGGGTCCTCCCTGACCCCATTGCAAACCTGGGCCCTAGGTCTCAGGCCTGCCAACACTGGCAGATGCAATGTAGGCACAGCTTGGCAGAGATTCAGCTACATATGCAGACAGAGCTTCTCAGCAGAGACCTTGAAAGTCTAATTGGAAGAAGGGACTTTGTGGGGAGGCTCCAATTCAGCTCATGTCAGTTTGCCTTTGCCCTTCAAAAGGCTTCTCTCATAGCTAAACAATCAGTTATGAAACACGGATGTCTGGGGCTCTCAGTTCTCAGGCAGTTGGATCTATATTTTATGGACATATTTATTAATGAATAATGAATCAGAAGTACTTAATTAGCCCAATGCATCTTGTTTCTCTCTTTTTCAAAGTGACAGCTATTCCTCATTTTCTCAAACTGTGTGTTCCACAGACACCAAAACACATTCAAAATGGAACTCATTATCTTCCCTCTTATCACAAACCATCCCCTTTTCTGAATTTCCCTATTACTGTCAAGGGCCTCACCTTCCTCCCAGTCCCTTAAGCTCACAACCTAGGAGTCAGTATGATTCCTCACTCTCATCCCGCTTTATCTAGGCTGTTGCCAAGGCCTGTTGATTCCATGTCTGCAGCCTCCTTTGTCCCTTTCACCCCCTGCAGCCTCTCTCCTCCCTTTTACCCCTGCCTGTCTTGTCCCTTTCACCCCTACAGACTCCTGGTCTGTTTCTTGTCCATTTCATCCCTGCATCTCTTGTCTCTTTCACTCCTGTAGCTTCTCTTGTCCTTTTCAGCCTTGTAGCCTCTCTGGTCTGTTTCTTGTCTGTTTCACCCCCTGCAGCCTCTCTTGTCTGTTCTACCTCTGTAGAGAGGGACAAGAGATGTCCCTTTCACTCCTGCAGCCTCTCTTATCCCTTTTACCTCCTGCCATCCTTTCTTTTCTCTTTCACCCCATTTAGCCTCTCTTGTCCATTTCACTCCTGTAGCATCTCTTGAATATGCCCCCTTGTGTCCTCTGACACCATACCCATATTGGTACAGGCCCCCACATCCCCTCAAGCCTGGACTATTGCAACAGTGACTGCTGGGGCAGCCTGCCTCCAGTCTCTGTCCATTTTAGTCTGTCTTTCATTTGGCTGTTAAATTGGTCTTCCTAAGTACAAGTCTGACCATGTCAACCCCTCTACACCCTCTCCCCCTCAACAAACTTCAGTGGCTCCCTATTACCTCCAGGATCAAATACAAAATGCTCAGCTCAGCATACAAAGAACTTCATCATCTGGCTCCCTCCTACCTTACCAGTCTTCTTCCTTCCCCCATCCTCAAGCTCTAGGCATTTTCACTGACTGTAACTCATACCTGGAATTCCTTCCCTCTCTTGTCCCCCTCACTTCCCTGACTTCCTTCAAGCCCCAGCTAAAACCTTTCCCAAGCTTCTTAATCTTTGTTCTTTCTTCCTGGCATCATTTCCAGCTTATCCTATGCTTACTGTGTTTGTATATACTTGTTTGCCTGTTGTCTCCCCCCACCTCTCTTTAGATAGTGAGCTCCCTGAAAGCAGGACTGTTTTTTGCTCCCCCCCTTTTTTTTGTAACTCCAGAACTTAGCACAATGTCTGACACATGACAAGCACTTAGTTAATGCTTGTTAACTGACCCACTGACTGAAAAATTTCAATATCTTATCTTAAAGCACTCTTAAAGAATCTCAATACAACCTTTGAAGAAATGGAGGCCGTAAGCAAAGCAGGGTTGGGCATGCTGAAGTTTGTGGAAGCTGTGATGGGTTACTGTGATGTTTTTAAAGAAATCAAGCCCAAAAGAGACAAGGTACTGCTCATTTGTGAACCCTAGAAAATAACTGGGATGAGTCCAGACTGGAACTAGCTGACATCTCACATGCCCACAGCACTTCCATGCTGGTCTGTATTAGAAACCCCTCCCTGCTCCTCCCTGTAGATTCCAGCCCTGAAATACACTCCCTTTTAGATGAATTAGGGAAAGGGAAGAGCCAAGTTCTCCAAAGGTTTTATCAAATTCTGTATATGAAGAGAATGAAAAAAAAAAGGTTTTGAAATGTGCTCCATTAAGGCAAGTTAAAATATAATTTTGTAAAACCAGGAATGAAGCATTTGTATATTAGCTCATTGTTCCCATTGATTAAAAAGCAAAGAAACAATTCATCAGTGTTACTCTTGCCTTTAAATACCCTTTTCTGCACTTTTAACCTGGTCATATTTTAATGCTAGAGGTCATCAGGGTACACATGGAAATGATATATACCTATACAAGCATATATGTATGATATACTGTAGGGAGAAAAAAGGGTGAGCCCCATGTATAATGAGGGGCCCACATATACAGAGAGCCCTGTGTGTAAGGGGAGAGCTGCCTTGTGGCTCAAAGGAAGGGAGAATAAATATCTCTAGCCTCTTCTCTCTCCATCTTTCTCCAAGGGAGACTTTAAATTCCTGCCAAGAGGGGAAGCAGGAAGTTGGGGTGGGAGGCTATTCTGTTCTCCTCAGATAAAGGAGGTATTGGGCTAGAAGTTTATGTTTTCTTTCTTAAATATTGTTCATTTAGAGAATGTGATCAGGTTCCATCTAACTGGATCACTATGTCGCTTTGGTGGGGAAGGAGGACCTTTCAAGCTCTATATCCAAGGCTTGACCCCTTCCCCACCTAATATCAAGTCCATGATGAACACACCTAGAGAATAGCAAAGAAACCCATTTATCCAAGTCATAATAGAAATCAGAGAAGGTTTATGTAGGAGATATACCTGACAATACAGAATGAAGTAGTTCTCCCATTGGTAGTGAGATACCTGAGCTCAGCTAAGAGAGTATCCTAGGTCTCACCCAAGTGGAAAACTCCCTGAAGTCTCTAGAGTAGCATACTGGGGACAGGGCCATGATGGAGCCTGCCAGATCCTCCTGGAATCTTTTCCTTTAGCAATTGGAAGTGGGGTTGGCCTCTTCTATCTTCCCTCCCAAAGATGTGCTTGAAGTGACTTGACACTTGGAGACTTGAAGCTTGATGAGTGCCCAAAGGGGATTTACTCTGAAGAATACTTTTGCCTCTTACCAGCTTCTCCCTGCCCCTCTCACAGGGCAAGGTCTTTATCTCTATCAAGAAGGAGACAGTCCCATACCAATGGGCTTTGAGATAGGGGTTGCATATATATACACAGGTACATATATACACAAATATAAACATATCCACACATATGTCTTTATGCCAACACATATATCTACATAACATGCACATGTGTGTGTGCACACACACAAAGAAATATGACCACATGTTCACTTAAATGCAAATTGCATTGGTCTAATTTGGTTGAAGGATTGAATCTTGGAAGCAAGGAGTTGAAAAATTAGCTGAAGAAAGGGATCCAGGTTGTGGTAGCCTGGGACACTAAAACATTTGGTCCCTTGAATCTTTTGTTGTATCATATAGGTATGGTCCAAGGCTTAGGACAGGGCCTGTATCCTTGTAGCCCCTCTCCCTTACCCAATTCTCAGGCATTGTCTTTACTTTTTGAAATAACAGGTGGCAAGGCTGGAGAGGAACTATTTCCTCAGTAAAAGAGAACTGGAAAGAATTCAGAATGAGCTGGCCACACTCCAGGCTGAACTAGAAGCTTTGGGAGCCAAGTATGAAGCAGCCATATTGGAAAAGCAACAGCTCCAGGAAGAAGCAGAGATCATGGAAAGGCGGCTGATTGCTGCTGACAAGCTGATTTCTGGCTTGGGCTCAGAAAACGTGAGGTTAGCTTCATTTCATGAAAGAAAATTAGAAAAGTTTCTGATGTTGAATCCAGAAGGTAAGTAGTGTGATTTGGGACATTTGCCATTGTAAAAGGGCTCCCAGGGCTACTCAGCAAGAAGCTTCTTTTTAGACTTTATATCCTGTTAAGTACAAAGGACCCAGTGCAGCTATGGGACTAGAGAACACAGAATAGAAAGCACGTGGCAGATCCCTGAGGCACCTGGAACTTGGGGAGTTTGGTGGCTTTCTGGCTTGACGTTTAATGCCAGTGGTTGGGGGAGTTGGCTTCACTATTGGCAGAGTGATAAAGTAACCTTCACGTGAAGTCCCTTGTAGCTTGAGAGGTCAGTGAGTAAAGCCATAAGCTGTAAGTTCTTAAATGGAGTGGGTAATATTGTCCCATGCCGGTTGTTTTGGACATGTCTGTTTTGCTAATGTTGCCCATTACACATCTGATGATATGTCTCTGCCAACCTGAAGAAATAGTTGACTTGGCAAAATTTGGCAGATAGACTTCTACTCTAGCTGGGAGAAAGTTGTAAGTCTTCCAGAGTTCCCACCCTTTTGGGTCTGAACCAAACGACTGACCTGGGGTGACTGTCTCTTCTCCATCAGATGGCTGGCTGACTTGGATGAGCTGATACACCGGAGATTCAAGTTGTTGGGCGACTGTCTGCTCTGCTCAGCCTTCCTGAGCTACGAAGGGGCCTTCAACTGGGAATTTCGAAATGAGATGGTCAATGTGGTGTGGCAAGGAGATTTACTAGACCGAGAAATCCCCCTCAGCCAGCCTTTTCGACTAGAAAGCGTGCTCACAGATGACGTAGAGATCAGTAGGTAGGTGGTACTTTTCAGCCAAGAGATCCATGCTATTGTTTCATGGCACAAGACTTGGGAGGGGACGTCAGGGTGGTGGGGGGTCCTCTGCTGTGGTGGTGCTGGAGGAAGCCAGGCTTGGGTGGAGCCTGGATTTAGCATGGAAATAGAGGGGAGGGGACGTCAGGGTGGTGGGGGGGTCCTCTGCTGTGGTGGTGCTGGAGGAAGCCAGGCTTGGGTGGAGCCTGGATTTAGCATGGAAATAGAGGTCGGTCTCCACTTCCCTAGAGCAGGGATGAAGCAGACTGATGTTTCCCCCTGATGCTGGGCACCGGGTCACTGGTCTATACCCTTCCACTACAGCCAGACAATTTTTCTGCTCAGCCTTTGGCATTTAGACTCTGAGTAATACAGTAGAAAGAATCAAGGAAGCCTCAGATGCAGCACTAATTTTCTGATGTTCTGATCCCCAGGTGGGGCTCCCAGGGCCTGCCTCCTGATGAGCTCTCTGTTCAGAATGGCATTCTCACCACAAGAGCTAGTCGCTTTCCTTTGTGTATTGATCCCCAGCAGCAAGCCCTAAACTGGATAAAGAGAAAAGAAGAAAAAAATAACCTGCGGGTAGGGCTGATGTTACCAGTGACTCTTCTAACTCTACACACTGAAATGATTTTGAATTTGAAATCATAAAGGCTGTTCCTGACAGTTCTTGTGTGATATGAGGATATGTGGGATGAGACGGTGATGTTTTGCTTGGAGAATAAAAGATTTATGGGGGGGATATAAGAGCTGTCTGGAAGAGTGATTAAACTCAGTCCTCTTGGCCTCAAGAGCAAAGTGTGGACCAATGGATGAAAGCTGTAGAAAGGCAGCTTTGGGCTTGATGTAGGGAAACAATACTGTCTGATCATCAGGGCTATGCAGACATGGAGGGGGCTTCTCTGGGAGGCAGAGGGCTCACTCTCAGTGGGGGTCCTCAAAGGAAAGCTACTTGACCCCTTGTTGGGGCTGGAGTAGAAAGGATTCTCTGATAGGCACATGGTAGATGAGATGGCCTCTGAGGGCCCTTCTAGCCCTGGTGCTGTGTCACTGCTAGCTCACTACCCCAAGAGCAAATGTGCAGTGGTCACAGCTTCTTCCTTTCCAGCTAGCACTCCCCCTGCCCCCACGTTTCACACTCATGTGGGGACCCCCACACAGGCACACACAGACACTCATATGTGAACATGAAGACATACACATGAACACATACACAGACACCCAAAGACATAGACGGGCACATACACAGAGAAACACAGATACATGAACACACAGAGATACACACCCAGACATACATGCAGATGTACAGATACATACACACAGACATAAAGACACACACACAAGACAGAATGACACATGGACACACATAGACACATGGACATGTGTGTACATACATAGATATAGTCACACAGACACATGGACACACAGACATATAGACACAGATGCACACAGAGACAACTAGAGTCACACAGAGACACTCACAGAAACACACACACACACACACACACATACATTCTTTTTTTTTACACACTTGCTTGTTCCAATCTCTGCCCCCTTTTGTCTCCTTCGGTTCTCCATTTCAAAGGCAGCCTTTACGGGCACCCCCTTCAGTGGCCCTTAACCTGGGGTCTAAGAATTTGGTATTTTGTTATATCCACCGGGGAACATCATGCTGAGAAAAGCTCCATAGGCCTTCCCAGACTGACTGCCCATGACGTGCTGGACACAAAAAAGTGAAGATTCTCAGCTGCCCCTCTTTTGGTGAGGGCGTATTCATTTTCCGTTTGTTCTGGTCTTTTTTCAGGTTGCTTCTTTTAATGACCCTGATTTCCTCAAACAGCTGGAAATGTCCATAAAGTATGGTACCCCTTTCTTGTTCCAAGATGTGGATGAATATATTGACCCAGTGATCGATAATGTATTGGAAAAAAATGTGAAAAACATTCAAGGACGACAGTTTATCATATTGGGAGACAAAGAAGTTGATTACGATGTGAATTTCAAACTCTACCTGAACACCAAATTGGCCAATCCCAAATATTCTCCATCTGTGTTTGGAAAAGCCATGGTGATCAATTATACTGGTGAGGACGGGCAAAATCCTTGTTTCAAATCATTGGGTCATTTGTAAGGGAGCCTTAGAGGCCATCCAGTCCAGCCCCTTGCTTTTAGCGTTGAGGAAACTGAGATGAACTGACATTTAGAAGTCACACAATTAGCATCCGAACCCACCACCTTTCTTATTCCAAGTCTGTCTATTCAAGGAGTTGTGATTATGGAGTCCTCTCATAGTATCAGTAGATTTAAGGCTAAATCCTCTTATTCTGGTTGTAGAATTCCAGTCTAATAATCCTAACAGCTAACACTTCTATAGCACCATTCTAACAATGTCATTCCCTTGTTTGAGACTGCTCAGTGGCTTCCCAGGCTAGGATAAAGTACAACTTTTGTCATTTAAAGTCCTTCATAATCTGACTATAGCTTACTTTTTATTCATCCATTCAGTAAGCATTTATAAGCATTTACCATGTTCAAGGCATGGTTTGGGGTCTGATGGCTCAGAGTGAATGTAAATAGCAATTTTTTTCTGTTTTGGCCAGAAAGCCTGAGGGTCTTCCCCTCCCAGATTGATTTTTTTTGACTAGGTAAGAGAAACCATTCTTTGCCTCATTCCTTACCTAGCCTTAATCACTCAGTCAAACTGAGGCCTTAGCTTAAAAAGGCCAAAGTCTCCCACTGCATGGGGCTAACTCCAGTCATCCTGATCTATATCTTGCCACTGGACCCAGATGGTTCTGGAGGAGAAAGTGAGGCTGGTGCCTTACTTAAATCCAATTCACTTACAAGTCATGGCCTGACCTCCCTGATGTCATTGGTCCTCTTCAAGAAGGAAGGTCCAACAACAACAAACAATATGCATTCACCATGTGCAAGGTACTGTGATAGGCACTGGAGATGTAAAGGCAGAATGGTCACATTCTCTGAAGGAGGTGACGTTCTACTTAGGGGCTGCGCCATTTGCATAAATAAGTAAATATGAGGTAATTTCTCATTCCCCTTCTCTACTTTCCAGATATTCATATTGTTCCCCTTAGCCTTTCACTACTCACTGAACTCATGATCCCATTTCTTCCCCCTTTTTTTTGGGTGCAAACACTTTCCCCAGTGCCTGGAATGCCCCCGCTCCTCCCCTCTATGTCTTAGAGCCTCTTCTTCCTTCAGGACTAAAGTTCACGGGCCATCTCCTTCCTAGAGGAAGTTCTCCCTGATCTTTGCAGTTATCATTTACTTTACATCTTCATGTTGTATAAGCTCCTCAAGCACAGGGACTGCGGCGCACTTTTGGCTCAGTACACTGACTGATTTGTACTATGTGATTGACACAAGGGAAAATAAAAACTGGAAAACACTGTGTATTTGGAAAGTCCTGAGAATAAGATGAGGCTCCATATCCTATCCACAGTCACGTTGAAGGGCCTCGAGGACCAGCTGCTTAGTGTCATCGTGGCCTATGAGAGAAGAGAACTGGAGGAACAGAGGGAACATCTCATCCAGGAGACGAGTGAGAACAAGAACTTGCTGAAAGACCTGGAAGATTCCCTGCTCCGAGAACTGGCCATGTCCACAGGCAACATGTTGGATAATGTGGACTTGGTGCAGACACTTGAGGAGACGAAAACCAAGGCCACTGAGGTAAGGGGAGCCCTTGAGACACATGCTGGTCATGTGTCATTGCTACTTGCCCTGTGTGGGGTGGAGGAAGGCTCGGCATACGCTCATGCCTTGAGTGAGACTGCTCCTCTGGGGCCACCATTACTTGTAGAGGAGGGAGTGATGGGTGTGGAGTCAGGAAGACCTGGGGGGACAAAGAAGAGGCAGCTAAAGTGGGCGAGATACCAAACTTAGAGCCATGGCCAGAGACCAAAGGTGCAACAAATTGTGGCCTTGCATCCTGGAATCTTGGTAGCAGGGTCTCCCAGCACACTGAGTCTCATTGGCTTAGCAGATTTCTTTCAATTACTTGAAAGTATCATACTCACATCCTGATTTTCTTTCCCCTCTAATTTTTTAGCCCATTACAAAATTGCACCTTCATGATTTTACAAGTTTCCTTTATATGAAAAATAAACAAACAAAAAAACCATGTTCTGATGCAGACCTTCCCTTTAGGTGTCAGAGAAACTCAAACTGGCTGAAAAGACGGCAGTGGACATTGACCGACTGCGTGATGGCTACCGGCCTGCTGCCAAGAGGGGCGCCATCTTGTTCTTTGTTTTATCAGAAATGGCACTTGTGAATACCATGTATCAGTATTCGTTGTCGGCCTTCTTAGATGTCTTCATTTTATCATTGAAGAAATCTTTGCCTGATTCTTTTCTACCAAGGAGGTTAAAAAACATTATGGACACTCTAACTTTCAATGTCTACAACTATGGCTGCACAGGTTGGCATAGCTCTCTAGCAAGATGAATGCATGTCCTCAGTTTTGTGGGCATTGTAGGTCCTCAATAATAATTTTTGAATTTAAGGAGGTTATGTCAGTCACACAAGTTGTGGTAATCTAACTTGGTAATACAAGCAATCACATCCTTGACTTTAGGGAAACCTGTCTATGCAAATTTGTATTTATAGAGATTGCACCTTCATGATTTTACAAGTTATTCAGGTTATAAGAAGAAAGAGCATTAAAATGACAGAATTACAGTTTCAGAGTTGGAAAGGACCTGAGAGACCATCTATTTCATCCTTTACCTGAATAAGAATATCCACTACTACATATTCAACTAATGTCTCCAGGGAGAGGAACCTACTTTCTTGTGAGGCAGAAAAGTGTAATTTTATAAAACTCTGTTAGCAGACTGATTATTTCAAGCAGAAATCTCTCTCTTTCTCTCCCCCCTCTCTCCTTCCCTCTCTTCTCTCTCTCTTTTCTCCCCCCCTTCTCTTCTCTCTCTCTCTCTCTCTCTCTCTCTCTCTCTCTCTCTCTCTCTCTCTCTCTCCCTCCCTCCCTCTTTTCTTCTCTCTCCCTGTCTTCTCTCTCTTTTCTCTCTCTCCCTCCCTCCCTCTCTTTCTCCCTCCCTCTCTTTCTCCCTCCTCTCTCCTCTCTCTCTCTCTCTCTCTCTCTCTCTCTCTCTCTCTCTCTCTCTCTCTCTCTCTTTCTCTTTCTCCCTCCCTCACTGAAGACAGGTAACATAGTAATCAATGATTTTTCTGTAGTGCTTCTATAGTGTAAGTTCACAAAATGTTTTCCTCACAACCATCCTATGAAGGAAGTGGTAGAGATATTATCATCACCATTTTACAGGTGAGGAAGGATACTTAGACAGATAAGGATTTCCCCAATGTCAGAGCTGGGCTTTGCACACCTGTGCCTCATGACTAAAGTCCAGTCTTTACTGCATGACTCTTCCTTTCCTCTTATAGAACGGTAACTTGGCACATCCAGGTCTGTCACTATCCTGGTCACTCTTCTCTGTATATATGCCAGCATTCCTGCCATATTCTAGTTCTAACCTAATAAGAATGAATTATAACAGTACTGTCATTTTCTTTGTTCTGGAAATGTCCTCCCATAATGAGATGAAGATTGTATTTTTTTTTTGGTTGATGCATTTTACTGTTGCTTTATATAACACTTGCTGTCCCCAGTTCTTTTTCACAAGAACTGTTATCTAGTCACACTTTTCCTCATTCTGTATTTGTACAATTGGTTTCTTGAATCTAGGTATTGGACTTTACATTTATTCTGCTAAATTCTATTTCATTAGATTCAGTATATTCTTTTCTTTTTAAATTTTTTGTTTATAGCTTTTGTTTTTACCTGACTTTTATTTCCCAATATATCCTTCCTTCCACCCCTCCCCAGAATGCTATCCCCTATAGTAAAGAGTAAAAAAAGGGGGGGTAGGCAGTTTAGCAAAACTCAACAATACCTCAACCAAATCTGACAGCATATATAGTATTCCAAAGCTCTGGGAAGTGCATTTTCATATTCTTTCTCTTCAGGACAAAATTTCTTCATTATAATTACATGGCATTCAGTTCTGATTTTCTCTATTGTTTCAGCCTGTTTTTTAATCTTTATTTTGCCATTCAGTGTATTAGTCATCTTTCTCAGCTTTGTGTTATCTGCTAATTTGATAAGAATACCATTTATACTTTCATTCAAGTCATTTATAAAAAGGTTTAGCACCTCAGGGCCAAGGATAGATCCCTGGGACATTCCCAGCCAAAAGACCATTCAAAATATTAACAATCCATTAACTAGTGTTCAGTCATTCAATCTGTTCCAAATCTTCCTAACTCTTCTATCATCTAACCTCTGTTTTATGTACAAACATAAGATGAGATATTTCTACCCCCTTCCCCTGATCTAGAAACCTGTTCAAAAAGGGAGGTGGAGTTTAATTGAAATTACTCTTACTTGCTTTAAATTTTTTTTATTTTTGAATTAACAAGCATTTATTTACTCTCCCTCTTTCCCACACTCCCCACTCAATTTAAAAGAGCCCTAGGTGTCTGTACTAATCACTGGGAATACACATAAAGGGAAAAAAGCCCCAAATAACAACAACAAACAACCATGGTCCCTGCCCTCAAGGATCTTCCGTCTAAATGGGGAAGATACCATGTAAATAACCATGCCAGCTACATAGAGAATGGGTGGAAGGTGATCTGAAGGGGAAGGCACTAGCAGCTAGGGATTACCAGGGAGGGCCTCTTGCAGAAGGTGGAAACAAAAGTTAAGTTTTGAAGTAAGTCAAGGGAGCCAGGAAGAGGAGGGGAGGAATGAAGAGTTTCCCAGGAGGTGTGGCATGCCCTGCTGGAAGGGTAAGCAGGCCAGGATGCTGGACAGCAGAGGGGGTAGAGGGACTGTTTTGTGAGGGGCTGACTGACTGCCTGGATTGAATTGGACATTCCTCAGTCTTCCCTGGTGTTTTCTCCATAGGGCTATTTGAAAGACACAAGCTGCTGTTTTCTTTTAACATGACCATTAAGATAGAGCAAGCAGATGGCAGGGTCCCTCAAGAAGAACTGGATTTCTTTTTGAAAGGTAACAACTTTGCACAATTTCACATTTCTCCCCCAACTTTCCTAACTTATATTGAAGATATTAAAAAAAGTCTACTGAAACCCTAAACCAAATTGGATTAGATTTACAACTCGGTTACTTTGTAGTTTTGATGAGGCTGTAGCTTTGCTGATTTTACAATGAACCATCATATCAGGGCTATGAGTTTGACCGATTGGACTCATCTGATAGAAATGGTGATCATTCTCTTTCAATGCTTGTGTTCCTTGTCCACACATGAGAGAAAGGGGAGTACTCTGGAGTGTCCACTGGCAGACCACAAGGGTTCCTTGTCTTCCCTTGTTGTGAACAGGAAACATTTCCCTGGAGAAAAACAAGCAAAAGAAGCCTTGCCCTTGGCTGCCTGATCAGGGCTGGGAAGATATTATGCTTTTATCAGAGCTATTCCCAGACACCTTTGGGAGCCTTCCTGAAGACTTAGAGAAGCAGAACGACGTCTGGAAGGAGGTGAGCTATGTGATTGTGTCTGCACATGTTTGCATCTTCTCCTAGTTACCTTGTAATTCCCAAACTACAACTTTGGTTGAAGTTGGGGGTTTTTAACCTGCAGTCCACATATTTGATTTTTTAAAAAATCTTTTTTTGTTAACTTTATTTCAATATCATTGGTTTCCTAAGTGATAAGTTGTAATTCTAGCTGTTTTATTTTATGCATTTAAAAATATAATTCTGAGAAGACCTCTCTAGTCTTCCCCCAAAGGGGGATCTGACTGCCAAAGGGATCCATGACACAAGAAAAGTTAAGAACCTCCCCTTTAAAGGTTTAGGACTTTTTAGACCAGAATACTCTTTTGGATTGTTAAGTAACAGAGTGATCTCTGTACCTCATCCCTATTCCCCTATTGACATCTCTTTATAATCTGGAAATCCATGGTCGTTGCTAAATTAAATCATCCTCCTTGAGCTAGACTTTAACCTGGTTGTCTGGGAGATAAGATGGAAAACAGCAACTGTCCCATGACAACTGGGGCCATTTTTTTTCTGATCTGATCAACTCTGCCATCTTTTGTCCCAGTGGTATGACCTGGATTCACTGGAACAGTTTCCATTTCCGTTGGGCTATGGTGATCGAATGACTGATTTTGAGAAGCTGCTTATTCTTCGATGTTTCCGAGTGGACCGGGTATATCGGGCAGTTACTGATTATGTGACTGTGACCATGGGGGAGAAGTAAGTAAGCCCTGTCTGTGGCCTATGTCGTCTTCCCTGGGACTTGCAGGAAGAGTTTTTGTAATGATGGAGAAAGCTTTGGGGTCTCTGCCTCCACTGTAAAGAAGATACATATATCCCATGTCTACCTCAGTAAATAGTGATAAGAGTGTCAGGAAGCTACATCTGAATTGGTCATCAAAGAAGACAGATGAAGTATCTGAAGTATCCAACGGTAGTCTTGGGAGGGGGGACACTAAGCACTTGGGATATAAAAAATGCAAAAGTCAGTCCCTGCCCTCAATGAGATTACAGTCTAATGGAGGCAACAAGCAAACAGATCTGTACAAACACACTATGTACAGGATAGATAATTAAAGAAGCAAAACAGGGCATAATGAAGAGAGGGAAGGCACTAGAATTAAGAGAGGTTGGGAAGAGCTTCCTGTAGAAAATGGGATTTTAGTTGGGACTTGAAAGAAGTCCAGAAGGTCAGTAGGCAGAGTTGAGGGGACAGAGTGCTGCAGGCCTGGGCAATATCCTGAGAACACTCTTGCATTGTTTGTGGAGCATCCGGGAGGCCACAGAGTCCGTGTCAGGGAGGGAGGTGTGAGAAGACTGGACAGGTAGGAAGGGGCAGGCTATGAAGGACCGTGAGCATTTTGTATTTGATTCTGGAGGTGAGAGGGTGAGAGGGAGCCACTTCAGTTTATAGAGGGGGGGAGGTGATGTGGTCCTTTAGCAGCTGAATGGAGGATGGAGTGGAGTGGAGAGAGACCTGGGGCAGGCAGACTCATTATAGTAGTCTAGGTGTGAGATGATGAGGGTCTGCACCAGGGTGGGGAGGGTTTAGGGAGAAAGATAATAGCTCTGTTTGGACACGATGAGTTTACAGTGTCTACTGGACATCTAGTTCAAGATGTTTGGAAGGCAGCTGGAGATGTGAGACTGGAGAGCAGCAGAGATCTGGGACAGGAAAGGTAGATTGGAGAATCATTAGCATGGAGATGGTAATTAAATCCATGGAGGCTGATCAGAATGATGGCTGGTGTTCAAGGGAGGAGGTCATAAGTAAAAAGGCTGGAGCCAGATTGTGAAGGGCTTTAAATGCCAGACAGGACTCTGTATTTCATCCTAAAGGCATAGGGAGCCCCCAGACTTCTTAAGCAAGATAGCAATATGTTCCTATGCTTTAGGCATGTACCTGTAGAGGCTTTGTGGAGAGAAGGGTGAGGCCAGGTAGAAAGTCAGTGGATGCTTGTTTCACCAGGGCCTATTGCAGCCCTTCCATGACTTCATAGAGAGTTTTCTTGAATTTCTGGCGGCCATCCTTTTGGCTCAGTTGGGCCTTGGATCACAGAGATATTACCACTCCCCTGGGGGACACACAAAAGCTTTTTTCAGCTTGGTAGCAACTGCTGGTGTTTGTGTCCAGCAGAGGCTCCAATGACCCGGGTCTTGTTCCACCATGATGGGCATCAATGGAGAATTTTATTAAAGGCTTTCCACACGCATGCCAGTCTATGCATATCCTATACAAAAGGATAGTAGTGTTCTTTGTGATGATGAACCCCCAAGCTTGTGCCTGAAGTCCCAATGATCTGGATTGTCTTCCTTCACATTTACCTTTTCCTTCCTATTTAATCCCTGTGTGCTTGGCAGATCATGGGCACTGTTGACTAGACTTTGAGTCTGGGGATCTCAAGTCTCCTTTCCCAGCTATAGTTGATGGATGTCAAGAAAGCTATTGACCCTGAATTCATGTTCCCAACTTCAGGAATCATCTGCTCGTTAAATTTTCTTTCCAAATAGAGGAGGATAATTCTTTTTTTTTTTTTTTTGCTTTTTGGAGGAGGAAAGGCAGGGCAAATGGGGTTAAGTGACTTGCCCAAGGTTACATAGCTAGCGCATTAAGTGTCTGAGGTCAGATTTGAACTCAGGATTTCCTGACTCCAGGGACAGTGCTCTATTCACTGTACTACCTAGCTGCCCCAAGAAGAATAATTCTGTGAGCAAGTGAAGAACCTTATCTGGGCTCTTTCTCCTGCCTAGGTATGTTCAACCCCCAATGATCAGCTTTGAAGCCATTTTTGAACAGAGCACTCCAAATTCACCTATTGTTTTCGTTCTGAGTCCTGGCTCAGACCCTGCCAGTGATCTGATGAAATTAGCTGATAGATATGGCTTTGGAGGAAATCGCCTCAAATTCCTTGCAATGGGTCAAGGCCAAGAGAAGGTAATTTGTTCTGGTGAAATTTAGTTCCTAAACTAAAGTCTGTGTGTGTGAGTGTGTGTGTGTGTGTGTGTGTGTGTGTGTGTGTGTGTGTGTGTGTATGTGTGTGTGTGTATCTGTCTGTCCCTCTTTGCAGGGGTGGTCTTGGTATCTGGGAAGTTGAGGTAGCTTTTGTATATTGGTATTTGCCTTCATTCTTTAACCCACACACATTTATTACAAAGATTCAGAAATATATACATATATATGAATATATATGTATGTGTATGTCTATATACCTATCTATCAATCATCTGTCTATCTACCTACCTATCTATCTATCTGTATTATGACCAAGAAAACATAAGCCTGTGGTCAAAGCCCACCACAGTGTGATCAGCCAACCAGATGGTTGTTAGTTCTCTCAAATCACTGTGATAAAGGAGGGACCAGATTTTTTTTTTTAACATTGAAGAAGATCACTATGATTGACAAAACAGGTATTCCACACTTCCTAAAAGAGAGTGCAGGGTCTGCATCCTCAGCATGGCCACCATGGAATAGAGCTGTTAGACTTGTAACAACCCCTGTTACTAATTATTATTATTATTAACTCTTATTATTGCTCTTCCTAAGCAATATGGAGTTGTCTAAAATCCACCTGGATTTGCCCTGGGCGTGGCTGTGTGTCTGCCCTGTTAGTATCTTCAGGTGTGTAAACTGATGTTGGCCCAATGCAGTTCCATGTAGAAAAGTCAACGCTCCCCACAATCACATGCTGAGGTTGGAACGAGGCCCTGGGACAAGGATTGTCTGGACTTTTTATGCTGGGTCAAGGCCTGGGTCTGATAGATTCAAGGTGGAGTATTGAAGCCATGATTTTAGTGATGTAAGAAGCTTCTGGTGTGGAAGCACCATCCACCAACACAGGGCAGGGACTCCTCAATAATGAATGGTCTTAGGGAGTTGGGGTGAGGGGATGGAGGGACTGAGTTATACTGCTGGTATGTGACGGGGTAGGACCTGAACCCAGGGGCCAGGCGGCTGCCTCTCCACAATGCTCATAGAGTCATGATTTTCAGATCCTGCCTCTCCTTCCTAGCTATGTGACTAAGTCACTTCATCTCCCTAGGCCAGGGCACTCTTCTGTGCCAAGAGAGGGTTGGCCTTCTTCTGCTCAGAGGTCACTAGCTCATGACCCTTCTGCTGTGATTGGCACAGGTGGCATTGCAGCTGCTGGAGACTGCGGTGGCCCGGGGTCAGTGGCTGATGCTGCAGAACTGCCACCTTCTTGTCAAATGGCTTAAGGACCTGGAGAAGTCTCTGGAGAGAATCACAAAGCCCCACCCTGACTTCCGCCTGTGGCTCACCACCGACCCCACTAAAGGCTTCCCGATCGGAATCCTGCAGAAATCCTTAAAGGTACAGGGCTGGAAGACACAGACCTAGGCATCTGTCTGTCCCTCCATCTGTCCTCATCACTGGATGTCCAGCACTGTCTGGTAGGGGACCACCTGAAGAGATGGCTCAGCAGGGAGAATGGAGACTACCCACTCCTGCCTTCCTGTTCTGCCATCTTTAGTCCTGGTAGAAGGAGGATCTTGGCCTGGGGGTGGGGTGGGGACTTGAGAGATAGATTTGAATTCTGAATCTTTCTACTGGCCCAGGCTTTGACCTTGGGGAACTACTCTTTCTTTCCAGTGGTTAGTGTTTCCCTCTGTAAAATGAATGGACTGGAGGAGATCATATCAAGAAATCTTTTTTTTTTAGCTCTTTAGTGGGATGAAACCATCATACTGCATGTGGACATAGAGATGAGAAATTGTGTCTCTTCCCCCTATTTTAAAAGTACAGGCATGCATGGGATATCTGGAGTAGTGGGGGCCAACCTGTGGAGCTTGTATGTATATGGCTAGGGTCAGGGTGGGGACCTGTGCTCTATCTCCTTGCTTAATGGACATACACAACTGGCCTTCATGTGGCCTTTAGTAGAGGCCAGAGCACAGACCATGCCTTCTGCCTGTCCATGGCCCAAGAGTGAGCCCAGAGACAGCAACAACAATAGCCAGACTCTTTATTCTTACCAGAGGCTTCTCCACCTCACCCCTATCCCCATCAACTCAGAGTACTGGACCCACATTATTCAATTGGTTATTATAGACATTATTTTGGAAGAGTTTTTTTCATGCACCCCCTAGCCCCATGTCAGGGAAAGTGTGGAGAAAATTTTTATCCCCCTCCACTCGATAGATGAGGAACCCAACAATGAGAGAGGCCATAGTGAGTCAGTGGAAAAGGCAGAACAGAAACCTAGATCGCATATCGCCGAGAGCATATATGCATCCTTGGCTGGGGGACCAGGAGTGTGGGAGGAGAAGTGGAATCCACACACCTGCAGCCACACGTGGTGGCCCTCCACAGAGAGCAGCTGCTGCACTCAGCTTGCCTCCCTCTTCTTTCCTTCTCTCTGAAGGTGGTCACTGAGCCACCCAATGGCCTGAAGTTGAACATGCGGGCAACATACTTCAAGATCTCTCACGAAATGCTGGAGCAGTGTCCTCATCCTGCCTACAAGTCCCTGATCTACGTGCTGGCCTTTTTCCATGCAGTTGTGCAGGAGAGAAGAAAGTTTGGCAAAATTGGCTGGAATGTGCCCTATGACTTCAATGAGTCTGATTTCCAGGTTTAAAAAAGTGGGGCTGATGCCACCATGCCTCTTCCTCTGTCCAGAGCTTATTTCAATACTGTGGAGCCTTTGACCTTTGTCCTTCAAGATTGAATGGAGGGGGGCAGCTAGGAGATGGGGCAGCTAGGTAGCACAGTGAATAGAGCACCGGCCCTGGAGTCAGGAGGACCTTGAGTTCAAATCCGACACTTAACACTTACTAGCCATGTGACCTTGGGCAAGTCACTTAATCCCAATTGCCCTCCAAAAAGGGGAAAAAAAAGATTGAATGGAGGGTGGGGGTCTGTTTCCAGAAAAGAAAGAGGCTGGGTAGATTCTGGAGAAGCAAGGTCTCTCTTGGTCTTCACACACCGGCTTCCATTTCTAGGTCTGCATGGAAATCTTGAACACATACTTGACAAAAGCCTTCCAACAAAATGACAACAAGATCCCCTGGGGGAGTCTCAAGTATCTCATTGGAGAGGTTAGCCCCTTTAGCCTGGCCTTCCACAGGAATGCGGGAGGGCCAGAGGGGGTTCCTGGGTGGGGCCTGATACTGGGTGTCACTCCTGAATGGCTGCCAAGGCCAAATCTGACGCCTGTGTATGACCTGGGTTCTTACCACCCTCTCTTCTTTATCCCATGGAGACCCAAATGGGGCCTCCCTGGAATCCTTCCTATTAAACAGCACCAGTAAAGGGGTCTGGAGATGCCGGCTGGCTACAGAGCACTGAAAACACTAGTGAATCAGACTTGATTTTTCTCCTTCACGGTCAAGATGCCTGAGCATACTAGGCAGCCCTTCTCTGCTCCTCTTTGACACGGCTGAGGTCATTTGGTGTGGACAGACCCTTTCAAAGGCTTTCTTCAGGTTCCCATCCCTCAGAAGTTCATGCATTGTTACATGTATTTGTTTGGATCCAAAATCTACAAAGAAATTTGTCCCTCCTCCCCCCCCATCCTTAGGCTAATGATCATCATGATCTTTATTTAAAAGGTGCTAAGTCAGAAAACTAAGTTACATTAACTGGTGGTCTAGAGGACAGACAACAGGCTGCAGGATCAGGAAGACCCCCCCCCCCAACCTGCATTGAGGGTTCACCTCTGTCCCCCTCTGGCTGTGTACAGGCCACCCACCCCAACGTTCCCAAGAAACTCTCTGCCTTGGTAAAAGAGTGTTTCCTTGTCAGGAGCTCCCTCAGGGAGTGAAATTCGAGGTCCAGTCCAGTCTGGACCCACCTGGGAGGCCAGCTCAGCCTGACGTCCCCTGCTGGGCACTCAGATAATTCTGCCTTATGTCTAGGTCATGTATGGAGGCCGGGCCATAGACAGCTTTGACCGGCGCATCCTGACCATCTACATGGATGAGTATCTGGGGGATTTCATCTTCGACACCTTCCAGCCATTCCACTTTTTCCACAATAAGGAAGTAGATTATAAAATCCCAGAGGGTGAAAACAAGGAGGATTTTGTAGGTGAGACTGCTCAGATACTGGAAAAATTATAACTAATTCTTACCCCAAAATAGGTTTTTGGTGATGTCCATTTCTGTAGTAATTCCCCTGATCCTTTTTTCTAGTTGGACTTCTGGAGGGCGAGCTTGTTTGGTTCATGACTTAGCTTTTGTAGACCAAGCTGGCCATTCCTAGCCCTTGATGTACATTTGGCATTCTCTTGTGATGAGGTATAAGCTGCCTTCTGTGAAGGGGCCGTGTTAGCAGTGAGTGGCATGCTGCTGACCACCTTCCCTCAACATCTCCAGAAAACAAACCTCTGAAATGCAGGGACATCCTAGTTTAAAAGAACCCCACCTGTTGGGTGTGGTGGTGCACACCTGTAGTCCCTGGTGCTGGGAAGGCCAAGGCTTGTGGCACAGTGTCCATACCAAATTTGGAACCAGGGGGATGAGCTTCTGGGACCACCAGGTTGTCTAAGGAGGGGTCAGCTGGGCCACATGGAAAATGGTCATTGGTGTGTAGCTGGGTTTGTGAGTGCCCACTGTGCTTCCAGCCTGGGTGAGATGGAGAACCAGGCTCAAAAAAATAAACAAAAGGTAAATCGCTCCTCCAAACAGGTCTGATGAGATATTATATGTGAGCCTTTGCAAACCTTAAAGAGCCATGTAAATGCTAGCTGTCATTATTAATTTTATGATCATTATGGGAACCAGCATTGCTGTCTCTGGGCTCCCCAGGAGGAATTTCTTGCTCCAAAGACTTCAGTCTATGGGGAGTCTGTGAATCCCTTCAAGGGGTCCCCATTTCTTTTGCTTCTGTTCTTTTTCAGATGCAATTGAGTCGCTTCCACTAGCCAACACGCCTGAGGTGTTTGGGCTCCATTCAAACGCTGAGATTGGATACTACACCCAAGCTGCTCGGGACATGTGGTCTCACCTGCTGGAATTACAGCCCCAGACAGGTAGAGCCCTCTCGCCTTGGGATGATGTTAGTCTTCTCTCCTTCCCTTTCCCCTTTCCCCACTGCACGGATGCTTTTCCTGAGTGGCATCGGCAGTCTGCCTTGAGGACAAGGCTCTGATGAACGATGTACCTGTTTCAGGGGAATCCAGCACTGGCATCAGCCGGGAAGATTACATCGCTCAGGTTGCCCAGGACATTGAAAACAAAATGCCCAAAGTGTTTGACTTGGACAATATCCGCAAACACCTGGGACTAGGTATCACTCCCACGACAGTGGTATTGCTGCAGGAGCTGGAGCGTTTTAACAAACTCACAATCCGGATGATAAAGTCTCTGGCCGAACTCCAAAGGGTAAGTGGGGTGAGGTGGGAGTGAGGCCAGCAAGGTCTGAGCTCTTGAGCTCAGATGGTCACTGGCTTGTTTTCTGAGCTGCCTGTCCTTGGGCTCTACCAATTCTGCCAACAGGCCTTGGCTGGGGAAGTCGGGATGAGCAATGAGCTGGACGATGTGGCTCGGGCCCTTTTTATTGGTAACATCCCAGGCATCTGGAGAAAGCTTGCCCCTGACACCTTGAAGACCCTTGGAAACTGGATGGAGTACTTTCTGAGGAGGTTTTCTCAGTACACAACTTGGGTAAGGCGTGGGTAATGGTGTCTCGTTGGCTTCAGGCTTTCCTGGGCAATAGAAGTAGCTCCTTGAGAATAGCCCTCCCTCTGCTGAAGCTTGCTGCTGTGTGCCACCCTCGGTCTGAGCCCTTGGAGGGGGCAGAGAAGCGTCTTGGGTGACAGAAGTTGGGAAGAAGGTGACAGCATTGCTGCTTTCTCTTTGTCTCCAGATTTTAGAGAGTGACCCCAATGTGATGTGGCTGTCAGGGCTGCACATCCCTGAGTCCTATCTCACAGCTCTGGTTCAGGCCACCTGTCGGAAGAATGGCTGGCCCCTGGATCGCTCCACTTTGTTTACCCAAGTGACCAAATTCCAGGATGCAGATGAGGTGACTGAACGAGCAGGGCAAGGTATGGCTCTTGTCACCCTCAGCTTCTTCCTGCCTGAACCTCCTGGCTGGGTCTGGCTTAAGTTATCAGTGGTAGGACCAAGACAGGAGGGGGGGACGCACGGCCCGAGGGGCCTGGAACGCTGCCCATTCTTCTTCCCCTTGTATATCCTCCTCCTCCTCCTCCTCCTCATCATCATCACCACCACCACCATCATCATTATATGAGGCCTTAGTGGTTAAGGCCTTTGAGAAGGGCTCATAAGTGGAGGGCATCTCAGTGGATGGCATCTTGAAACCAATTCAAAGAAGAAGCAGTAATTGAGAAAAGTTGTTAAAGGGATTAACATTGGTTACTTTGATGTGAACCTTTCAGAAACTTTACCCTGTGAGGCTCATGGCTCGAACCTCGAGCATTTTGTAGCTGGAGCTGGTGCCAGGGAAGATCTAGTCCTAGGTGAGATGGGTCCTTGAGACATATGGCTCAGGCCCCGTAAGCAAGGATGTTTCTTTATCTTCCTGGAAGGATACAGAAAGGCTCCTGTCTAATTGTTGCTCTGTGTAATGTGCTGCTATCTATGGTGCAGTTGCAATCTGCATTTAATTGTCAGTCATTTAGGGCCCCAAAGACAGCTATGGAGTGGTTTCTCAAGGATCTGTGGAGAAAAAGTCTGAGATTCCCCTTCCTTCCCTTTTCCTTCAGGATTCCCAGAAGGGAGGGATATTTAGTTAATTTACATTATTTAATTTCTTCGTGTCTATTGAGTCACTTCCCTGTGGATGTGGATGAAAGACCCAGAGGACAGGCAGATGGACATCATTGTAGTGATTAGATTTGAAGTCTGTCACTGCATATTGGTGTATGTTATCATTAAAGATTCATCATCTTATTGCTATGATTTCAGCTTCTCATTTTTCTGCTGATATCTACAGGATGCTTTGTGTCGGGGCTATATCTAGAAGGTGCTGATTGGGACATTGAGAGAGGCTGCCTCATTAAGAGCAAACCCAAAGTCCTGGTTGTAGACCTGCCTATTCTGAAGATAATTCCCATTGAAGCCCATCGCCTCAAACTTCAGGTTAAAGGGGGCAGCCCCAAGTCCTCTTTCCTAGCCCCTTTCCTCCTCATGGATTTCCTACAAGTTCCTTGTTTCCTTTGCATTTTTACACCGAAGTTTTAGATAAGAAATGCTCTTAACAGTCTATTGCTTGTATGGAATTCTTGGTGGGATTGTTTGGGTATGGCAAGCTCAATATGGCAGTTTACCTGATTGTTTCTGGAATAGCCACAGGGGGAAGCCTTGGAAATAGGGCCTCACAGTAATCCAATTCAGATTGGACAAGCCATACCCACAAGATCATCATCAAAGGCTTCCTCTGACCCCCTCTTCATCCTCTCAACATGGGATAGGCACATTGAATTCAATCAAAAGATCATCCCTTTAAAACTTACAGGAACCATACAAGTCATTTTTTATTCTCATGAGATCTTCTCTGAGACCTCAACATTCTCTCCTCTCCTTGGCCTTCAGAATACCTTCCGGACACCTGTCTACACCACATCCATGAGAAGGAATGCAATGGGAGTTGGCTTAGTCTTTGAAGCAGATCTTTTCACCACGAAGCACATTTCACACTGGGTGCTGCAAGGCGTGTGCCTCACCTTGAATTCTGATTAGCTCTTGAATGAGGGAAACTGGATTTCCAATTCTAACTTCTGATGGATGATGGCAATAGATATTCTGGGAACTTATGAAGAATGAGGAAACCTGGAATCATTCTTCAGGCATCGAGGCTCACCTGTATATATTCTTACAGTACAGGAGGGATTGTCATTGATGGTTTTGTAATCTTAAAACAAATGTTTAACTTTTCCCAAGAATAATAATCAAAGGGAGGTGGTTTCATTTACTTAATCTATATTTTCTTTTTTTTTTTTTAATGATTTGCTGTGTTTGGGAAATAAACGTGATCAAAGGATTTTTAACACATACTGGAAGTTTTGTTTTTCTTCTCAGAGATCTTTTCTGAGTAGCTAAAGGTGCCCACCCAATGCCCTTTTGAGAGGAAAGCTGTTCTAATGGGAATTATGATAGGAATGTAAAGATGCATTTCAGCCTTGTGCCTCAATAATGCCTCTTTTCAAAAAAACATGTTTCTTTGGATCATAGTTATTGGCCCAGCCCAGAATCTAGTTCTGTGCAAAAGGAAGGCTAAGGCTAAGATTTCTGATTGCTGGAAGTGAGACCCTATTGCCCTTGAAGGCTGGGTCAGTGGGAGTCCCCATTCTGCAAAGGTCTGGGAAGTCCTAGTCCCACACCTTCATTTTACAGAGAAGTAAACTGAGGCCCAGAGAGAAGGGAGTGGCCTGCCAGAAGCCACTGGTGATGGAGCCAAGATTCAAATGTGGGCCCTCAGATTCCAAATGCAGGGCCTTTTTTTTTTAAACCACTGAACCATGATGCAAGCTTTTAGGTGCCTCCCCCTGCTAGGACATCCTGGTGAGCAGTTGTGCTTGCTATAGCCATTTTGTCTTTAGCCTCTTACCTATTGGGGGTGGATAGATGGTTTTCTAAGTAGCTAAATTCTGCAGTAGCTTTAATACCCCTTTCCCCAAATCCTAAATTTTGTATTATTTCCATCCTAAATCTGTAGCCTTAGTCCATAAACTGGGTGGTGTGAGGCTATTCCAGTCGCAGAAGGGAGTTGGTTTGGGAGCCAGCTGCACCTATGGGTGGCAGGCTTCCCAGTGAAGACATACTTGCCCATCGTGGATGATGGTGCCTTGAAGTTGGAAGTGATTTGTGGTGGCAGGTTCCCTCCCAGGATAGCTCCCATCAGCTCATTAGCTGGTGCCCACATAGCTTTAATAGGCCAAGGAAGAAGCAAGCCTAGGTTGGAGTTTTCTGGGGGTCACTGGGCAGGTCATCAGAAGGCACCTTGGGAAAAACTTCAGATTTTTATAAAGCATATATTTTTATAGACATGTCATTAAACCTAATTGCAGGAATATCTGAACGTTGAAATACAACCAAAAGGTTACCTTTTCAGGACATGAAACCGTGCCACAATGACAGAATCTAAGATTTGGAAAGGACCTTAAGAAGAGGCATCCAATCCCTACCCGAGGAATGCCTGGTTTTCCATTCCCTGATTAAAGAACCCCAGTTGGGGGAAGGGTGTGTGTGTGTGTGTGTGTGTGTGTGTGTGTGTGTGTGTGTGTGTGTGTGTGTGTATGTGTGTGTGTGTGTTTGTGGCTGAAGGGAGAGGGGAGCCCACCATTTTTCAGGCAGCCCACTACTTTCCGATCCCTCTTCTTCAAGCTTCCATCTCCCGCTGCAGCCTTCACCCCTTGTGCTCGACATGAGGAGGCCTTCTGGACAAGAGTCAGTCTAAGGACAAATGACCCACTGAATGGCCCCGCTGCTCCTCCCCCTCCCTCTGACTCCTCCTCCCTCAGGTGGTTAATAAATGACACAAAACAAAATGATAGCAGGTTTAGAAAATAAAGTTTGTTGGGATCTTCAAAATTTGGAAATATAACAAAAAATATGAACACACATTAGGGTCGAGGTGACATGAAGAGTAATGTCAATCTTATTTAGTTCCTTTTGACATATACATATATCTGCATTGTTGTCAACGCTGCCTGTGAAAGGTCTGTCGGGAAATTACAATAGTCTCCAGGGTGTGTGTGAGCTATTCCGTGCGGAGGTGCCGAAGGCTCCGAGGGGAGCGCGAGTCAGTTATACGTCATGTTCCGGCTTTATAATTAGGCATGTCACTATTTGGGTTCATTAACATTACGCGAGAATGCAGACAGTGGCCTGTGCTTTTGTCCACATGTGCACGTGGCTTAAATGGCTATCAGCAAGCATTCGGATACGCGGGTGTTTGGCCACAGCGGGCGGTAAATACGCATTCTGCCTCGGGAACGCAATCGTGTTCGGGCTGGGGGCGGGGCAGGGCGGAGGGGAGGGGACGGGAAGAACTGGACAGATCTGAACAAATTTGGCATGCATGGGGCTTGAGCAGAGCGGCGGCCGAGTTTTGTTTGCTAGGAGAGGTCACAGTGCATAGAGAGCGGGCGGCCCGGGGCCTTAGACAGTTCTGTCGGTGCCCGAGTGCTTCCTGACCACCTTGCCCCCGTTCACCTGGTCCACCGCCAGCGTCTCCACCTCGGGCTGCGCAGGCGCGGCCGGCACGTGGTGGATGCGGTGCGCCACGCCCACGTGCGCCTTGTGCGCCTTGTCCCGGCCCGGGCTGGCCTGCTCCCCCGCCGCGCGCTCCGACGCGATGGGCGGGATGACGAGCGGCCGCTCCTTGATCACGTGCACGTCGGCCGCCTCGCGCGCCAGCAGGAAGGGCGTGGGGTCGGGCATGGCGTCGAGCGGCTCGCGCAGCAGCAGCTTGCGGCCCTCGGCGCCCAGCCTGTACACGTCCTCGAAGTCCGGGTTGAGCGGCGCCGACAGGCTCTTCTTCATGCGGCGCCGCGGCGTGTCGGGCAGCTTGTCCTTGGGCGGCGCCGGCTTGTAGGCCGCGCCGGCGCCGGGGCCCGGCGAGCCGGCGGGGGCGGCGGCCGCCTCGGCCGGGCCCAGCAGCAGCTTCTTCTTGGTGGCGTGCAGCTGCGCCGTGAGGTAGGCGATGGTGCCGGCGCGCTGCTCCAGCTCGGCCGACAGCACGCTCAGCTTGTGGCTCTTGAGCTTCAGCTCCTCCAGGTACTTCTTCTCCCGCTCCTTCACCGTCGTCTCCAGCACCGCGATCAGCGCGTTCTTCTGCTCCAGCTCCTGCAGCAGCGCCTGGTTCTCCGCCTCCTTGGCCTGGAGCTCGGCCTCCAGGTCCTCGCACCTCCGCTTCAGCTCGCTGCTCCGGGAGCTCGCGTCTCCTGGGAGGGCGGCAAGCGGGAGTGGGGTGTGAGGGGCCCCGGGGGAGGGGGGACGTGAGGGGCCCCGGGAGGGGGGTGCGAGGGGCCCCGGCCCTCCCCAGGCCCCCCCCCCCGCCCTCTGTCTGTCCATCTCTCCTTCTTCCCCTGTCTCCTGTCTCTGTCTTCCTCTCTCCATCCTGTCTGTCCATCTCCTCTCTCTGCCTGTCTCTTACTTTCTGCCCCCCCTTTCTGCTCCTGTCTCTCCCTCTCTCCCTTTTCTCTTTCTGTCTCTACCCCCTTTCTCTTTGCCTCTCTCCCTCTTCTGTGTCAGTTCTCTCCTTTCTCCTCTTCTCTCAGTCTGTTTTTCCCTCCCTCTCTCCCCGCTTTATCCCCCAGAGCCATCGCCTCCAACTGACTTTCCCTTTGCCAAGGGTTAATTCATTTTGTACCTCAATCTCCATATCTGTAAAACAGGAGATCAGTACACACCCACGTCTTTGGGGGCAATAAACAGTAAGTGCTTTGTAGCAGCAAAGGGAAGGGAGATGGTGCCATGAGCTGGAGACCCTTACTCTACTGGGAATCAGGGGACATGACTTCTGTTCCCAGCTCTACAGCCTGGCTCATATAATTTAACCTCTCTCCAGTCTTTATCCTTTGAGCTCCTTCATCTTTAAAATGGTGGGATTGGTGGGTGGACTGTGGATGAGATGATTTCTAAGGCCTCTTCCAGGTCAACATTTGTTGTGCAGTTGGCCTGGAGTCAGTAAGACCTGAATTCAAATGTGGCATCAGACACTTACTGGCTGTGTGACCCTGGTCAAGTCACTTCACCAGTTTGCCTCAGTTTCCTCATCTCTAAAATGGGGGTCATAATAGCACCTCCCTCCCAGGGATGTTGTGAGGAACAAATGAGATAACCCTCAATGCACTTAGTACATGGCTTGGCACTTAGTAGGTACTCTATAAATGTTAGTTATCATTATTATTCCATGTAATTGGAGGCATTTATAATCACCATAAACAGATCTTATTTATGTAAATATACCAACTTGCATCTGCTCACACCAATTACCTTGGAATTGAACTACTACCAAATTAATCGATTTTAGTTTTCTTAAGAAAAATCAATTAAATCATTATTTGATTGCCTTGTAAGGCACTCTTGTGAAGGATGAAGTCTTTGTTTTTCACAATAAGCACCAAAAAAAAACCCTCCAGAAGTCTAATGAATCTCCAGACCCAAAGCTGAGCACTGCCCAAGTTATTAGGAGAGAGCCACAGTAAGTGGGACCTGAGCCCAGGAGCTCCCTCCTACACCCTGCTCCACTTATCTGTTTCCTTGCTAGTCTTCTCTTATCTCAGGAGAGCTAGGTCCTCCCCGCCCCACCCCCCAGGCTGACTTCCCTTCTGTCATTCCCCCAGCCTCCTCCTGGTCTTTCACTCATTCCCTCCATCTCTCCCTCCACAATGGAGCCTTCCTTTTTACCTATAAACATGCTGGGATTTCCATAGATTTCAGAGCTACCACACAATTGCCCTCCTACCTGAAATAACTGAATGTGTCAGGACAAAGAGAAGCTGCTGTGGAGCTCCTTCCTCCTTGGGCCTGGACCTCAGCTCTGAGCTGTGATTCCCCAACTGCCTCAAATCACCCCAGGAGCTCTGAGCTCTTTACAGTTTTGGAGGCCAAAACTCCACTAGTCACATTTCTGTCCTCATTCTTCTTGCCACAAGGGCCTGTTGGGAAACAACCCTCATATAATTCTGCCTTTTTAATATACTTATGATGCCACGTCTCAGTTTCTAGGCCCTACCTAGGCCTGGAATTGAAGTTTTCAAATCAGGCCAATTCAGGCACCAGCCAAACAATAAGCTATCTGCTCCTGGCATGATTTCATCCCAGTTCTCTAAGGGAAATGCCACAAAAGGGACAGTCTGTAACAGCTGGCTGATCTCCTCATCCTCAGGCTTTCCCTGGGCCTGCCTCCCTTGCTGCAGCCCAGCTGAAGGAGGAGGTCCAGAAATGCACCCAGGCTTATACCAGGTAGGCACCTTCAAGGGCATCTGAGGCTGCCCAGTCACATATCTGGAACCACCAGCATGCTAGAAATGCTGCTTCCTGCTTGCTCCTTGAAAATTCAGCCTTGGTTCCACTATCCTCAGAGTTTTGTGGGTGCTGTCAATGGAAGGGGCAGGGGTAATTCATGCTCTGGAGAGTTGATCTCTGGGGCTGGTCACTGGCACCGACTGACGCCTGTTCTGTGTAGTTGGCCAACCCTCGAAAAGTGGTTCAGAAAATCTGGCCAAAAACCAAACTAGGGATGCAGCTCCTTGAACAAAGTTGGCCCCTCATACCCCACAGGCCCTTTCTAACCTAAACTGGCTGTTCCTCTTGGTCCTGGAGCCCACGAGAAGTTGTGGGCATGTTAGCAACCTCACATTCTTCAAAGAATCACTAGAAGACCCCAGACACCTGCCACCTCTTCTCCATCCCTCCTTGTCCCAAAGGACCGATCCCAGAATAGTGTACTAGCTACGTAATTTGGGGCTTTCCCCCAAAGAAAAGCCAAACCAAAGGAGGAGCTTCTTGTAGCTTGTTCTAAAGCCTGACCATATAGGACTCAGTTTCTCTGAGTGTAACCTCTGCTCTGTGAGGTTCTTGGGACACAGTGGGGCTCAATGGGACAATGAGGGTTTTGGGGGTGGGACCTGAAGAGCTTCCTCTGGTGCTGTTCCTGTAATCAGATCTCTCTCAAGATTAATTCATATCTTTAAAAAAAAATACCATGCCTGGGGAACAAAAGGCTTGGGAGGCTATAATGTGATTACTCTAAGTGGAAAAATGAGTACTTGGTGATGCACTGAAAATGAACGGAAATGAGCTGTGTTTTAGAAGAAATCAGATAGGCCCATAAATGATGTCACTGGGAGAAGCTGAAAAAACCTGATCTTGAACAGGACACATATTCTCTAGTGGATTTGTTCTTTTTTTTTTCTTTTTGCATCAAATCACCAAACCTTGGAGGATGGACTATTTGGAGCAATTGGTTCTGGCTCCAGGAGGGCCCTAGTCCATTTGGTCATGAGGTGGGTGGGCCAGGACCCCCAGCTTTATAGGTTTGACCAAAGATGGGGACGAACATCATTAAGGCACAGAGAGCCCAAGGAAGATGGATGAAGAGGGATTTTAGGGAAAGCCTGACATGTTGGCATCGGTGTGGTGTGGATGTCCTGTTCCTGAGTGGGGTGCCTGAGGGGGCTGGCCCCCACATGGGGTACTTGCTAACAAATATAACTGGGGCATCTCCTGGTGGGGACACTGAGCCCTCGTGGGATGGAGTCACTGGAGACCTAAGCAGTGCATTTTCCCCAGGGGCTGTGAGTGCAATATGGGAGAAAAAGCAGTGGGCATGTTGTGTTCAGAGGGCCTCAGTTCAAAGCACAGCTCTGCTACTTCCTATGTGACTCTGGACAAGTCATTTGCCCCTGGCTGCCTCAGTTTCCTCCTTTGTAAAATGAGGGGGGCTGGAGTGGCTGATATAAATCCTTTGACTCTGGAAGGTGGCAGTATGAACATAAACTGGGAAAGAAGGACAGTAGACCAACAGGTGTCGCTGTCACACTAAGAAAACCACCATCGTTTGGGCTTCTTACCTGCTTGCTCCGAACTTTTCAGTGTTAGCTCATATGTTAAATCTAAAAAAAAAAATGCTCTGTGTTAATTCTGATTGTCATCGGAAGTTATAATTGTCTATTCCAGGTGTGATCGCTCAGGGAATATTTGTGTGAGCCAGCTCTTGCCAGAGAGTCTCTAGGCCTGGAGTCAGGAAAACCTGAATTCAGATTTGACCCCAGACACTTATTAGTGCTGTGTGACCCTGGACAAGTCACTTAACTCTATTGGCCTCAGTTTCCTCCTCTGTAAGATGAGCTGGAGAAGGAAATGGCAAACTACTCTGCCCCAAAAAACACAACAACAAAAAACCCTCAAAACCCAAACAAACAAAAAACCCCAACAAAACCTAAATGGAGTCATGAAGAGCCAGACACAACGCAAACAATAACAACAAAACGGCCAATGCGGGTGGGAGAGAGATCTGGAAAGAAAGCCCTCCAGAGAGAGGGAGGAGACACCAGAACAGCAGACTCGCCTTTATCTCTTTAGATGTCCTGGCTGCCCACAGGACGGAGGTTGACATCATGCCCTGTTTCTGGTTTAATTATGGGATTGAAACAATATGGGTGGCATGGGGTCACAGTCATGATTGGGGCTAAACATACCCTGAGGGTAGCCTGTGATATTAACTGGTGGGAGGCAGCAGAAGGGACCAGCCAGGCTGCTCTTCCTCTCCTCTGGTGGCTCCATATAAGCCCTCATTGAAAGCTTTTTCCTTCACATATGGCCAACTGAGCTAGAGCTGCTTACAGCTTCTGGTCCAAGAGGGGCCATATGAGACAGCAGTGGGACACTCCTTCCCCCATCTCCTCAGCCCCAGGAGCCTCAGCACCCTGGTCCCCTTTGCCCTATGGCCTCAGACAGCCCCTGTGGGGCAGACCCCGGGATGCCCGGCCAGGCTACCTGTGCAGTGTTGCTGCAGGCGTCTTATCTCAGTGTGCAAGCCCTTCAGTGTGTTCGCATGTTCCCGTTGAAGGAACAACAGGTTCTTCTGGGCGCTGTGCAACTGGTTCTCCAGGTTTGAGGCTGCCATGCTGACATCCAGATGACCTGTAAGTGAATACCCACCATGGTTAGAGGCACATGATTGGAGAGCTCCATCTGTGAGGACCCCTGGCTAGACCTGAGGCCGGGGATAAAAGACTTTCCTCGGGGGAGGACCTCAATGCTGAAGGGAGAATTTACCTGGAAACATGGATTCTGTGCAGACAGCTGGGACAGTGAGAAGTATCCAGTGCAAAGGAACCCAGGAGTTCAGGTGGGGGTTCCTCCTTCCCAGAGCCAACAAGTTCTACAACTGTTGTTTTTGTAAATTGGGGACACACAACCTCCCTCCCAGAGAACTGCTGGAAGAAAGAGGTAAATGGCTGCAAAAGGGATCCGGTGTAAATGGTCTTAACCTAACTATAAAGTGATGATCGATGGCTCTCCTCGCAAACCAACCCGAGGTAACGATTTCTGTGTTAACAGGGCCGTCCCAAGGTATTTTGGGCCCGTTTCCCCTCAGAAAGGAAACTAGACAGAAATCACCCTGTATCAGATGGCTCTTGTGGTGCTAGTGCCCTGCCAGAGGCTGCAGGAGCCCCCAAGGATCTGCCAGTGAGGCCTGAAGGACACATCTCTGGTGCAGCTCCAGCTCCAGTCTGGGGGGTTTAACAAGGCAGCTAAAGGCCATCACTTCTGGGCCTGTTGCTATAGAACAGAGTCAGAGCCCCTCAAACAGGGGTGGGAGGCTTTCTGATTGTTGGATACTTGTTGCCGACCATGGCAACATTTAGGCTTAAGGAAGTGAACTCAGAGGGAATATTTTGTTCCCATCCCAGAAAGGTAATGCCTTGGTCCCTCTTGGGTGAATAGCTTCAGCTGGCAGCCAGTCAAAAGCCTTCTCTCCAATCAGCTCACAGGCAGAATGTGTCGCTGATAGAAGAATGATGGAACACATGAAACCTGAAGTCCCAGGTACTGTACAGGTGGGATGCTGCCTTTCAGCTAGGGGAGCATTTGATGTTCCTTGGATGAAGGTCATGTTAACAAGAGGTCATTTCAACCCTCCCACCTTGGCTACTGGGCCAAGGCTAATTTGTAAGGAAACTACTTACTGACATCATGGGGCATGGGCTTCCTTGGCAGCTGCCAAGCTTGCTGGTCTAAAGACCTAGGTTCAGGCAGAGAAGAGCTTTATTTCATCATCCCACCTCCTAAGTGCTCACTTACTGATTGACAAAGGACCAAGTGAGATAAGAGATCCCCAAGTACTGGGGCCCTTTGTTAATGGTGCTTTTACAGCTTAAAAATGGATGCTGTCTATTAACAAATACTAAAATCTCAGAGCTGGGTGGAATGGGCAGCTAGATTTAAACTTAATGAGTTTACCAAGGCCTTTATTGGTTTAAAAGAAAAAAATGATGTCAGAACTTTGTTTCCTAAGACAATCGAATCACCATTTTCCTAGCCCTCCTTTCTTAGAATTACTCACAACAGACATCAGAATCTAGTTCCTGCAGGTGGACTGGTGTCTAAAATCTAACTTCAGCTGGGCTTCTTAGCCCAGAGCCGACAAAAACAAATTGCTGCCAAGAAGCTAATTGTAAGAATGGATACAATGGATGTCCAAGGTCACATGCCAACGAAAGCTTTATTTAGCTAAAAATAGAACACTTCTGAAAGGGACTCATTAAAAAAAATGTTTACCATAAAAACCAAGGCTGTGATAAAATGAAGCTCTTGATGCTGTGTCCACAGCTATGTGATGCTGCTCCAATTTAAGCAGCCCTCGGTTCCTGAGCAACAAGGACAGCTTGCCTTGGGCCTAGGACCAGATTTAAGTGTCCAGTTCTTGCAATGGCACAAAATGAGACAGCTGGCGCCTTCTCATCTGGTGAGATCCCTGTCTTCAATCTCCCTCAGGTCCTCCATGGATAATGTAGCCAGTGTGCTGGAGGCTTTCTTCTAGGTCTTGGTGTCTTATGGGGCACGACAGGGCTGCCTGTCTGTGTCCTCTGGCCCTCCATCCCAATTGGCCCTTTTCTTTTTCTGGCCATTTCTTGTAGGCAGAGCTGTGGACCATTTTTGCCTGTCACGGTCTCTCTTCTTGGGTAGCCTGACATTTTGATGCTTCAGAAATAGTGATATTCTTTGAGTTTCTTCCTTGTCAAAATGGTGGGGTTGGACTGGAGGGCCTCTGAGTCCATGATCCTATGGTCACTATGCCTGGCAGTAATTTTAACCACTGTGAATTCACACCAATAAAACAACATGTCTAGACAAAAAAAAGTCACAAGGAACATTTCAGGAACATATTGATTACATTAAATCAGGCATGTCTGTACTTGAAAACGAAACCTTACTTCCATAATTTGCTGATGGCAGTCAAGGTGAGCTGAAAAACAATACATGCACAGACAAAGGAAATAGTCCTGTAGGACCTTAGTTGGCCTTTCCAGGACATGAAATGAAATCTAATTTAGATTGAAAATAGATACTATGCATTTGTTTCCACCTTGACTGTTCGGAAAGGGCACCTGTGTCTCATTAAAGTCATTCTTGGGAAATAAGAGCAAAGAACATACAAACCTTGAAGCTGTTTAGCTAGACCCAGTCTAGATCAAGAGAAAATAAGGAGAGTGTGATTACAGAATGTGTGACCTCCAATGTTGGGTATGATGAGCCACGAGGGGGCACCACTGTGCATAGAGCACTGGGTCTGGAGTCAGGAAAACCTGAGTTCAAATCCAGCCTCAGATACTTTCTAGTTGTGAGACCCTGGGCAATTCACTTAACCTCTGCCTGCTTTAGTTTCTTCATCTATAAAATGGGGATCATGACAGCACCTTCCTCCCAGGGTTGTTGTGAGGATCAAATGAGACAATAATTGCACACAGTGCCCGGCATGTATTAAGTGCTTATATAAATGTCAGCGATTATTGTAATGACCATTGTTTTGTGTTATCACTTACATTCAGAGGCTGAGAGGCAATCCTTCCTTTTAATTGGTCAGTTTGTGATCTATGAAAACTGGTCTCCCTTTCTTTCATGATGTCACCTATGATATTTCAAGGTGTAAGTGTTAAAATGCACTCTACTGCATGGCATATTCTAGCTGGGCAGCCTGTGTATGGGGCACACAAAGGGCAAGTCAGAAAAGGAAACCATTCACCTGTCCCAGCACTGGTCATCTAGGGAGAGGCACTGAAGGGAGTACATGGAAAGTTTCGCCTTAGAGTCAGAGAGCCCTGGCTCACATCTTGCTTGTGACACACATTAGTGGTGTGACCACAGCAAGTTACTCAGCATCAGATAACTCTGGGATGACAAGCTGCAGATGAGATAGTGATCAGTAGTGGTAGAGGAAGTTTCCATGCTGGGAGCATTTCCTTTGTTACTGATGAAAACCCAGAAAGCCTAAAGGAAAGACCAACACATTCTATCTAGAATGCTTTCTTCATTTGACCTCCAGGAATAGCAATATTACTGACTTCCAGAGTAGGTGAGACAGCTACAATTCAATGTAGGAAAAACACTCTCCATTTAAATTCTTATGGAGGGATGATAAAGATATTTAGTTATCTGACCAGATTGGGCATCAGGCAGTGTGCTGTGTCTAATTGGTGGGCCAAGGAGAAAGAGGGATGCCTGTGAAGACTCCCAGAGTAGCTTACTGAGGTGTCTGTAACATCTTCAGAACAAGGGCCACAAATTGGCCTTTCTGGTCCATCCATCAGAATGTGGTGGGTGAGGAGCTGGGTCAGTAACTAGATGAGTAACATCCTGTATTAGCTGTGTCTCAGCAGTGTGCCAGGCTCACACAGCGAAACGTGACCTTGGGCCGGGGCTATTGAGATGGCAACACAGCACACAAAAGCAAACTTGCCTCTCATCACAACCACGCTTTTGTCTTTGTGTGAAAGATTTGCAGGGGATCACTGTGCTTCTCCACCCCCCCGCCCCAAGAATGAACTGGTTTGATTACAGCTCAAAGCCAACACATCACTCCAAAGGCTAGCTCCGGAGGCCTCTGTGGGCTCCTGGTGTGGTCATGCCCTGGCCATCAGGCGTTTCTCCTCCTCCTGAGTTTCCAGCTTCTCTTGGGCTCTTTCCTCCACCATCCAGTGCAGCATGGCTTTGTCCAGCAGATGGCAACCAATCTCTTCTGACACAGGCCAATGCTGCAGCAAAGGCAGCCCCAGCTCCTTGGGGGTCCTGACATGTCTTTCCTATTTGGTCTCTGGGTCTCTTCTATGAGTGTCCCCCTTGTAGGAGGAGAGGGGTCTCATAGGCTGAGCCTTGCTTCCAAACTGACCAAATTCTCCAATGGGAAGAGGGTCAGAAGGAATGACAGTGTCTCCCAGGCTCTATCCTTCCCCCTCGGGGCCTGCTGACAATACAGTTCAATCATACGCGAGACATCCATATAAAGTCAGACCACATTTTGCTCTCTGTTCTTTACAGATGGTTCTTTTTCAGTTTCATATCTTAGACCAGAAGGTCTCAAACTCTTTGGTGTCAGGACCCCTTTACCCTTCAAAAATTACTGAGGACCCACTCCCAAAGGGCCTTTGTTTATTTGTTATATCTAATGATATTTACCATGACAAATGACAACATCTTAGTATTATTATGAAAATAGTTTTGACCCTGTGGACCCCTTGAAGGAATCTCATGAGAACTCCTGTTGTAGACTGTAAGAGCCAAGAGGAAACCACATTGTGTCTTTGGAGTTCTTCATCTAGTACTTAGCAGAGGGCCAGGAAAATTCACAAAAACTTGTACCACACTGTACCAAAAAGCACTATCCAATCCCAGCTACTGGGGCAAAAACTCACTATTTGACAAGAACTGCTGGGAAAATGCAGAGCAATCTGGCAGAAACTTAGGCACAGACCATCAACTCACACCATATACCAAGATAAACTCAAAATGGGGACCTGACTTAGACATAAAGAGTGATAGAATAAGCAGATCAGCAGAACATGGAAGAAATTACCTGTCAGGTCCATGGATAGGGGAAGAGCTCATGAACAAACAAGAGATAAAGAGGTAAAGTGGGGGGCGGCAAGGTGGCGCACTGAGTAGTGCGTTGGCCCTGGAGTCAGAAGGACCTGAGTTCAGATCTTAATGCACACACAAACAAAAACCTAGCCGTGTGACCTTGGGCAAGTTACTTAATGCCCTCCAAAAAAAAAGCAAAAAATTAAAAAAAAAATTAAAAAAAGATAAAATGAACAATTTTGATTATATTAAATTAAAAAGGGTTTGCATAAACAAAACAACTGTGACTAAAGAGAAGTAGAAAACATGGAAAAAATTCTCTAATAAAAGGTCTAATTTTTTTTTTTTTTTTTAAGCAGTTGGGGTTAAGTAACTTGCTCAAGGTTACACGGCTAGTCATTATTTATGCATGCGTGGGTGCTCATTTTCTGAGGCCGGATCTGATCTCGGGTCATCCCAACTCCGAGGCCGGCACTCTTACTCACTGCGCCACCTAGCCGCCCCTTTAGGGCAATTGGGGTTAAGTAACTTGCCCAAGGTTACACGGCTAGGTTTTTGTTTTTTTTTGTGCGGATTAAGTGTCGGAGGCCGGCTCCGAACTCAGGTCCTTCTGATTCCAGGGCCGACGCTCTATTCACTGCGCCACCTAGCCGCCCCAAAGGTCTAATTTTTAAGATATATAGGGAATGAAGTCAAATTTATAAGAATAAGAGCCATTCCCCAATGAACAAATAAAGGCTATAAATAGGGAGTTTTCAGAGGAAACAACAGTTTTGATTTCAATAGTCATAGGAAAAAAATGCTCTAAATCATTAGTAATTACAGAAATGTAAATGAAAAAAACTTTGAGGTACCACCTCACTCCCATCATATTGGCAAAATTGATGAAAAAGGAAAATGACAAATGCTAGAGGTGATGTGAGAAAATGGGTACACTGGAGCTGTGAACAGATCCAACCATTCTGGAGAGCAATTTGGAGCTGTACCCCCAAAACTATCAAACTGTGCATACCCTTTCACCCAGAAATACCACTACTAGGTCTGTACTCCAAAGTGAACAAAGAAAAAGGAAAAGAACCCATATGCACAAAGATTTATGGCAGGTCTTTTTATAGTGGCAAAGAATTGGAAACTGAGAGGATGGCCATCAATCAAAGAATGGCTGAACAAGTTATAGCATAGGAATATGATGGAATGCTACTGTGCCTTAACAAATGATGAAGATAGTTTCAGAAAAATCTAGTAAGACCTGCATGAACTGATGCAAAGTGAAGTGAGCAGAACCAGGAGAACAATCAACACAGCAATAGTTCTATTGTAATAATGATTGACTGTGAAAGACTGAGTAACTCTAATCAGTATAATGATCCACCACAATTCCAAAGGACTCACTATGAAAAATGCTCTCTACCTCCAGAGAGAACTAACAGAGTACAGATTGAAGCATATTTTTCTCCCTCCTCTCCCTTTCTTTCTTTCCTTCTTTTTTTCCCTCTTTCTTTTCTCTTTCTTTCTTTCTTTCTTTCTTTCTTTCTTTCTTTCTTTCTTTCTTTCTTTCTTTCTTTCTTTCTTCTTTCTTTCTTTCTTTCTTTCTTTCTTGGGGAAGGGGGTGGAGGGAAGGAGAGAATTCAAAACTGAAAATAAAATTGAATAAAAACCACACTAAAACAAAGAACCCCTGCCAGTCAACAGGACCTCATGACTTCTCTTAATCTTCACCTCCACCCCCCCACCCCCCACTTAGTTCATTATTCTGAGGCCAACCATAAAAGGATTTCTCCAGTGGTCACTGCCCCAACAGTCACCACATGAAAACAACTCTGAAAGAACAAATACAGACCACAGAAAATTATAAATTAAAAAAGGGTTTTAGCACATAAAAAAAACCCCTCACATTTTAGAAACTGGTTGAAAGAACTGCCCTTAGCTGAATTTTCTTCCTTAATCCTTATCTGGAAGATAGAGACAAGTCAGATGTCTTGATACAGAGACAGTTCCTTTTCAGATGTAGGCCTGGACTGAATGACTTCTGAGGTCTCATCACCATCACTCTGAACTGGAAGCAGCCCCTTCGCCTTTGGGACAGTTCAAATTTGTCATCTGGTCTAAGTCTGCTCCTTTGTGGCCCCTCACCCACTGCCTGGGGGTAAGCAGAGCTTGGTCAGGGAGGAGGCTTTAGCAACATCACCCTACACACATACATCATGAAGGGGCAGCTTCCAAAGCTTTTTTTTCCCTCTCCATGGCCCTAATATAGAACCAGGTTCCTTAAAGCACTAGGCTAAAAAGGCTCCATCACTGTTGGTACATTACTTGAAATACTCCCTGGGGACAAAATGCCTCCTAATCCAAGGATCTCTCAGGGTTAAATGAACAAGGATTGAACGAAACTCTATGATGCTGATGTCTAGTCAGCTGGTCCTAGAGACCAGGGGTTGTGAGGACATGACCTGTTCAAAATCATAGTGGAAATAGGGGGAGGACTAGGAACAAAGTCCAGGGCTCATTACCGCCCCAATTCATCACTTATATTCTCTTTACTATTAGGCCCAAATAAGTATATAAGAACTTGTATCTGGGAAACATCTTTCCTCTGAAAAGTTTAAAGAGCTGATTGTCACTTTTGTTGTTGGTCTCCCCAACATTCTTCCAAAAGAGAGTAGAACAAGGTGCTGGGGAAGAGGGAACACACATTTTAATCAGGAGCTTTAGAAATGCTTAGTTTATGGCTTCTGGCTTCTCCTGGTCTTCAGGTTTGTTTAACTAATGTGTTCGTATACATCCTAAATGGTCACTAACCAAAGGAGGGAACGAGATGAAAAGGCCAAGCCATTCTAATCTACACGGTAAGATTATTAGAGAACTAAAAATGATTAAGGGGAATCCCTGTTCTCATGCAGCACCCTGAGGTTCACAAAGCACAAGGCCTTATGGCATGGTTACTACTGGTATTGTTACTCTGCTTTATGATAGGGAAACAAGCTCTGAGAGTTAAAAGGCTTGTCCATGGACACATGGACAGGGTTGGAAGCAGGATCTGAGCCCTGGTCTCTTCCTTGTGGGCACTGTTTAGCATACTTTCCTATGAACCAGGCAGTCTCTCCCCAGACCTCTGTAAGGGTAGTGAGGTGAAAGGACGCCCTCCTTGCTTTAGGTTCAGAATTCCTCCAAAGCAGCAGAAAGAAGAGAACCACTCAGGGCAGACACTTTCCTGATCACAGCACCTGCTTACAGGCTTGGACGCAGCTATTAATGCAACTCTTCTGGTCTTTGCAAAAGTGCTTACAGAGCTGAAACCCGTTTCTCAGGAGTTGTCTGGGAAGCTGAGTCAGCTGCAAGATGATTCCTGGTGAAAAGATCATCGTTTCAGCCCGTCTCTCGGCTCAGCCCTGAGTTGCTTTCTGAAACAGTTCTGATAGGAAAATCTGAAAATCAGACAATTCTCGAGTGGGAGGATTTGCCGTCAGACTAACACTGAAACATCACTCTATCACACCCTCCCTTGCTCAAGGATGGAGCATTTTAGGTCTAGCTTTTCATGTCCACCACATGCTTGTGCCACTTAACCTTGCTTCCTCCTTTAGTAACACCTCGGTTAAGTGACACCCAAATGAACAGAATCCTCAATCACGCCACGCTCCAAGGATCTGCTGCAAATGTGCTGTCTCCATAAGCCTTGAGAGGCAGTGTGTTGCCCCAGGAAGATGCTGGAGTTGGAGGCAGAGGGTTGGGGCTAATAACTTTGTGCCTTTGGGGGAGTGACAACTGCTCCGGGCCTCAGCTTCCTCACCTAGATAGTGAGAGAGTTGGGCTTGATGGCTGTGGCTCTACAGCTGCTCCCAGAGCTAAATCTGTGACTCCAGGATTATTGTTGTTGCTGCTGTTGCTCAGCTGTTTCTGTTGTGTACAACTCTATGTGATACCCCTGGGGTTTTCTTGGAAGAGATACTACAGTGGTTTGCCATTTCCTTCTCCAGCTCATTTTACAGATGAGGAAACTGAGGCAAACAGGGTTATGTGACTTGCCCAGGGTCACACAATTTCTGAGATAAAATTTGAACTCAGGAAGATGATTCTTCTTGACTCCAGGCTGGACGCTGTATGCATTACGGCGCCATTTGGCTGCCCATTTAGTACTTTACTGGCTCATATTTCCTAGTTATTTTATTAAATAGTTTTATCTTCCAACTAAACTGCAACATCTTTAAGGCAGAAGTCACCATGTTCTTTGCTTCCCTCTTATGCCGCACAGCACAATACTGGGCACGTGGTATGGATTAAAAAATCTGTTCAACGATCATCACTGTTGAGTGTTGTATACAGGGAAGCTTTGGGAAATGCACAGGATGGATGATGTAGAGACAAGTGATGTCTCCAGTTATAGTCATGATTTTTCACCAAATATTTTTACTCAGATTGCCCACAAATAGCAAAATGGATCTGAATTTTATGTCTGTTTTCTCTGTTTCTGCTACTCTCTTCAGAAGACTTTAATAAGAAGGGAGGAGGGTCAGATGTTTTTCTATCAATGACTATCTGCAAGAAGGGGTAAAAAAACTCTCAAGTGTTTGGGAACTTGCAGCATGAGATAATAATACTTAAATGGGCCAGAATTTATTCATTAAATAGAAATCTAAAATATCTTGTTTACAACTAATTCACAGCTACCACATGAAAAATTAATGCTACTTTTTAGATTCTAAAATTATTTCCTTCCATCTCTGGAAGGCTTTGTGTTGAGCTAAAGGCTAGACCTGCTTTTGATTGCCTGATAATAAAACTTCTCATTTCCAAATGTTTAGGATCCTTTTAACCAAGGTATCACATTGCTTTTATTCTAAGAAGCATTGTTGTACAGTCATTTAAGTCATGTCTAACTTTCTGTGACCTCAATTGGGTTTTCTTGGCAGAGATACTGGGAACGGTTTGTCATTTCCTTCTCCAGTTCATTTTACTGATGGGGAAACCGAGGCAAACAGGGGTCACACAGGTAGTAAGTATCTGATGCCAGATTTGAACTTGGGTAGGTGAGTCTTCCTGACTCCAGGCCCAACATTTCATCTACCGTGCCACCTACTATCGCTGAGCAACTTCTGAGAAGCATCATCCTAGAATACATCGAACTGTTGTTTCTGACTAGTCATACTTTAATGAAATTTGTACTATTCTGTTGGAATTATTTCAAACTCAAATTCAGCAGACATCTGCTTGCTCTATTCAAAAAGCCTTCCAACATTCACCAATAAGACATGCTTCTTGGGGTCCATTCTATGGACTGGATGAGGCAACTGAGAGAGTATAGAGAAAAAGAGAGGGGGTCCGAGATTAAGTCATGGGGATGAGAACTTTTACAGGAGAGAGGAAGGGGAGGAGCCAGAGAGTAGATGTCAGAGAGCTCAGAGCACCCAGAAGGATGGCGTGGTTATTAGTGTCAAAACTGGCATGGACATTGTGGAGGATGAGGACAGAGAAAGGTCTTGGGGTACACTTGGGTTGTTGCTGACTGTGGGGACAACAATTTCAGCAGAGTGAGTAGTGGTGAGAGGAGGGGGAAGGAGTGGTATCGAAGGCCTAGGTAGAAGGGTAACAAAACAAGTTTCCATGAGAAATCTGAGTAAGTTCAATAGGAATGAGAAGGTGAGCAGAAAGTGGCCAGAAAGAAGGATTTCAGGATGATGGAAGTGGTTTGGTTTATGGTTTATGGAGGATTATGGTTGTAGGGGTCCTGAGGGGTCAAGTGTGATCAGGACACAGCAGAATTATAAGGAATTCCTGCATTATATGGCTAGAGTTGGCAGATCCACCCAATTAACGAAACCAGAAATAATTAGGCTACGTTTTGGCAAAGCCCAATAAAGTGCTGAATCACTCTAGAATGGTAAGGCAAGCTCTCTCAGAATTGGGAAGAGAAATGGATGACAGGTTCACTACTTTGCTGTGCTGAAGGTTAGCAAAATTGCAAATTTTGTATTACCGCCATAATATTACAATCCGTCTAAACTCTTTGGTTGTAAATATGGAAACAAACAGTGGTGCCCAAATATCTGGGCTCAAAGTCTCTCAAAGGTACTTTAAATTAGACTCTTAGGTTTGTTAGCATTCTTTTAGGGAAGAAATCTAAAGCTAAATAAAATTATTTGCTTACTCTCCTATTATTAGTAATAATAATACTGGCTAATATTTATCCATAACTTTTTCTGGCTAATTTTTTAATATTTTCTTCCCCAATTATACATTAAAATTTCCAAAAACATTTTTAACATTTTTTTTAAGTTTTGAGCTCCACATTCTATCCCTTGCCTCCCTCCCTTTTCCCCTCCCTGGGACAGTAAGCAATCAGATACAGGTTATACACATGCAATTATTTAAACAATTTCCACATTAGTATTTTTATATAAGAAGACTTGAATAAAAGAAAAAGAATGAAAGAAAGTAAAAAATAGCATGCTTCAGTCTGTATTCAAACAATATCAGTTCTTTCTCTAGAGGTGGATTGTATGCTTCATCATTATTGCTAAAGTGTGCGAAGCACTCTACATGTTTTCTCATTTAATCCTCACAGCCCCCCTTTGAGGTAGTTACTTTATTATCCCCACTTTACAGATGAGGAAACTGAGGCTGAGAAAGGTGAAGTCACTTGGCCTGGACTTAGTAGTGCTAAATGTAGAGAGGACTTGGGACCCTGAGGGGGATTACACCCACCTTTTACTTTGGAAGCATCTTTAACACTGGAGAAAGAGCTAAAAAAAAGGCTAGAGGCTAATTAGGCCAGCAACTCTCCAAGTTCCAAAGAGTTGGCATCAACTCTACATGTCATTAACACATGGAGAACTAAACTGGGAGGGTTTTCATTGAATGCTTTTTTTATTCCTAGATCTAAGTGTATAAAAGACATTTTTTTAGAAAAATAATTTTTCAACACTGATCTTTTGAATTCGGAGTCATCCTGATACAACTCTAGCAAATTATGGATTTAGCTAAGAAACTCAATTGCCATGTGCCAGTCGAGTCTGGGATAAACTAATTGGATGGGGTTGACCTAAAGTGGGACCCCCAGGACATTCCCAATGTCATTGTGGCAAGTCCAGCTCCCAATGGGACTGTACTTGATTTATTTGGGTCGATTTTCCTTTTGAGGACTGAGGGCAGTTATTTTAAGATCCAAAGCCGAAATTTAAAAAAGACGAGAAAAGAAATGAACAAAGTCTTGGTTTTAACCGTTGGAGGAAGGAGGTTGAGAAAGAGACTTAGCTGACTTTTTTCTCTCCTCTGTAACAGCAGGGTTGTTTATCCAGCCTTTATTTTGGCATTCTGTGCTTTCAGAATGTCTTTGTACTATGAGGATTTTTTTTCTTGCTACCACCCTCAGAGAGGGCCACATTGTTACTCCCGTTCTACATATGAGGAAACTGAGGAACTGAGAATCAGGGGCTGCCAGTGAAGCTGGACAGGGTGTTGCTTATGTGAGGATGGGAAGCAAGATAAGTCTGTTTTCTTACTGGGCACAAATTCTTAAGTATCAAACACCAATTTAACAATAATAGCAACAATTATTGTGTGTGTGTATATCTGGGTCCAGATCTGATGCTTCATTGTGTGTGAAATTCCATATACTAGTTCCCAGTTTAGTCTTTGCCTAGGGAAGTGCCTACTGCTGGACACTATGCTAAGCACTGGGAGTACCAAGGTGGGGGAAGGGAATAGGCATTTATAGAGTGCTTACTATGTGCCTTTTAAAAACATTATCCCATTTGAGAGATATTCTCATCCTCACAACTCTGAGAGGCATGTGCTGATATTAGCCCCATTTTACAGCTGAGGAAATGAAGGCCAAGAGAGGTTAAGTCCAGGGTCTCATAGCTAGCAAGAATCTGAGACTGAATTTGAATTCAGGACTTCCTGACTCCAGGCCCTGGCTTTCTCCACTGTGTCACCAGCTTCCAGAAAGGGAAGAGACAGTCCCTGCTCTCAGGGTATTCAGTTTAATGGGGGAGACAACATGTAAACAACCGTGCACAAACAAGATATATACAGAATAAGTGGGAGATAATCACCAAAGGAAGGCATTAGTGTTAAGGGGAAGGCTTTCTACTGTAGGATGCTGGAAGCCAGGGAAGCCAAAGGGAGTTGATAAGGAGGGAGAGCCTTCCAGGCACAGAGAAGAGCCAGAAAAATGCCTGGAGATGGGGGTGGAATGTACAGCAAGAACAGAAAGGAAGTGGGGATGGAAGGTTGTAAAGGGCTGTGGGAGTCCAGCGAAGAATTTTCTCTCTGGTCCTAGAAGTGCTGGGGAGTGTCTGGAGTTGATCCCCTTGGCAGTTCTATAGCAGATGTATTGGAGAAGAGGCAATTAGAGGGCTATTGTACCAGCTGAGGCTAGAAATGCTAAGGGCCTGCATGCTGGGGTGGCTGTGTGGGTAGAGAAGGGGACAGATCCAAGAGATGCTGAGAAGGTAGAAAAGACAAGACTTGGCAACTGAGTGGATATATGGGATGAGGGGCAGGAGAGTGCAGAGTTTAGGAGAATGACTATCTGAAAAGATGGTCCTGCCATTGAGAGAAACAGGTAAGTTTAGAAGAGGGTCTGGTTTCTGAGGAAAGAGTGAATTTTCTTTTGAATATGCTGACTCTGAGATGCCTGTGAGCCACTGACAGGAAGCACAGCATGGTGGACAGAGCACTGGACTTGGATAAGAAGGAAGTAGGTTCAAATTCTGCCCCATACACTTACCCTCTATGTGTCCCCAGCAAGTCCTTACAATGCTTTGGGGTTCAGTCTCCTTGTCTATATAACAGGAGGCTTGGATTTGAGGGCCTCTAAAGACCCTTCTGGTTCTAAATTTATGATCCAGCTTGAAATGTCCGATAGGCAATTGGTGATGTGGGGCCAGAACACAGGAGAGAGAGTGGGGTTGGGTATATACAACACATGCAAACACACTACACACACACGGGTGTGCGCTCACACATCTGCGAGTAATCTGTAGAAATGATAATTGAACCCATGGAAGATAAAAGGTGAAAGAAGGAGAGAAAAGAAAGAAAAGAAATAGGTTGATAGAGTCACAGTTAATGGTGTATGTGTAGCTGTGTAAGGGTATAGCTATTTGTAGGTTGTCTCTCTCATCAAAATGTGAGCTTGCTCCTTGAGGATGCTAGTGGTGAGAGGCAGCTAGGTGGCTTGGCAACTACATCACTGTGCCTAGAGTCAGGAAGACCGGAGTTCAAATCCAGCCTTAGATACTTACTAGCTGACTAACCCTGGGAAAATCACTCCATCTCTGTTTGCTTCAGTTTCCTCAGTTATAAAATGGGGCTATTGTGCTTACCACAGTGCCTGGCACATAGTAAATGCTTGTAGACTGACAAAAAAGGTGTGTGATATCTAGGTGGTACAGTGAAAAGATGAGTTGCTCTAGAGTGAGAGGACACGAGTTCAAATCCTGACGCTCACAATTTGTGCAATCCTGAATGAGTCATTTAAAATCTCTGGGTTTCAGGTTCCTCATCTGTAAAACGTCTGAATCAGATGACCTTTGAGTCATATCTAAAGTTATTTGAATCATATCTAAATTTATAATTCTCTGATCTAACAAAGGGGACACTGAGAAGGTCAGACATGTAGAAAGGCCAAAAGAGAAGAGCCCAGAGGAGAGAGAGGTTTAGGTTCTGGGACAGGGGAGTGCTGGGGCAACAGACAGCCATGTCAAAGAGAAAGAATGATGTGCAATGAGAAAAGTCTATCAGAGGGCAATGAAGGGATAGATCACTGGTAACTCTGGAAAGAACAATTTTAAATTAGTGATGAGTCACGGAATTTGAGAAATAGAAGGGTCCCCAATGGCTGTCCAGTCCAGCCCATGCCCAAAAGGAATCTCCACTGTGACAGACCCAAAGAGTGGTCATCTGTCCTCTGAATGGAGACCCTCCAGGAAGGACAATTCATTGCTTCCACTGGGCTGCTTGAGATCTTGAGCAAGAAGGGATCTCTCTTGCAAAAATGAGAGGTCTGCTCTGGAAGCTTGAATTGGCCATTTTGTGCCTTCTACTTATAGCTCCTGATTTTGCCCTCTAGAGCCACTCATGGCCTGGGGGACACTGGTCTGAGTCTCTCTGAGACTCAGTTTCCTCATCTATACAAGGAAGATTAGATGGTCCCTGCCAGCTTGAAATCTGCGGTCTTTTGCTCTCTTGATCCTAATTTAATTCCTCTACCATGTAATACCCCTTCAAAGACTTGGGGCTACCTATTATGTCCCCCCCAAACCTTCTCTGGGCTAAACAAACCCAGTTCCTTTATCTAATATGATATGGACTTAAACAAAGTCTTTGCTCAGCCCAGAGGACCTCTGGACCCTCTCTATCTTATTATTGTCGATTCAGAAACACTGGCTGACCAATCTGGAACCGAATACTGAAGGCAATACTGCATAGGAAGCATGATGAGGGCAAAACGCCCAGTGGGACTGTCAGTTTCTTGTGCCTTTTTATTGCTTCTTTTCATCTCTTTAACATTTTTTTCTTATTGACTACAACAATGCAAATGAACAGAACCCAAAACATGAAAGCTGCAAAATAAATCTTAAAAAGCTTGATCCCAAAGCAGAAAACATCTCTTTCCCTCCTGCATAGAGACAGCACCCACAGGCTTGGGAAATTGCACAGAATGGTGTTTTGTTTTGTTTTTGGGGGGAGTAATGTAGTAATAAGTTCTGCTGATTTTTTTCTCTTAAAAATTCTTTATTTGGGGGATAACTGTGAGAGGGTGGAGGGGGAGGAGTACTGGGGGAAATTGAGGCCATGTTAAAACAAAAGATATCAGTCAAACCCATTTTAAAATTCTATTGATAGCTTTGGTTTTACATCTGAATTTCCCAATACACCACTCCCCCCACAGCCACCCAGAGGGTTATCCCTAGAAGATGAAAGAAAGAAAAAAGGGCGTTTTCCAGCTGTGTCTACTCCTGGCTTATGAATTTTTTTGGCTCCCACATAACACTACTGATTCATGCTGACCACAAAAATTCCTGAATCTTTTTCAGAACCGCTATCTAACCAAGCCTCACCTCTCTTGTATCTGTGAATCTGATTTTTTTTTTTTTTGTACCCAAGTATAAGACTTTACATGCATTTCTAATGAATCCCAAGGGCAGCTGGGTGGTGCATTGGATAGAGTGCTTAGTCTGAAGTTGTGAAGACCTGAGCCAGGCAGGCCTCAGTCACTTCCTAGCTGTGTGACCCTGGGCAAGTCACTTTACCCTGTTTGCTTCAGTTTCCTCCTCTGTAACATGAGCTGGAGAAGGAAATGACAAACCACTCCAGTGCCTTTGTCAAGAAGACCCCAAATTGGGTCATGAAGAGTTAGACATGACTGAAATGACCAAACAACTGCTAATCAATCTCATCTTATTATATTCAGCCCAATGGTTGTCTACCATCTTTTTGGATCATGATTCTGTTATCTAGGCCATTAACTATCCCTCCCAAACTTGTGTCATTTGCAAGGGTGCCACAGGCCTGCCACTAATGGTTTTATCCAAGGCATTTATAAAAATGATACAAGGCCAAGCACAACCTCCCAGGGTGGTTGTGAGGATCAAATGAGATATTTGTAAAGAACTTTGCAAACCTTAAAATGTTATATCAGTGCTAGCTGTTCTGTTATTTTCAGTATCAACTCCTTAGTAGCCATTTCCCCCTGGCTATTTCCAGTACAAAGGTCATTCTCCTCAGCAGAGAAAACAGAAACCAACTAGATCCTCCCTTCTTGCTGTCAATGATCTTTGTCTCCTCCAAACCAAGCATGGATACTGTCCCTTCTTTGAGCCTTTTAAAAAATATAAAGCTTTAAAAAAGACTCCAAACTCCAAACTCCATTTTGTTGTTCCAGCTATCTTTGCCAGGTTGACTCATTCTAAATTTTAGGACTTGGGAGATCATTTTGACAGAGTTCTGCCAATTCTTTTCTTCACTTCCTGATACCAGGGCTTGCTTTCATCTTCTGTACATTCCTTTTAAAAATATAGTTGGTTGATTATTTTCCCATATGAGACACTGGATTCTTCAGCCAATTACCATTTTTTTTTCTCTGTATTAGAAGTTTCCTTTGTGTCTTCAGGGTTTCATTTTTGGGCATTTCCCATTCCGTCTAGGCTGCCTTAGCCTCTAGAATTTTAGTCTATAGGATTCCTACCTATCCTTTCTTTGAGCCTATTGAAATATGCTTTCCCAAAGTCTAGAGCACATGCTGTATCATGCCCACATGAGCTTGAAAACCAGATTATAAAGGGCTGAGAAATGAGTGGAAGAAGAAGCAATGAATAGAGACTTTCCTCTCTGGGAGTTTGGCTGTACGGAGGAGAAATATATTATGACAGCATGGAAGGATGGTATAGTCTAATACATAGGTATGCTTGTAGGTATCAAGGAAGGAATCAGTAGACACTGAGGATTAAAGAAAAAAAGGGCATGATTCGGGGAACAATCTGCTGAAGATGATGAGAAGAGAATCAAGGGTGCACATAGAGGGTTTGGCCTTGGCAAGAAAGTCTGCTCTTCACCAAACGAAGGCTGTAAGTAAACTAGTTAATAAGGTGGCAAACTCTAACAGAAGAAAAAAGGTCATGTTTTCCATAAGATTGCCTTTCCATATCCCCCTGAAAGGCAAATGCCATGCCAAAATATATCCTAGGGCAGTAACTGCTATCTTGAGGGCTCTGGACAAGGTAGTTTTGTTGAGAGGTTTGAGAATATAGATGGGAATTCACAAATAAGTTAACTTTTTTTTTATAAAAGTAAAAGTTTCTATAAAAGTAAAATTTACAGTTCCTCAAATTATTAAATAGCAAATAAATATGGACTAGTGTCCTTCAGATAGGGCCATCTAAAATTTGATTGAGCTATTAATTACAAACTCAAGTGACAAATCTTTCTGCCTTTCAATAATCTTCAAATATATGGAGATGCTACTGTGATGAATATGATACAAATTCATTTAAAAGTATTACTGAAATAATGTAAAATGTTTCTAAAAGTGTGACTGAATTAATGCTAGCTTTGTGCAATTTATGTATTTTCTCTGTGGATACCAACAGTACAATTACTATTGTGTGTGGTGGTCAAAGGGGTATTGCAAATGTTATTGTCAGAAGGAAGTCCTCATTCTTGAAAAGGTTTGGAATTCCTTCCCTCCAATACAAGTTTTGGTCTTGTTCCTTGGTCATGATTTATTATAAGGCTATACCATTATTACAGCAGGGAAAAGGATGACAGTATCTAGCTTGAGCTCCAATTAATGCCAAGAAGTGCAGAAAATAGGCGTGATGTGTAAAGCACAAATTCTAGTTTACTCCCATTAGCCTTCCTGTAATTCTCGAACCTCATCTGTTACAAGAATCATAAATGCTGTCAGCGGTGATTCAGACTACACTATAGCCAAGGAGGGCATAATCTCAAGAGAGCGGCTATTCAGAGCAGTGCAGAAGTTGTCACAGAAGTGACTAGAGAAAATGGGATCAGAGGCACCCATCCACCCACCCTGTAGTCCTCATGGTGCTGAGAACCTGCAGGAACTTTAATACTACATGATCAATGTTTACAAACAGGCCTGATGATTCCATTCTCCCTTCTAGAACATTTCTTCTCTAGCTTTTTTGTCTCAAGCCATCTCAAGAGGGGCAGGCTAGGGGAGGGATGAGCATTTTGGACAAAAGGCCTATTTTATGGAAGGAATGAAGAAAAATGTAGCATTCAGTGCCTGCAGGTCAAAACAGAAAAGTAGCCAGTTTAAAGATAACAGGTGTGTTCTGGCATAAAGTAAAAACTATCGTTGGTGCCACGGGCAGAGGCCTTACCGCCTGGCTCATTCACGGGTACGTGAAACACTTCTTGTCCTAATGGCAGACCCAGACAGAACAGGAGAATTTGGTTCTGCTGAGCATTGCCAGGATGTACCTTGATGACGTGCCCCTATCATAATGACTCTGGATTACCATTGTTGTCTTCACTGGGGATATAGGGGTAGAGTCTGAGTGGGGGCTGGCTCTGGCCTAAGAAAGGGGATTTGATCTGATAAGACACAGGCCTCTGGAGCCTCCACTCATATCACCACCTACTCTTTGGAAGCAGCAGTCTTCCCCTACTCACTATTCCCCTTTGGAATAGCCCCCAAGGGCTTCCTTCTTCTTCCAGTTTGAATCTCTGGGATATTCCAGTATGGCAAGTAGTTCCTTTTAGATTTAAAGCACTTTAAAGTTTGCAAAAGTCTATTTATTATATGTTCTCATCTGATCCTCACAACAATCCTATGATTAGCCCCATCTCACACATGGGGAAATTGAGGCAAACAGTGGTTCAGTGACCTGGCTAGGGTCACACAGCTTTTAAGTGTCTACCTAGCACTCTTAGCACTGACTTATTAAAGTCAAAAAATTTTACACTGTCCATAAGAATCATTCACATATTCATAACAAGCTCTCCACTTAGTTAAGACTACATTATGCCAAGTATTTTGTGAGCCAAAACAAATAATACTATCTACCAAGCCTTTCCTCTAAAGGAAGAGAGTGAGGAAGAATGAAAGTAATTGAAAATGGGTGCCCCAAGTCCCACATTTTATTGGATTTTGGCAAGTTCCAAATTTCTATACTCACTTCTAGTAAGAAATAGAAGGCATGGATTTCTGAACAAAACTAAACTGGATTTTTCCCCCCTTCCACGTCAATAGGAAAAATTTCCTGAGCCTCATACTTGCAGGTCACTCTATGTATGTAGTATGTCCAGATGCTATAAAGTTATTTTTAGCATTTTTTACAAATGCTTGGCCCTGCTGATACTAACTAATGGGATTGGGGATTCTTTTTAAGCACTTTGAGTCAATCAAGTGAACAAGAGAAGGCGTTAAGGGAGAGAACAGTGTGTGCTAATGGACACCATACACATGCTTCTTGGGGTACATTTGCTCTTTGGGGTCTTTTGACCTAAAAAGTGAAATTTCCTACTTTTGCCCATCAGCCTTAATGGAATACAGCTGGGCCAAAAGCTTCTAGGTATCTGAAGGCCAAGTAATTGTTCTGAAAGGGAAAATGAAGAGCTTGCTGTAGTGTTCCCTCACTCACAATGGAGAGGAAGCTTGGTGGGTGGGTCATTAAAGCCTTCTGTTTTTATATTGCTATAAAATGTTAGGATACTTTTTATGTGTGGGTGGGTCTGGTACCTTTCAAGTTACTACAGCAGTCCAAGACAGCATTTTACATTCAGGATTAGTTTGATAACAGAACATTTAGTATAGGAAATAAATATCTTTAGGTATCACTCTCCCCACCCCCACCTGTTCCGAATGAATTTAATTCCATAAACTTTTAAAATGTCATTTACCATGTCCCTAGATCTTCATTTTCAGGAATTACTTTTGGACAGCTCCTCAGTATCCATCTGGAGTCTTTGGCCCTTTCTTTCTAACGATATGACAGTCCCAACATGGATCATTCAATTCTTTAATAGTATCCTTTCTGTGAATTTTGTGTGCTGAGAGGGCCAAACAAAGCATGTTTACTGAGAGCATTTCAGATTGTTTGGTGTCCATAAATTCTTTCCAATCACAATGATTCTTTATTGTGTCAGGGAACAAGAGAACCCTCAGAACCATAATATCCTGGTTCTTCAACTAAGTTGCTCATTATAGCCCATGCAAGAGAAAGAGAAAGGCATCCCCTGCCCAACATTTATCCAGGAATAGACTCCATCAGTCAGAACTAGAACATTCTTATAACCTAAGGTAAATGTGCAGGAGGGATGCAAGATGGGTGTCGAGGCTGCTGTACTGCTGACCACAACATACTGTACTGTCTTACTGCTGGGGTCTTTCCAGCCACACTTTGTGCCTAGATGAAAGTACCATTATGAGCCAGCATGTATTCAGGAGAAACAAATGAAGCTAGGGGAGTGAGGGGTAAAAATGAAAGTGTGTATGACGGGCATTAGCAAGTCATCACCTTGACTCACTTGGTATGGGAAGTGCTGGAGGAGAGGGAGAAACAAAACACACAAGTTCTACTGTGTAGTGAAAGCTACCTTATGCACACTTCAGGGTTTCTCAGAGAATATCCTGCAGAACTCCGCCTGTCAAAAGCTTTTTTTCCCAAGAGCTTTCTGTTCCTCACTTGGAAGGGTGCTGATTAATGATTCATTTGTAAGAGGGGTGTTCTGTGCCTTTCCTTAGATAATTAAAGAAGGCCTGACCATGAGAGGCTATTGGGACTGGCCAGAGAGGCTTGTTGTACTTTATGGGTCTGTATCGGTTTAGAGTCCAGCATCCCAGTGACTGGTCAGCAGCACCACAAAGCCCCTGAGAAGAGATTGCTCTTTTCCCCCAATCCACTCTCACCCCCTGACTAGAGAAAGACTTTGCAAATATAGAAAGGTCCAGGGCAAGGGTGGGGAACCTTCAGCCTTAAGGCCCCATGTCCTCAAGTGTGGCCCTTTGACTGAATCCAGACTTCACAGAATGTGGAGGACCTAGAGGGCCACATGTGGCCTTAAGGCTGCAGGTTCCCCACCCCTGGTCCAGATGATTCTGTCCTAGGAGCATTTCTAGAATGAATGATGGGCTGAGGAGCTGAGGACAGACTAGACATGAGGAGGAGAGGCAGCCTCAGGCTCTCAAGGAGCCCAGCAGAAAGTCTCCCTCTACCTGAAGGGCTCTTGTGAGGGCCCCACGAGGAGCAGAGAAAGGGCTCCAACCAAAGGACCTGGGGGGCTAGGAATGATTTCCTTTGGCACATAGACCCTAAGCATGAGTGGGCTTTTTTTGAACTCAGCTATGTTTTGTAGCAAATGTTGTTACTCTATATCAAGTTGGAAACTGTAAGTATATCAGAACTGAGTCAATTGAATGACAATGTTTTTGGATACAGACTGAGTAGCTTTGTTTCTAGTTCTCCTGAGTACTTGTTTGTCCTGCTCATGAGACTGTAAGCACCTCGAGGGCAGGGAATCTTTTTTTGCCTTTCTTTGTATCCTCCACATAATGCCTGGCACATAGTGGGTACTTAATAGGCACCGTCTCCTATACAAGGGCTTCTTTAGACACAGTGAAGAGTGCCTTAGTGCACAGAGCACTGGGCCCACAGTCAGTAAGTCTGGAGTTCAAATCTGGCCTCAAACATTCCCTAGCGATGTGGTCCTGGTCAAACCACTTAGCCTTTGTCTGCTTTAGTTTTCATATCTATAAAATGGGTATGATAATAATAGAACCTACCTCCTAGGGTTTTTGTAAGGATAAAAAGGAACAATATTTATAAAACACTATATATATGCTAGCTATTTATTATTATGATTACATCTTCTAATGGGAAAATGGCTAAACAAATTATGGTTCATGAATGTAACAGAAAATTACTATGCCACCAGAAGATATTTGCCATTTCCTTCTCTGGCTCATTTTACAGATGGGAAACTGAGGCAAAGAGAGTTAAGTGACTTGCCCAGGGTCACACAGCTAGTAAGTGTCTAAGGCCAGATCTGAATATATATATATATATATAAAACATAATGAATATGTTGAATATATAATAATATATTATATAATATAACAAAATATATGTTATATATTAATATATTATACATATTCAGTATATTGAATATAAATAACAACGTATATAGAGAAAAACAACTCTGAAGGACTTAAAACTCTGACAAGTACAACGAGAAATCAGAAGGCCAAAAGAATGAAGGTGAAACATACCATTCACTGCCTCATCAAGAGGAGAGAACTGAAAATGCAGAAAGAGATGTACAGTTTTGGATGTGGCTAGAGTGAAAAGTTATTTTGCTGAACTGTGTAGTTATGAACTGGGGGCTTAATTCAGGGTTATTATTTTTTTTTTATTTGTTCAATGGAGCAGGTTAATTGAAAATGTTTGCAGATTGAAAAAATGAAATTAAAATAAACTATTTTAAAGAAGCTTTGGTCTAATGTTCTAGCCTCTCAATACATTTCTGGATCCTTCTGGATGTCAGCCAGTGGGCCAGCTAGGGGATGCAGTGGCTGGAGGGCTGGGCCTGGAGTCAGGAAGACCTGGGTTCATATGCAGCCCGAGATACTAGCTGCAGGACCCTGTGCAAGTCACTTAACCCTGTTTGTCTTAGTTTCTTCATCTGTAAAATGAGCCGGAGAAGAAAATGGAGACCACTCTAGTATCTTTGCCAAGAAAACCCCCAGATGGGATCATGAAGGGTCAGACTGAAATGAATGAACAAAAACAAGAGTCACCCAGTATTTTGGCTTCCCCACTCAGCTTTGTATGACCTGCAAATTTGATAAGAAAACAATCTATGCCTTTCTTCAAATCACTATCAAAAATATGAAAGCAGGCCAGGGCCAAGCACAGATCCCTGGGGCGCTCTCAGTTGTGAGGCTCCCTGACACTGACATTGAATGTTTAATGCCGAGTCTTGGTATCTAGGCATTCCACCAGGCCTGAATCCCTTTTAACCCACTGCTGTAGCTTATCTCTCATCTTTCCCGAAAGGACAGCATGAGAGATTCCTTTCAAATGCTTTGCTAAAATCCCAGTAAACCTCATCTACAGTACTCCCCTGACCTATTAGCTCCTGCTGGCTCACTGGGATCACACCATCTTTTTCCAGCTATCCACTAGCATCTCTTTAATAATACATTGTAGAAGCCAAGCTTACTGGCCTATCGTGTGCAGATTGCATTCTTTTCCCTTTTTTTTTCCTCCAAATTTGGGATAATGCCATGCCTTCTCCTGTCCTCTGGTATTCTGTTTTCCACAATTCTTTTTATCTTTCACATGGTTTGTATTTTTCCCCTGATTTTAAATATTTCTTTTTTTTAATTTCATTTTTTCTTAATTACAAGTAAACAAAAAAATTTAATATTTGTTTTTAAAAATTTTGAGATCTGAAGTCTTTCCACCCCTCCCTGACACTCTATCTCTGCTGTATATATATATCCTAACTTAGGGTTTTTATTCAGCAAAACTGTTCAGTCTTCTGTCAGACAATGCCATGTCCAAATTCTATTTATGTTAAATCACCGTGAAGCAAAAAAAAAGGTTTGCCTTGAGAAGGCAATTTGATATAAATCATACATGTAGTTGTACAAAGCATTTCCATGTTAGCCATGTTTCAGAAGAAAACACAGCATGGTCTTTATTTTTTAAAAGCATGTATATGTATATGAATATATATTTACATGTGAATCTATTTTTATTGATGTCTTTTGTTTTTTTAATAACTTTTAAAAATATCTACCTCCCCTCTTCCTGATCTGTCACATATCACTGGGAGCGGCCCAGTGACTGGGGCTACTCAGCGTGCCTCTTTTCACCTGGGCCTAGCTGGATGCCCTTATAACCTGCATCATCCCCCATTATCCATTTCTTCCTGTACTTTGCTATGCAAAGGTTGTTGGGAGAGAAAACAAAAACAAGAGAAAGGTGGAGATGGCCTCTAGGCCCCTCAAGTGCGGCCTTCCTCGCCCCTGCTCTCCCCTCCTTCTGGTCAGTTAATGGGCTTCCAGCTACCCTACCATTTCTCCTATTTTCCCCAACGTAGCCAGAAACCATTCGTATTATCAAGAAACTCCACACATCCTTAGTTTGCCATTTTCCCCTCAAATGCTGGATTTTTTTTTTAAGCAATTGGGGTTAAGTAACTTGCTCAAGGTTACACGGCTAGTCATTATTTATGCATGGGTGCTCATTTTCTGAGGCCGGATTTGATCTCGGGTCATCCCAACTCCGAGGCCAGCGCTCTTACTCACTGCGCCACCTAGCCGCCCCGATGGATTTGTTTTAATGGGGATATGGTTCAGAAATATATTTTCCACAGATACGGGGCTAAGATCAAGGGGAGGAAATCAGGTACATTTTTAATCAATAAATCTTTTTTTTCCTCCTTTAGTATTTACTATATGGCAGGCACTGTGCCAGGGTACACCAAAGGGGATACAGAAATAAAATGTCCCCATGGCAAAGAGCATTGGGGGAAACAGCATATACACATGAATAACTATAAAACAAATACAGGTAACTGGGGGGCACTAGAAGGGAGCTTTGAAGGAAGGCAATTAGGGATTTTCAGAGGTATTGGTAAAGACAATGTACATTTCTGGACTTTCTAAGCCAACAGTCAGTACCAAGCTCTGGAAATGAGAGATGCAGTGTAGTGTGTGAGGACTGGCCTGAAAGCTAGTTTGGCTAGACAGTAGAGATGTGAGGGAGAATAATGAACTATAAGCTGAAATCAACCAGCATGGATTAAACAATTACCGTGTTCTAGGCACTTCACTAAGCACTGAGGACATAGACCAGATCAAAGCAGTCCTTCCTTGTCTTTAAGAAGTGAACAATCTGTCATGGGAGACAGAGCGTACACATTAAGTATGGGTAAAATACATACAAAATGACTTTTTTGGGGGAGACAGTAGCTGCTGGGGGCATCAGGCCTCATGTCAAAGGCCTCACATCAGAGGTGCCATTTGAGTTTTGCTTTGGGGAAAGGCTTCCCCAGGAGTTCTAAGAGGTAGAGGGGAGGACAAAATGCATTCTGGGCATGGGGGAGCCTGTACAAAGGCCCAGATAAGGGAGATAGTGCATCATATGTGAAGGACAACCAGGTAGCCAACTTTGCTGGACTGTAGGAGAGTCATGTTTACTAAACCTGCAAAGGTAGCTGGGGGTTATTTGTGAAGGGTTTTAGATGACAAACTGAGAATCTATATTTGACCTCAGAGGTCATAAGGAACCACTGGCATATGCTGAACAGGAAAGAGACATGGTCACACCTGTGCATAAGGAAAATCACTTTGGCAGCTGAGTGGAAGATGAATTACAGAGGGGAGACCTGAGGTGGGCAGACCTGTTAACAGACTATTACAAGAAGAGTAGGGTGGGGGCCATGGGAGTGGAAAGAAAAGGATTAACATGAGAGATGTGTAAGGGCCAAACAGGCCTCAAGAGCCCGTTCCTGGGAAGAGCTCCGTCTCTCAGCTCAGTCCTCTGCCTTGCTCAGGGCCCTGTTCAGGACCCTGCTCTCTGCCCCCCACTCCCGTTCTTGTTCTAAGGATGACGGTCCAACTGTCACTACTGCCACATCTCACCAACTCTGTGACTTCTCAGATCACCTTGCCCTTCCCTGGTCAGGACTCCCCTAGAAAGGAGGTCTCTCCTGTTAGAATATAACAGGGCAGGAGCCATCTCCTTTTGTATTTGTGCCTAATAAAGACTTTCCTTCATGTGGGGTGAAAGTGAGTGAAGTCAAGGATGACCTGGAGGTTGCCAACCTTGGAGCCTGGAAGCATGATGGCGCCCTCGACAGAAATGAGTGGTTAGGAAGAGGGTGGAGGGGGTGGTGGTGCTTGTTTTGGACATGTGGAATCTGAGATGCCTTGGGGACGTCGAGGCAGCTGGCAAGGTGGCCTGGAGCTCAGGAGAGAGCTGAATGCGTCAGGAAGCAAGGGGCAAGGAACTAAAAGGCCCCCTTAAGACAAACCATCCAGAAAAGGAAACACCTTCATTTGCATTTTTGTGGTGTTAAACTGTCCTCGGCAATGCAGGGACAGACAGACTTTATGTACAAGGATAATGTGCTCAACTAAAAAAAAAATCAGTGCTACCATATAAGGCTCACTTCCACGCACAGCGTTTGAACTGAAGATGAAATGGCCAGTGCTGTCATTACTGGGCACTTTCAGAACAGCTTTTAGACTTTACTGAGCATGTAAAGAACTGGGCACAGTGAAAAAGGTCCAATCTAAAAGGAAAACAGTCTGGGCAAAACACGTGCATTTCTGGAAAACATTAGAATTACAAGATCAAAATATGCTTTCTTTATTTGGTAGCCTACGTTTAGAGTTCAATATAAGAATACATTTTTATTGGTTTTAACTTTATCTTGGTTCCTTTGCAACATATAGAGATAGTAGGCCAGCCAAGGTATCAAAAATTTGAACTCAAAACTTCAAGCCCAGCAATTTATGGAGCAACTACCCCATGACTTCAATTCTTGGCAAAATTCTAGAATCTATTTTTAGAGAGATGATGAGAAGAATACATTGATCAAAAGGCCTGTATCCAGAACAGGACATACCAGACTAACCTCATTGTTTGCTTTTTTGACAGGGTTATAAGATCAACAGATTGAGGCAATGCACCTGAGCTATGGGTAATCTAGATTGTAGCAAAACACTTGAAAATTTCTGGAATGTCACTATTATGTATAATGTGGAGTGCTGTGGATTAGGGGAGAGTCTAAGTGGATTCTGAGCTAGATGAAAGGGCAGACATCAAAAGCAGCCATCAGTGTCCCCTTGGCGACAGGTCAAGTAGCACGCAGCAAGGATCTGGCCTTGGCCCTATGGTGGTTTTTTTTTTTTTTAATGAGTGACTCAGATAAAGGCATAAATGGACAGCATCTGTATCAAAACTACAGATTGCACAAACCTGGGAGGAGGGATAGTGGGCTAGCGCACAGGACGAAAGAGTTAAGATACAAAAAGCTGATACGAGAGAGAATATTGAGCCTAATCTAATATGATGTAACTTAACAGAGACATATGGAAAGTCTTATCCTTGGAATCAAAAAATCAATTTCATAAGTATAAGATGGGCAAAGACACAGTGTCTCTGAAAATAATCTGAGGGCTTTAGTGGTTTGCAAGGTGCTCAAGAGTCAGGGTGATATGGAAGCATAAAAAGCTAATCAGAACTTGGTAGCCTTGAGAAGCATCCAAAGGAGCATGAGCTGGATGGCTTTGGGATTATGTCATGAAGATAATTTGCAAGAACTGGGAGTGTTTAGCCTGGAGAAAAAAGATCTAGGGGGACAAGACCGCAACTTATATGAAAGAACTGCTAAATTCTGTTTGGTCTTAGAGGCCAATAGTAGGTGCAATGTCAAGTTAATTGAACAAGAATTTATTAAAACCCTACTATGTGACAGGGGTAGAGCCAGGCCTGGAATCTAGAAGAATCATCTCGCTGAGTTCAAATCCAGCCTCAGAAACTTACTAGCTATGTGACCCTGGACAAGTCACTTAACCCTATTTGCCTCAGTTTCTTCATCTATAAAATGGACTAGAGAAAGAAATGGCAAACCACTCCAGTATCTTTGCCAAGAAAACCCCAAATGGGGTCACAAAAAGTCATGACTGAAATGCCTGAACAAGAACATATGCCAGGTACTGTGCTAAAGGCTGGGGATACAAAGAAAGACAAAAAACAAAATAGAAAACCCATCCATGCTCTCTGTTCATAGATGAATGAGGGAGACAACACACAAACAGCTCTGTATAGAAAAGACAGACAGTAAAAACTGGAGAGAATTTAACAGAGGGAAGACACCAGCACAAAGGGGGATTGGGAAAGGCTTTGTATGGAAGGTGGGATTTAGCTGGGACTTGAAGCCAGGGAAGCTAGGAGGCAGAGATGAGGAAGAGAGCATTCTTGGCAGGGGGGAAAGGCAGTGAAAATGCCTGGAGTTGGGAGATGGACTGTCATATGTGAGGAACAGCAAGAAAGCCAATGTCACTGGATCACAGAATTCCTGGAGGGGAGTGCAGTATGAGAAACCTGGAAGGTAGGAGGGGTCCAGGTATAAAGGGTTTTAAGCCAAACAGAGGATTTCATATTTGATCCTGGATATAACAGGGAGCCATGGGAGTTTACTGATTTGGAGAGGTAGTGACATGTTCAAAATTGTTCTTTTTTTTTTTTTTTTTTGCTTTTTGGAGGGGGGAGGGCAGGGCAATTGGGGTTAGGTGACTTGTCCAAGGTCACACGGCTAATAAGTGTTAAGTGTCTGAGGCCAGATTTGATCTCAGGTCCTCCCTACTCCAGGGCCAGTGCTCTATTCACTGTGCCACCTAGCTGCCCCAAAACTGTTCTTTATGAAGATCAATTTGACAGCTTAGTGGAGGAAGTACTGGAATGGAAAGAGATCTGAGGCAAACACACCAACCAGCAGGCTGTGCAATAATCTAAGCTCCAGGTGATGAGGGCTTACACTGAGATGGTGGCCGAGTAAGGGAGAAAGAGGTTACAAAGAGAGAATCAACAGGACCTGGCCATAGACTGGTTATGAGGGGAAAGAGAGAATGAGGAGGCCAGGATGCTACCTAGGCTGGAAGCCTGGGTGATTGGGAGGATGGCTGCTGGTTACTCTGATAGTAATAGGAAAGTTAGGAAGAAGGTAGAAATTACAAAGAGGCAAATTTTAGCTTGTCCTCAGGAAAAAAAAAAAAAACTTCTTAACAATTAGAGTTACTCCAAAGGGGCAGGTAGGTGGTGCAGTAGATAGAGTGCTGGGCATAGAGTCAGGAAGATCCAAGTTCAAATCCAGCCATAGACACTTACTGTGTGACCCTGGGCAAGTCACTTACCCTTTTATGCCTCAGTTTCCTTGTGTGTAAAATGAGTTGGAAGGAAATGGCAAACCACTCCAGTATCTTTGTCAAGAAAACCTCCAATGGGGTCACAAAGAGTGGGATATGACTAAAAGACTGAATCACAAAGTGGCTTTAAGCAAGGCTGGATGGGTATAGAACAGGGATACTTGTTCAGGTACAGGTGGCCTCTGAGGCCCCTTCTAATTCTGAGATTCAGTGAATCTGGATAGTACAGCAAGAAATAAAAGGCACACCTTCCACGATATGGGGTGTGTCATGGCAAGAGAGATGGCTATTATACTGGAAACATTAGTGGCTGCTACAGAACAGCTTATGATTTGGTGCTAAACCAAGTGGTCCAGACTAAATATCGGTTAGAAGGGAGGACCATAAATGAAGATCAGAGTAAGACCAACAGCAATAGCTGATACTCCTATAGCACTCCCTGTAAAGTTTGCAATGGCCTTTACAAGAAGACAGAGTGAGCTTGACTTTGATTCCTGGGGAATTTGAGAAAGGCTTATTAAAGAGATGCATGGCAAATATGTGGAAAGGGAGGCAGTGATTCCAAAGAGCCAGCATGGTTCCATCAAGAACAGGTCATGACAACAGGACTTTTAAACTAGTAGATGAGGGGAATTCTCTGGATAAGGGTTACCTAGATTTTAGCAGGGGCTTTTTTTTTTTTTTTTAATGTATCTCATGCTATCCTTTAGAGATGGACTAGGTGACAACACAGAAGGATTCAGAACCAGTGGGATGGCTGGACACAAAGAATAACTGCTAGTGGTTCTTTATCAGCCTGGCAGGATGTCTCCTGCCAGGGGATCTCCGAGGGATCTACTTGTCAGTGCCTTGGACAAAGGCATAGATGGTCTGCTCTTCACGTTCATAGATACCGCCAAGCCCCGGAGGGAGAATTAACACTAATGGGGAGAGAGATGCTCAGAGTCTGGGTCCCAAAGGTTCCTGATAGGCTCGAGCACTGGGCTGATGCTAAGAAGATGAAATTCTATGGGGATCAGTGAAAAAATCTTTGTACAAAAAAAAATAACTGTACAAGTCTAAGGTGAGGGAGGCAGGGAAACAGAGCAGTTATTCTGAAAAGGATCTGGGGTTTTTTGCATAGTTTAAAGCCCCTGTAAGGAAGCTGTCCAAAGAATGGATCCAGTGGTGACCTACATTAGGAAAGCCGCCCCTCCGGAAAGGATCCCTACACTTGGCCCTTGTCAGACTTGGGGCTGGGGTTTAAAGAGCACACTGATAAACTGGAGAGCATCCAGGAGGCAGACAGGATGGCAAAGAGTCTGGAGTTCATGACATAGAGTTAAAGGAACTGGGCAAGTTTACACAGGATAAAACAAGACTTGAAGGAGACGTGATAACTGTCTTTGAAGGGCTCTCACAGTAAGAATGGCAGCCAGGTGGCCTAGTGGATAGAACTCCAGACCTGGAGTCAGGAAAACCTGAGTTCAAATATGCCCTCAGATACTCACTAGTTGTGTGACCCTGGGCAAGTCACTTAATTCTGTTAGTCTCAATTTCCTCATCTGGAAAATGAACTAGAGAAGGAAACAGCAAACCACTCCAGTATCTTTGCCAAGAAAACCCCAAATGGGGTCATAGAGAGTTGGACATGCCTGAAATCACTCAACTACAACGACAGAATCAACAGCCAGCATTTCTATAGCACCTCAAGATTTGCAAAGTGCTTTACAAATATTATTTCATTTAATCTCAACCTTGGGAGGTAGATGCTTTTCATTATCCCTATTTTATAGATGATAAAACTGAGGCAGGCAGAAGTTAAGTGACTTGTCCAGGGTCACACAGCTGGGAAGACTTAAACTGAGGTCTTCCTGACTTTTAAGTACACTATCCACTGCACCACCTAGCGGCCTTCTAATGGAGGTGGGATTAGACTTGTTTTGGTCTTGGAGGTAGAATCTGAAACAGTGGGTGGAAGGAACAAATTTAGGCCTGATGTCAGGAAAACCTTCCCAACAATTTGAGTTGTCCCAAAGCATAATGGTGGTGGGTTCCTCCTCCTTGGAGGTGTTCCAGCAGACCCTGGATACCACTTGTTGGGCGTGTTCTGGGGTTTTCAAAATAACCCTGTGAGGGCTGGGACTGCAGTATTATCATCTCCACTTTACAGCTCAGGAAAGTGAGGTTCAGAGAGGGGCAGTAAGGCCCCGGGGTCACACAGCCACCAAGTGTCCGAGGCAGGACTGGAGAAAGCTCCAAGTCAGGCACTTTATCTATTACACTGGGCTTGAAGGATGGGTAAGGGATGAATTAGCAGATAAAAGGCAGGCATTCAAGGTGACGGAAAGGACTGGAACTACAGGAGGGAACAGCGCCAAATATAGTGGGAGGCAGGGATGTGACTGAAAGGGTCGAGAAGAGTGAGGGAGCTGGTAGAAGCATTTAGGTTGGAAGTCAGTGAAGGCTTTTGAGAAAGAGAGTCTTGTAATGAGAGCAGGGTGAAGAAAATACGAGTCTGGTCACAGAGAACAAGTTGGATGGAAAGATAAATGTACCTTGCTTACAGCTAGTACATCCTTCAGGTCAGAAGGATCAGAAAAATATAACAGAAACATCAAAGGTCATATTCAGCTAAAAGTAAAGAGCCTGTCCGTAATTCTGCATCCACACACAGTTCCGGTGGCTTATGGACACAAACACGGACGATAAAAATAAGGAATCATTCTGTTTAAATACAATGAAACCCTATATGCCATGGTTCTCAGCATTTTAGGTTCAGATATACATTAACAATATCCCTGGGCTTCTTTCCAGAGGTCCCCTTAAAAGAGGAGATGTTAGTCACTATTTTGTTAATTTAGGTTAAAGCATGGTGCCAATAGAACCAGAGTCTTTGAGTAAGCATTTCATGATCATTTACTGAGAGAATAAAGTGAGTCTGGGGTCACAGAATGGACCCTGACCCCAGTGATCCATTTCACAAGTATATGGTTTCCTTCAAAAGGCATATGGAGTGAAAAAGTAATCTCTTATTGGTGATTTTATCAATGAGCATCTTCCTTCCACCACCAGAGACTGCAAACCAGTTACAACTTGTGAAGATGGTCTTTTGAGAGTTACTGGGACCGAAAAACACATCACCCTGTAGTCAGTGAAGCCTCTCTGAATTCAGTGAGATAATTTATTGTTGGGAGCATACAGGAGACGGTTTCAGCTTGGTAATTGCTGTAAGAGTGTAAGACCGGCTTAACATTAAATGTTTCAAATATATATAAATGCTATTATTAATACTCTTTTGCTTGTAATTGGGAGATAAGATGTGCAGGCTTTGGGACACAAAGATTCACCTTCCTCTAATGGAAAAGTCGAAGGGGGTATGGGAGAAGGTATGGGAGAGAGCAGATTGGAGGAAACGATATCTTGCGGGACTGCTATTCTGGGAGGGTGGGTAGGGGAAAAACAGGGCGGGGGGGGGGCCGGAAATGATTGTAACTCAAAATCTGGTGGAAATGAATGATGTAAAACAGAAGTTAATAAAGCATTTGTTTAAAAAAAAAAAGAGTGTAAGACCGGGCAGGCAGAGCCCTTGAGAGTCCAGAGTCACCACCACACGACAAGAAGGTGTCAAAGGAACTTCAGTTCCATGCACCTGAGTTACCGATGGTGAGCAAGAGCCTTGTCTTTTCAGTATAGGGCAGTGCCTTACCAGCCAGGAGTTCATTACAGGCCTGCCTGGGATGTATCAGGCATTATGCTAAGCACTGGGGATACTCCCTTCCTGCCAAGGAGCTTCCTCCTATTGGAGAAGATTTCCAAGTCATCTTTTCCATGAATGTTGAATATATTCCACGCACAACTGTTTCTTCCCCAGACAAAAAGCTTTAGTTAAACTTAACCTTTTTCAGTAATGTATGAAAACTGACATTTACATAAAGGGCTTTAAGTTTTGCAAAACCCTATATGCAAAAGTCATTTGAACCTCAGGCCAATCCTGTGAGTACAATTTATTTTTTTTTTTATTTTTTTTTTTTTTAAGCAATTGGGGTTAAGTAACTTGCTCAAGGTTACACGGCTAGTCATTATTTATGCGTGGGTGCTCATTTTCTGAGGCCGGATCTGATCTCGGGTCATCCCAACTCCGAGGCCGGCGCTCTTACTCACTGCGCCTCCTAGCCGCCCCTTTAGGGCAATTGGGGTTAAGTAACTTGCCCAAGGTTACACGGCTAGGTTTTTGTTTGTGCGGATTAAGTGTCAGAGGCCGGCTCCGAACTCAGGTCCTTCTGATTCCAGGGCCGGCGCTCTATTCACTGCGCCACCTAGCCGCCCCGTGAGTACAATTTATTAAGCCCATTTGCCAGATGAGGAAACTGAACCTCCAAGTGATGTGTTCAGGGTCACGAGGGAGTGAGGGTCTGAGCCGACAAGGGAGCAAGGCCTCCCAACTTCCACTTTAGCCCCTCATCCCCACAACATGCTGCCCTGGCATAACTCTGACCTGCCTTTCACACAACCCAGTGCCATCAAATAGGAACCATTTTTCATCAGACATTTCTACCATATACAGAAAAACAATATTGATATATTGTAAAATCTCCATTTTTTTAGAACAGGTTAGCTATCATATCACAGGAATGATTTCATGGTATGAATTCAGAAATAGAGAGCTATAATAAGCAGATATAACAATTGGGGGAGGCAGTAGCATACCATGAGACCCTTTATTCTCTCTTGCTAAGAAAACTAAGCTGACTTTTACTATCTGTTGACTCAAACAGAATGAACCACAGATTTCATTTAAGAAAAAATCCTTGGTTTGTATCCCATTAAACACATTCGTCATCTCAACCCAGCATCCTTACTTAACAGGTATACAACCCTGGGAGCCAGGGTTTTGTCTTTTGGGTCTTTTTTTTTTGGTTTGGGTCTCCCTTGGTCCAAGACATTCATTTCCCTATAGCAGTACATGAATGAATGGAGGGTGCACAGTGGCACCCTCTGGTGCTGGGATAGAGAAAACAGGTTGACTAAAACCAGTCCTGGAACCACTCCAAAATTTCAGTTAAAAGTAGACATCACCCATTTGTAACTGACCTCCATGCAAATGGCTATCATTAAATAAAGTTCAGATCATGCAAAAAATCTGAAAACACTCTGTTATAGCAAAGGAATAACTTTAAAGAGTCTTTAAAAGTGTGCTGTGAAATTTGCTGCAAATGAACTGAGGTGTAATTTGATAATGGTCAGCAATGGCAAAATAGGGAGAAAATTTCACAATGAATAAATATTCATGAGGAATTCTTTGCAACAATCAAGGGCTTTTTTCCCCTAGGAAAAGGATATGATGGTAAAATCTAGTTTCCAAGAGAAGTATCTTTGTCATTCGGATGGATCCATACATCCCTGGATATCTGCAGAAGCTTGGGGTGCCATCCCATAAAATATCTTGGGTTTTGGTTCATAGCACTTCAGAATCTAAGACTGCTATGCTTAATTAAGAGGATCCTATCATAGACACAACATTGCTTTATCTGTGTTCTCTCAAAGTTACATTTTAGTATCTACATAAGGTTTCTAGACTGATAAAATAATATATGAATTATAAAAGTCCATTGAAAAAATATACAAGTATGAAAATATTCTTTCACAAGAGATCAGAGAAAAGAAAAGTCTGACTAGAGCAAATATATAAATCCCAAATGATTTGGGAGTAGCAAAAGCAAACGTTTTCAACAGCCTTCTCTTATTAAAAAAATCAATGCCAAGAGAAAGCAGGTGATTTTTTTTTATTGTGCAAAAGAAATTACTGCATGATAAAACAACAGCTTTCATAATAAATACCCCAGATAAAAGCCTCTTTAAAAAAAGCAAAATTAGCCATCAGTTTGTTAGTTTTTTCAGATGTGTCCAAAGTAATAAAGCTTAGCATGTATTTACCAACAAAATAAATATAGATATGATTAGAATGTATGAGTATTTATTCTTTTTTTCCCAGCTTTTCCCAGGCTTCTTTTCAGGTCAGCTACAGAATTTCATCTGCTAAACTTGGATGCCATTGCCGTGTGAAATATTTTAGATGCCAGCCATTAGACAAAAGGGGCCAGGTTAGAGGCCATTTATAAAGCTGTCTACTAATTCATCTTGCAGATGACGGCTCCTCTGTCAAGCAGGAAGCTTTCTTACATGCTCTGCTTGGTTTCCCAAACCAAAGGATATCCTCTACCACAAGGTTCCCAGGCATGCCACGGAGGGATACTTACCCTAAAGGGGGGCCAGTGCACTTGCCAAGGAGGGCTCTAGTCTCCACAGCGATGTTCAAAGGCATTAAAAAGATGAAATGGACCGAGGCCTCCTCCCTGCTGTAACAAGCGCCCTGGCAGGCACATTTTGCCACAAATATTTTCCCTCCTAGACAAAGAGAGCCAGACTGTTGGCAGCTTCTCACGCACCTGCAATGCGGATCGCAGCAGCCCTCCTGACAAGCCCACCCCAAGAGCTGGCCCAGCCTGGCGGGCACCTCTCATCCCCCACATCGCTGGCTCGCCTCCTCTGGAAGACTCAGGCCACCCCTGGAGCCCGGCAGTGGCCCAGCAGGACCACAAGCAGGACCAGCTCCACACGCAGACCTGTGGGGCTGGCAGAGGCCAGGGACACCATCGCCCACCAATGAGCAAAGCTGCCTTGATGGGAGACACACCAGCCCCAGATGACCCCCACCCACCCTCCTTGAAAGAGCTGATGTTTACTTCAAAGGGGTGGCATGCCACTTTCTGACTCGTCCCCACTCTGGGACTCAGACAAGCACCCCGAAACAGCCAGATTTGTTTGGGGCTCAGAGAGCGACTTATTTTACTCTGCACTCCTCAGCTCCTTCTACATACAGCTGTGGAAGAGAACACTGAATCATCTCCTGCCTCCCAAAGGAGCTGACGGGCATCAAAGCCGGCATGGTGTGAGGGGTGGGGGTGGCAGTTACCCTGGCTCCTGGTACCCAGATGCCCTACAGCCCTCCCCCACATTCTGAAAGAAGGAAGGGGGAATTGTAAAGGCTGTCAGGGGAGAGGGGTCCATGGGACAGCCAGAGCTTTCTTTTCCAATTTTATTTGCTAACAACTTTGCCCTCCCCATCACAGCTCACCTGAGGGTGGAGATGTCCTTTGTCCTTTACGCGGATCCCCCCCTTCTCTCACTCTTCCTCCTCCTCCTCTCCTGCAGCTGCTGGGGCAGGTGGCCCATGGGCAGGGCAGGGGAAGGGAGAGGAGGAAAGAGGAGAGGAGAGGAGGGGAGGGGAAGGCTGGGCTGGGCTCTCCCTTCTCCCCCTCCCCTTTCTCTGGTCCTCAGAGGTCAGTCTGTGCAGCCAGAGCTCATCTCCCAGAGCTACCAGCCCAAATAAAGCAATGCACCATGGGAGTGGGAAGATGATGGGGGGGTGGAACTTGGGGAGAAGGGAGGGACAGACTGGCAGAGAAGAGGGAGAGAAGGAGAAGATGAAGCAGGGCTGAGGAGGTGGGACCCAGAAAAGGGGTGGAGATGAGGTGGCAGAGGAGATGGTGGAAGACAAGGAAAGAGGAGGAACCCGAGGGTGGGGAAGGCGGGGAGAGATTGGGCCAAGTGCTAAGGAGGCAGGAGCCAGAAAGAGGTGGGGGGGGGGGCCCAGGAATAGGATGGGAAAAAGGAAAAGGAGGGTGGAAGAAAGAATGGAGCAGAGATGAGGAAGGGGAAGGACTAGAGGAAGCTGGGAGGAATCCTGGAACGTGAGATGAAAAAGAGGCCAGTGGTTAGCTACTTTATCCCCTGCTTGAAGTGTAACTGTCCTCTACAATGCTCCCGTCAAGTGCTGGAATTAGACAGAGGAAGGGTGGGGGGAAGCTAGAGAAGTGTGGGGAAGAGACAAGAGACAAGACCGAGCTGGGAGAGGAAGAGACAGTGGGTGGGAGGCAAAAATGGAGGAGGAAAAAATAGACTGGTTGGAGAATGGGTAGGAGGAAGAGGACAGGATGGAAGAAGAGGGGCACAGGGGGGGATGGTGGAGAGGAGGAGGAGGATCAGGATGGACAGCGGGTGGGAAAAGGAGACACAAGCAGGGACAGGGGAGATGGTAATAATAGAAGGTGGGTAGAATAATAGAAGAAGATAATGGCCAGAACAGGGACTTCAGGGGAGGTGGGAAGAGGGACACAAAGTCAGTGCAAACAGGAGGTGGGGCAGAGGGCAGTTGAGGCACTGCAAAAGGGACTGGCTTGGAATCCCCCCAGTGATGAGCTACTATGTGTGACCCTGGCCACTCCCGAACTGTAAAAGCAAGCGGCCCTCCCTTCCAATTCCATGGAAGGGATTTTCCTTTTGATGATTCTCTGGCAGGAGGCTGGAGGACTAGCACAGGGTTAGGCAGAGGATGGAAGAAAAGGAGACTTGAAGGTGGGTAGGAAGAGGCAGACAGGGAGAAGAGATGAAGAGTGGGGGGAAGAGAAGGGCAGAGGTTGTGAGATCAGAGACTGGAAGCTGGAAGGCCCTTCAGAGGCTGTTGGCCCAAACCCCATCACTTTATAGATGTGAATGAAGGGGGGCAGAGGAAGATGGGAGTAGGAGGAGGATGCAAATAGGGAGTACAAGTAATAGCTAGCATTTACCTAGCACCTACTATGTGCCAGCTTTACAGTTATGTGCTAAGCACTTTACAATTATCTCAGTTGGTTCACACAACATCCCTTGAAGGTAAGTGCTGTTTTCATCCCCAATCTACAGAGGTTACGTGACTTGCCCAGGGTCTTACTGCCAGTAAGTGTCTGAGGCTGAATTTGAACTCAGGTCTCTAGACCCAGTGCTCTATCCACTGTGTTGCCCCTGAAGGCCGGAGGTGAGGCTGGAGGAGGACAGGGGTGTGCTGGAGTTAACTTGAACCTCTTAAATTTTCAGTGTGAGTATTTGCACCTCAGAAACTGACAAAGTCTACGTGTAAGTAGATAATTTATTGTTTTGTTGGCTGTCTAGACCTGAGACAATGATGGTGAAAATGTTGATAATGCAGATAAGTTTAAAAATGTATCATGCTTGCATTTTTATCTTCTTGAGTGCAGACTGCCACATTTACCAGAGATGGAGGCCATGGTGGTGGGATTTACAAGAAGTGAGTGGGGAAGGCTAGAATGTGGGTGAAGGAGAGCACAGACAGGAACAAGGATCACTGGGAAAAGGAAAAGGAGATGGAAGGACCAGGGAGGAAGCGGAGGGGAGGAGGAGGGTGGGGAGGAGGGACAGCAGAGAAGGGGGAGGGGTAATGGGGAGAAGAGATGGAAGGATGGGGAGGAGGAGGGTGGGGAGGAGGAGGGTGAGGAGGAGGGACCGCAGAGAAGGGGGAGGGGGAATGGGGAGAAGAGATGGAAGGATGGGGAGGAGGAGGGTGGGGAGGAGGGACCGCAGAGAAGGGGGAGGGGGAATGGGGAGAAGAGATGGAAGGATGGGGAGGAGGAGGGTGGGGAGGAGGGACCCCAGAGAAGGGGGAGGGGGAATGGGGAGAAGAGATGGAAGGATGGGGAGGAGGAGGGAGAGCAGAGAAGGGGGAGGGTGAGGAGGAATGGGGGAGGGTGAGGAGGAATGGGGGAGGGTGAGGAAGAATCTGGAAGGAGGGAAAGGAGAGGGAAGAGTAGAGGGAAGGGGGAGGGGACGTATAGAAAAGGAGAATGGAGCAGAGGGAAGGGAAAGGCACAGAGGCGTGGGGAGGGGGGCAAGAGGAGGAGAGGGGAGGGGGAGGGATAGAGCAGGGAGGAGGATGGAGGAGGGGAAGGGAGGAGGGAGAAAAGAGGAGAAGCAGGGAGGGGGAGGAGAAATGGGGGAGGGGGAATAGAGGGAGAAGACGAGAGGGAGGGAGGGAGGAAGGAGAGAGGGAGGAGGGAGAAACGAGTGGGGGAGGGACGACAATCTAGCGCTGCAGATGGGCGCCGCCTGGGCGGGGCACATTGGAGCTGCTAGGTCGGGGTGTCCCTCGCGATGATGTGGGGGTCCTCCCTCCCTCGTCTCCCTTTCCTTTGACCCCTCCCTCAGCTCCCCGGCGCCAGCCCAGCGGGGGCTCAGCGTCCATACTCACTCAGTAGGGGGCGGCGGAGCTCCCTGCTTTGAGGGGGAGGGGGGAGGGGAGGAGGGGCCGGCCGGTGGGACGCAGGCGCAGAGCTCAGGTGAGACCGCACTGCGGTTGCCTGGGCAACGCAGTCAGAGCCGGTGGGGGAGGGGGACTCGACAGAGCTCACGCTAGTGGGGAGGGTCGCGTGCCTGTACGTAAGCAGCCAGCTGTATTTGTGCGCGCTGCCACCGCCTGGGCGGAGCCGGGGTGGAGAGAGGCGGGGCAAAAAGGAAGGGAGCGCGTGTTCGCGCGTGCGCCCCCCTCCCAGCACCAGGTGCTGGAAGCCCTGGCTCACGCACCTGCTGCGAGCGGCTGCGCCTGCGCACGGCGCGTTGTCATTCTCAGCGAGGCCTGGAGGGAGCTCTGTGCCTCTTTAATTCCTGACAGAAAACAGCATTTATGAAGCGCTTCCAGTGTGCCAGGCTCTGTGCTAAGCGCGGGGATGCGAAGAGGCCTCATCTTCCCCGACCCGAGCCCAGGCCGCCTCGTTCGAGGCTAAAAGAATATTCCTTTAAAATCCCAGCTAAATCCTTAATCCTGAAAAGCCTTTAAAAGGCTGGAGCGTCGCCTTGGCTCTCACAGTGTGGGGAGGGGGCCTCTGGTCCAGCCCCGACCTTAACCGGAAGCCTTGGCTGAGAGACCTCCGGGGCAGGGCGGGGGGAAGTGGGGGGCGCCGCCTCCGCAGGCAGCCCCTCCCTCGGAGTCTTGTCTGTTAGCTGGGATGGCCTCAGTTTCCCCATCTGTGAAATGGGCATAATGGTAGCACCCACTTCGCAGGGTGTTATGAGGATCTAACGAGGTAACTTGTAAAATGCCACTTAAAATCTAATTATCGTGACTTCAATTCCCACCGATCCATGGAGTCAATAAACACACACTTATTAAGTGCCTACTGTATACCGGGCACCTGAACCCTGGGGCTACCAAAGAGAGGCAGAAGGTCATTTCTGCGCTCTTTCCCCTAGCTCTGTCGGGCGGGGTAAGCATGGCTGCTCTGGTCCCTAAAGGTGCCATTGAGCGTGAGCGTCCTGGGCCTCCAGCCAGTCCTCCTGGTGCGTGATCTGGACACTCCTGCCTAGAACGGACTCCCAGCGTGGCCCCAGCAGGACAGCGCATGGAGCAGGAGCACGGCCTCCCCGCTCTGTCTCCAGCTCTCCTGCAGCCCTCAGCCCTCGCCCTCTCCTTCCCTCCTCTCCTCGGGCTGGCTCTTCTCTCTGCATAGCTCCAGTTTCCCTTAGTCATTTTTGTTCCGTGTTTCCTAAGCCTTGAGTAGTTCTGCTGGCTCACGATGCCACTGGAGTCAGGAAGACTCAGTTCCAGCCCCACTCTCTTACTAGCTGTGTGGCCTTGGGCAGGTCATTTCACCCGTTTGCCTCAGTTTCTTCAGCTGTAAAATGAAGATGATGCTTATAGCACCTCCACCCCAGAGGTGCTGGGAAGACCAAGTGAGACAATATCTGTAAAAAGCTCTCAGCACAGTGCTTGGCACATTTTTTGTTGTTGCTGAGTCTTGCCCCACTCTTGGTGACCCCATTTGGGGTTTTCTTGGAGTGGTTTGCCATTTCTTTCTCCAGTTCATTTTAGAGATGAAGAAACTGAGGCAAACAGGATGAAGTGACTAGCCCAGGGTCACACAGCTAGTAAGTGTCTGACGCCAGATTGGAACTCACGAAGATGAGTCTTCTTAATTCTGAGTCTAGCGCTCTATCGGTGGAGCCACCTAGCTGTCTGCTTGGCACATAGTAGGCACTATATAAATGCTTATTCCCTTGCCTTGCCTCACCTTCCCTTTCCATCTCTCCTCATCAGAATAGTTTCTCTTGGTGTCTTCAGAATTTCATTCTTCAGAGCTTCCTATCCCTCTTGGATTGCCTTTCCTTGTAGAATTTTGCAGGAGCCTCCCTACTGATGCTGTTGCCCTCTGAGTGAGAGGACACTGACGCTTTGGGTGCTGTTCTTATCCTCTGGCAAAAGTTCCTGCCCCTCCGGGAACTATTCCCGACCTCTAGGCTCTATCCTTTACCACTAGCTTCTTGTCCTGGGTATTATTTCTGCCCCACTGAGCACTGCCCTGACTCTCTGAGTGCTGTCTCTGCCCCTCTAGACACTGTGTGAGTCCTTAATTACTGCCATTGTCCCTGGACGCTACTTGCCTCTCCCTGCCCTCTGCTCTGAATGCTGTGGCTGCCCCTCTTAGTGCTGTTTTTGCCTCCTCAGTGATGCCCCTGCTTTCTTAGAGGCCGAAGGGTGGGGTAGAGAACAGGATGTTCGACTGGGAGTCGAGTAGGCCTGAGTAGGAATCCTGCCTCAAACACTTAGTAGCTATGTGACCCTGCTCCTCATTTAACCACTTGGAGCCTTTTTTCCTGCATGTATAAAATGGGTATAATCATAGCATCTAATTCACAGAATTGTGAGGACCTGACGGGAGTGCTTTGCTTAAAGATCTATATACAGACATCATTATTATGATTGTTATTAATTATTACTTTTTCCATCATCTGGGGAATCAGGAATAAAGGTCGGGAGGACTGACCAGTAGCCAGACAGGCAGTCTCCCTGCAGGCCTAGGAGAGCTAAGCAGTTAAGAGTCTGGCCGCCTCATTGGCTTCTGTGTTTTCCATTTGGAGCAATTCCACATGAAATATTGATATGGAAGTTGGACAGGGTTGGGGAAGGAGAGGGCAGTGTTTGTGTTCTGTTGCTGCTGCTGGCTGATGACCAGAGTGACTGTTGATCTGGGGGAGGTGAGCATGTTTGCATGGCTCAAGAGATTACATACAGAAGCAGAGAAATCAAGTCCTTTATATAAAGAGCTTTATTGTTGAACCAAAGTAGAAAGTGGAGGAGGAGGGTTGGGAGAGAGGCTTCGAAAGCCTATGAAACAGTTCCTTGGGTTCCTTCCAGGTGGCTCCCAGGAGACAGTGGTAATCGTCAGTGTTATATGATCTGGGAGCTTTGTTGTGCTTTTAAGATGCATCTTAGTATGATTTTTTTTTATAGTGCCTTCCATCCCAGTGGAATCCAAACAGATATAGAGGGTGAGCCTAGGAGGAGGCTAGTCAAGGTTAACTCCTTATTAACCAGGTTAGCAAGGTGGTAGGAGGAATACTTTGTTAGGGCATTCAAGGTATACCATTGATAGGGTGTGAACTCATCTTTATCTGATATTCCTTGGTCCTTTGGGTCACATTAAAGATGATTAGTTAGCTCCAGTTCATACATCTTGGGCTGCATGCTTGACTGGCCTTTTAAAAGCTAGTTAGCCAGACCACAGCTGAGAGACTCAGAGAGGAGAGTGCTTATAGAAACTCAGGCTCAGCTCCCTTGAGGGGAGGCCTATGCCAGCATTTGTGAGTCTCCTTTGGGGAATTGAACAGCTTCAGGAGAGGAGGATCCATGTGGCCACAGAGGGAGGGAGACATCATCAGTGCCAGAACAAAGTCCTTTCTTGTAGCTAAGAAAGTTAATTCAAGGTAGGCTGCATTAGGAAAGAGACAGTGCCTGGGAGGTCATGGTCCCACTGTCCTCTGCTCTGATCAGACTCTTCCACTCTGGGCCCCACGTTTTAGGAAGGATATTCATAATCTGTAAAATGTCCAGATGAAGAGGACCAGGGTAGGGAAGGGCCTTTACATCATGCCATATGAGGATAAGATGAAGAAACTGGGAATGTTTAGCCTGGAGAAGAGAAGATCTAGGGGAGAAAATGAAAATAGCCATGATATAGTTTGAAAGACTATCATGCTGTGAGAGTTTAGACATGTTTTACTGGACTCGAGGGGGCAGAATTGTGAACAATGGGAAGTTATAGGGAGGCATATTTAGGCTTGATGCAAGGAGGAACTTCCTAGAGACTATCCAAAAGAACAGTGAGGTGCTTTGGGAAGCACTTAGGTTTCTACCCTTACCTGAGGTCTTCAAGCAAAGGCTTAAGTTAACATCCTCTTGCTGGGTATGAGATAGTGGAGTCACATTCAACATGTCCAAAACAGAGTTCATTGTCTTTTCCCTGCAAAGGCCATCCTTGTTTCGATCTTCACTATCATTGTTGGTGGCCCTACCATCCTTCTAGTCCCCTGGGCTTGAAACCTTGGTGTTATCCTTGACCTTCTTCTCTTTCTTCTCCTCCTCCTTCTTTCAAATCTCTCTCCTGAGGTGGTTGTCACATTCTGGCTAGAGAAGAGAGAAGGCTTGTCTCTCCTTCCAACCAGATATTGCCATTTCTTTTCCCACAGCATTTCTGCTGTACATCCCCTTCTGTCCGCTCATATAGTTATCCCCCTGCTTCAGGGCTGCATCCGTCTCACCTGGCCTATTGTAATAGCATCTCCCAGCCTCAAGTCTTCCCCCACTCCAATCCATTTTCCATGTAGCTGCCAAAGTGCCAAAGTGCAGATGTGACCATGCCCTCGTCCTACCCAATAATTTCCAGTGACTCCTTAGGAACAATAAAAATAATAACCAGCACTTATATAGTGCTCTAAGATTTCCAAAGCACCTTACAAATATTATCTTATTCGATCCTCACAATAATCTGCAGATAGGGCCTTTTATTAACCTCGTTTTGCACATAGGAAACTGAGGGAAGAAGAGGTGAGGTGCCCATGGTCACATAACTAGTCAGTGGCTGAGGCTGGATTTGAATTCAGGTCTTCTGACTCCAGGTCCAGCTCTCATTGAAAGACCTTTGTAAACTTGCCCCTTCCTACCTTTACAATTTTACACATTAGCCCCTTGCCCCTAATTTACATCCAGACAGATTGGCTTACTTGCTGCCCCTCACACACAACACTGTGTCCTCTCTCCATGCCTTGGAACTGGCCCTCATTCTAGAATGCTCTTTCTTCACTTCTGCCTTTTAGAATCACCATCTTCTTTTAAGACTCAGTTCAAATGCTACTTTCTGCAGGAGGCCTTTGGTGAGTTGAAAGGAACACTCTTCAACCTCAGATTCAACTTCTGGTTTCTTTGAGAGAAGGTGTCAGGAGAAGATCACAGATGTAAGACTTGAAGGGACCCCATCTAAATCTAAGCCCTTCATTTCACAGATGAGGAAACTGAGGCCCATGGAGGTTAAGAACTTTGCCCAAGGTCACAAAGGTAGTGATCACTGGAGGGTGAATTTGTACTTCAGTACTCAGATTCCTGAGCCAGTGAGCTTTCCACAGTTCATTCTGTCCAAGCAGCAGCCACTTTAGCCAAATTACAGAGAAGAACAAAGGTGATTTTGAGGAGTTTTTTTTTTTTAATTAAACAAATGCTTTATTAACTTCTGGTTTACATCATTCATTTCCACCAGATTATGAGTTACATTTTTCCCCCATTTTTTCCCTACCCACCACCCCAGAATAGCAGTCCCACCAGATATCCCCTCATCCAATCTGCTCTCTCCCATATCTTCTCCTATACCCCCTTCGACTTTGCCATTAGGGCAAGGTGAATCTCTGAGCCCCACTGCCTGGACATCTTATGAAACATTTAATTTTAAAACTTTGATTTTCAGATCCATTCCCCTTCTCCATTGTCACCCACTCCCTCTGAGAAGATAAGCAATTCAGTATGTGTTGTACATGTATATCTATGCAAAACATTACCATAGTATATATATTGTAAAAGACTGCTTATATTTCCCTCCCACCTGTCTCACCACCCACCTGGTCCATTCCCTACTTAGATCCTGTCCCTCTTTGATAGTGGGTACTTCTAACCTCCCCTCTCCCCAGAATACCCTCCCCTCCATCATCCCCCCTCTCATCCCCCTTTCCCCTACTCAGGAGAGTGAGTGAGGGTAAGATATTCCATTTAGTATGTATGTGGTTCGCTCCTTGAGCCAACTTCAATGAGAATATGCTTTTGCCTTTTTGCCTTCCTGTTCTTCCCCTCCCCTGCAACTACTTCCCCTTGCCTCTTCTACATGAGATAGTTTGCCCTACCCTGTCTCTCTCCATCTCCTCTTGCCACTTTCTCACCTCTTGACTTCACCCCTTAAGAATGCTCCCTTCCTTGG
>WOXC01003353.1:0-94466 GCA_011680675.1 Gymnobelideus leadbeateri
ACCCTAATTTGGCAATAATTAACATTATGCACTGACATGCTAGCTCCTTTAAGAAATGTCTCACTGGCACAGACATGTCTTTAGAATGATTTCTTTTTAGCTTTTTATTGATATATCTAAGTCTGATTCAATCCCAAACTTTTCCCTATGTGTCTGATCTTTATTCATTCATTCATGCATTCATTCAACACAGCATATTAAGTGACTACTGCATAGAAAGCATGATTAGGTCACTGAGGAGATACAAAAATAAGTAAGATAATCGTTCTGAATCAATACTGCTTATTTACAATGAGCAGGAACATGGGGATGGGGCTTGACAGAGACTCAAATGTTTTATATTTACAAAAACTAGAGACTAGAACAGGATAGAAAATAACAGAATTCAAGTCTTTGGTACTATATGAAGGGTGGTATTTGGTACAATATGATAAAATGGTACTATGTGAAGTAGGAAGTAATTATGATTTCTGACTTAAGAGGGAGGGGGAAGGCACTAGCATAAGCAAGGGGAGGGGCTATCTGGAGGAAGCAGCACTGGAACAGAGGTAGCCTGAACTCTTCCTGAGTTCAAATCTGGCCTCAGACACTTACTAGGCTATGTGACCCTGAGCGAGGCACTAAACTCTGTTTGCCTCAGTTTCCTCACCTGTAAAATGAAGCCACTCTAGTATCTTTGCCAAGAAAACCCCAAATCGGGTCAGAGTCAGACACTATTGAAAAACGACTAAGCAACAGCACTGGAATTGGCTTGAGGATAGAAAGGACTGTTAAAAGGTAGAGACAAGAGGGGAAGGTCATATTAGCAGGAGCAAAGGCACTGAGGGAAGAAAGCTCCTATGGAATTGAGAGAACTTGTCAGACAAAGCAAAACATCAAGTTGAAAAGGATGATTTTAACACCTTGAAGAATTTCCCTTCCTTAACCTAAGGAAATAGCAGGAATCTCAATGAAACACACAATCATATACTGTTAGGACAAGAGTCCAGTTATGTAGGTGCAGCTCTATAAGCATACGAAAGCATTGTGGCTGATTTTGCAAAATACAGCTGCATTATTCTTTGACTGGTGACTCAAAAGCTCTGGACCCAAGCTTTCAGACTGCTACTTAGTTTTATATATTAACGAGTGAACAGTTTCCATTTTAAACCAGTATCTTTTTCTAGTTCATAAGAATTCTATAAGGCTGGTTGGTTACAAATGTCCCTACAAAAATTAAATTTTGACAAAGAATTCCTTCAGTTAATATTCTGCAACGGATCCTCCCTTGTGTCCTTTGGTAGTGTTATACTGACATGGGTCACTGTATGCGACGAGTTTAGTTACCTCTACTCCTTGAACTCACACAGCTTTGGTTATTATGTCTAACTTTCATCATGTATTATTTCATACAAATTTTCCCATTTTTCTTTGAATTATGCATATTTGTCACAGCCTTATAACACAGCAATATCCCATTACATTCAGAGATCATAATTTGTTCAGCTATTCCTCTTCTTTAACTGACGGGGACATATTTTGTGTCCAGTTTTAATTATCCTAATTAACATTGCTATGTACACTGTAGTAAGTCTCTTCCCCCACCCCCCCTTAATAATTTCCTTGGTATAGTACCAGTAGTGGGATCTCTGGCTGGGTCAAACATCACGAGCAATTTCACAACCTTTTTCTGCATATTTCCAAACTGTTTTTCTGAATGGTTGAACCACTTTCCACTCTATCACTGTTTGTCTCTCCACAGAACCTCCAACCACCAGGTCAGAGTCAATCTTCACTGAAGCCTCTCCATTATACTGACCTCTGCTTTCAGCCTTTGTCCCAGCTCTTCATCCTCAGGATGCACCTCACTGTTAACGTCAGTCCCACAGACTAATTTATTACATGTCCTAGTATTTGTTGTGAGAAAAGAATTTACAGATAATCTAGCCTAAATACTTAATATTACAGATGAGGAATCTGAGGCCCAGGAAGGGTGAGAGATTTCCCCAAGGTCACACAGACAATAATTCAGGATAAGGAGACAATGCAAAGAGCACTGTGGGTTTCAAACTATTTTGTAAGTGACCTTCAGTAAGTCACTTAACCATGGCTTTAGTTGTAAAATGAAGGATTTGGACTACACAGCCCCTGGGGTTCCTTCCAGTGTTAGAGTATAATCCTAGACAGAACCAAGTTTTCCATATCCAAATCCAGGCCCTCCTCCATACCCCCATTTGTCCTCTGAAGAAGTCATCTAGTCTAGAACTGTCTTGACAAATTTGTTCATCGGAAGGATGTTTTGACTAGACTTAACTTATCCTTAGGAATCCCTCACATAGAGAATTCATAACCAGAAAGCTGCCTCCTGTTCCTTGTTTTGCATCCCTGGTCTTTCGGAAGAGCTAAAAATAAAATCCCAGGAAACAAATCATTTCATTTTAAAGATAAGTCAATGTGCTGAGGTCTCTCCATTGTCTCCTTTCCAGAAATGGGGTCCTGGAGGAGAGAGATCAGTCCTAACTTCTACTCTATCATGGCATCTCAGAGCCTGGTGCCCCCTGGGGCATCCAAGCGCTAACTTAACATCACTTTGACTCTGAGGAGGTGATGGGGTTCTGAAAAGGGACAAGTTGCCAGCATAACTTTGAAGAGGAGATTTACACAGGCCTTTTGTCTCTCATAAAAATGGACTTAAGAGTAGCAGCAGTGCATAAATGATCCTTTCTTTCCACAGCTTTGCAGCTGAAAGCACACTTCTGAGAGCCTTTCCCGGTGATCCCTCCTCTGCTAAAAATAGCTGATGCTGTCAGATCCAAACCTGAGCTGAACCTGAAAGCAGTTCCACCCGAGTCTAGGCTGGTTCAACCTTAAAAGACAGGCAGCTGCTTCCATACTTGACCATGTTTATATCTTGTTAAAGTCACTCCAGTCATGGAAACACTACCCAAAAAGGGTCAGAAACTGGTTTTGCAGCTGGGCTTGCCAAATGACCCATATATGACTGGTTCGGTCAGCCCTGGGAGCATTCTTACTGATGACATGCTATGACCAGTTGTGTTTTCATTCTATAGTATATAACAAGGGAACATCATTCTACTGAATTGGGGCAGGGACAATAGAAGGATTACTAGTATTTATAAGAAGATACTCTGGAATGTTCCACTTTAATTTTCAAAACTTTGGAAGGAAGGAAATAAGCATTTATTAAGTGCCTTCTATACCAGGCACTGTGCTCAGTGTTTTACAAGTATTATTTCATTGGGTCCTCACAACAACTCTGTAAGCTAGCTGCTATTATTTTCTATTTGACAGTTGGGGAAACTAAGGCAGACACAGGTTAAAGGACTTGCTCAGGGTTCACACAGCTAGTCAGTGTTTGAGAACACATGTGAACTCATTTTTTCCTGTACTATCCAGCTTGCCTCTGTAGGCAGAGCACAAATGCAGTCACTATGCGTATAAAATTCAGAGGGATTTTTGGAATTTAGAGCTAGACCTCAGAGATCATCTGGATCAACCAAAAGAGGCCCATCAGTGGGCAGTGGTATGCTCAAGGTCACAGAGGTAAGAAGCATCCGAGCCAGGATTCCAAGGCAAGGAACTTTATTCTGCATCAGGAGCCCTCAATGTGTGTCTATTAGTTATATATGTACCCACATGTATGTGCATATAATACATATGTACTGCATTTTAATATATATGTCTTTCAAAATAAGTGATTTCCTTTGTAATCTTATGTACTTAAAAACATTATTCTTAGGAGGTTTTACTGGACTGCCAAAGGGGACCCAGCACAAAAAAAGGTTAACAAATTCTGCTGAAGATTCTCTTAGCATTCACCACCACACTTTATGTGCAGGCTGCCCTCCAAAGCCTTCCCAACAATATAAGAGACTCTTCCATCTGGAAATCTGTGATCCTATGATTGTCCACAACACTGGAGTAGGGGAGAAGTAGAGAAGAGATGATAATTTACAAAGGGAAAATATTAGAAGCTAAAAGTATATTTGCCATTTTAAAAAAAGGAGAGGAAGTATACTTGAACTAGATGTAGAGACTAGAGGAAAAATAGGAGTAAAGGGCATTTAGCAATCTTTTTTTTTCTATTTAATACCTACAATATGTCCCCTTGGGCATGTAGCCCTGTGTAGATACCTTCTGAAAACGGTGCCCAATGGAAGGCTGCTGTGGTCTCTTCTTTGAGAAATGTATTACTTGGAAGACACAACGTTCTCAGACCAACAAACTCTGCTAGTTCCATGCTGAGATGATTCTGGGGTAAGTCAGGGGCCTGGTCCAATCAAGTGAAAAATGCACTGACCAAACAAACCAGAGTTTTTTTCCTTTCCTAATTTCATGTTTCCACAGTATGACTCACAGTAAGTTCCCTTGCGAAATGAGAATTGCTTTCATGTCTAGAAAACGACAGAGTTTCACGGAGACAACCAGAGTAAGGCAGACTCCTACCTCACCGGGCTGAGCAGAGTAAAAGGTTGTGTCAACCTCAGAGCACTAGGTAAATGGCAGCTACTTTCACTCTGGCTAGGAGTCGTACAACAGGGCTGTGCATATTTGGGTTTTTATTAATGATTTGACCCTGACAGACAGAAAATGACATTTGAGACTGAGAATGTGTGCTTCTGAACTACTCTTCTCTGGGGATATTTGTCTTTCATTTCAAATCTTCAAGATACAGATACACCTACATGCACATCCTGCACCATTCCCCACTACCCCAATCCATAATTTACAAAATAAAGTTTCCGACTCTTTCCAAAAGGACCATGGAAAAGTAACCTTGCTGTTACAAACCACTTCCTTCTGGGGGTTTTTTCACTGCCATTATTAAACCTGTACTGAGTAAGAACAACAAAAACTCACTGCAAACAGGTTACCTAAATATGCTATAAAGGCAGTAGTATATCAAGGTTATATTAGTGGGGAAATTCATCATCCAAGTTACATATTCTTTTTGAACAGCACAGACTTTATATACTGCTGTACCTTTAACACACATTTCTGTTAACAAGACAAAAGAATTTACAGTTACTGCCAACAGCTTGCTGGCAGTTAATATCACAATTAGCTGTTGCCTAGTAACAGTCAAGCATGCTTCCTCCCAAATCAGGAAAAGCCATTGCTAAATCAGTACTAATTATAAAATGGAACAAATATTTGGAAGCTATATATATGTATGTATGTATTAAGTCTCCCCCCCCTCCAATAAAAAAGGGAGGCTTTTAAATAGATTTCAAATCAAACGCAAACCACAAACACATTTTTATCTCTGTTTTTAGTGCAATGCAAAAGATCAATTACTTTGGGAAAATGAGATGCTTTAACAATTACTCCAGTTTCAGGGTGTGACATGAACTTCCTGAATGATGTGAACTCTTGGGTTCTGTTTAGTTCTATGAATAGGATGTTGTCTTTTACCTGCCACCGGAGAGCTAAGCTGTACTCATACAAACCACAGAGCTGGAAGGAAAATGCCACCAATTAAAGCCCAGGCAACCCATCCAAAGTACCAGTCCCAGTGCTTCACCTCCTCCCCTCTCCTCCCTCCCACTTCTCCAAGGGGCTACTTTAACTCTCAAAATTTCCCTTCATAGTCTCCTCTGTTGAGAAATATTCCCTAGCTACTACAGAGGCCACATTAACCCCTTCCCTCAACAGGGTCACTGTTGCAAATGAACTATAAAGTGGGTCCCCTTTCACTGTAGTCAGGGGGCCTGCCATCTCTACAACCGTGGAAGCCTCTATTTTGGCTGAAAACAAAATAAAGCGGACCTTGTAGCACAGAGAATATGATTTTCTTTTGGTGTAGTGGATAGACAACTAGATAGGAGGCCAAGACTCAGGTTCAAGGCTCACCTATGAAACACAATGGCAGATAACCCTGAGCAAGTCACTTAACCTTTAGGTGCCCTAAGGTACCTAAGATGAAAAGCTGGAGAGAAGGGCAGCTAGATAACACAATGGCTAGAGCACCAGCCATGGAGTGAGGAGGACCTGAGTTCAAATCCAGCCTCAGACATTTATTAGCTGTGTGACCCTGGGTGAGTCACTCAACCCTGAATGCCTCCAAAAAAAAAGAAAGCTGTAGAGAAGGTGCAAACATGCATTGGTAGAGGGCATTTCCTCATTCAAGAGTCACTGTGCCTGTGAAATCCCAGGTCTAGTTCTTATCCTTAAGGAAGAAGAAAGCTAGATTGATTTCCCTCTAAGAACAATACTCTTCCCCTTTCTTCAAACAAAAGAATGATTTTTAAGATATAAATAATTCAAATTTGTATAGAGCTTCATATAAAAGAGCTTTCCTCAAAACAGCCCCTGACACAACTGCGCAAATGTTATTGTCCTCATTTCTCAGAGGCAAAAAACTACGCCTTACTGGACATTACTCTCCTTCCAGCGCTCTCCAGCCAAACTGGTCTTTTCTCTGTTCTTCACACAAGACCCCTTGAGTTTCAGACTGGCCATCTCTTGCTCCTGGAATGGACCTGCTCCCCTTATCTCCCCCTCTCAGAGTCTCTCTTTCCCCCTTCTTCCTGGAATGCACTCCCCCTCGACATCCTTCTCAGAGTCTCTCTCTTCCTTAAAACAAAGCTCAAGCATCATCTTTCCAGATGAAGCCTCTCCTGACCCTCTTCAACTGCTTATGCTCTTTTCCAAACTACTTCATTTGTATATTTATTAATTTTAAATTTATGCTGTGTATATTTTTGTATATATTTATTATTGTCTTATTAAAAAGTAAGTACCAGGGCAGCAAGTTAGCACAGTGGACAGAGTGCTGGCCTTGAAGTCAGGAGGACCTGAGTTCAAATTTGGTCTCAGACACTCAACACTTAACAGCTATGTGACCCTGGGCAAGTCACTTAACTCCGTATGTCTCACCCACTGCACCCCCCTCCAAAAAAAGACTATAAGTACCTTGTGAGCAGGAATGGTTTCATTCTTGTATTTGTGTCCCCAGAGCCCAGCACATTGACAGGCACATAGTAGGTATTAATAGATGCCTGTCGACTGACTGAAGAGTGGTGAAGGATAGTGCTTCCCTGGCATGCAATAAGAGTTGTCAAGATCCCATATGACAAATGCTGGAGGGTATGTGGAAAGACAGTCACACTAATAATGCACTGTTAGCAGAGCTGTGAATTAGTCCAATTTTCCTGGGGCACCTTTCATTTTAAGAACAATACTAAAAAGTCACTCAATCACATATAACTTTCAACCCAGCAACGCCTGTGTTAGGCATAAACCCTCCTGAGGAAATAAGAAAAGAAGCAGACAGACAGAGGGATATGGACATACACACATACACAGACAGATATCTAGACTGATCCAACCATTGATCTCCTCTCATTTGAACAGTACCCCAGTTCATTTTTTTTTTGTCTTTAGAGGGGGCAATGCAGGGCAACTGGGTTTAAGTGACTTGCCCAACTAGTAAGTGTCGAGTGTCTGAGGCTGTATTTGAACTCTGATCCTCCTGACTCTAGGGCTGGTGCTCTATTCACTGTGCCACCTAGATGCCCCCACTCCAGTTCTTCTAAAAGTACTTTTTGCAGTAGTAAATAACTGGAAAGAAAACGATAGCCAATGATTGGGAATGGCTGAGCAAAATTCGGCATGTGAGGCAGGTTAGGTAAGGTGGCAGTAGATACAGTGCTGGGCTGGGGGTCAGGAAGACACAAATTCAAATTCCATCTCAGACACTGACTAGCTGTGACACTAGGTAAGATACTTAAGCTCTGATTCAGTTTCCTCTTTGTAAATAGGGGATGAGAACAGCATCACTTCACAGGACTGCCGTGAGAATGGAATGAGGTCATTGTAAAGTGCCTAGCTTAGTGTGTGGCACACAGTAAACACTATGTAAATATTAACTATCATTACTGTTGCTGTTAGCATTATTAAATGAGGTAAAATTTATAAAGTGATTTGCAAACCTTAAAGCTCTATATAAACTAAAGCTATTAAAAGAAATAGAATATCATTCCATCAAAGAAATGACAAACATGAATTCAGAGAAACTTGAAAATCTTGCATGAGTGGATGCAAAGAACAACTTAGGAGAAAAAAAATTACATAATGACTAAGATACTGTAACCAAAACAACAGTGAAGACTTCAGTACTGTTGAAAGCAGCTACCAACTGTGACTGCAGAGACCTCATGCTTGGCAGAAAGGTGGTGGGCTACAAGTGTGTATGTACAAACAGACCACTATGTGCTAGTTTGTCTTGTATGTGTGTTACAAGAAAGTGACAATAATTACCATTAGAGGTAACAGGACCAGCCTTCAGAACCAAAGCAAGTGGCACCAACTGCTTGTCCTGTTTAAACCAGCAACAAGACTGTATTGACGTGAACGTGACTCTACTGTGGTTAGTGAACTTCATAGGAAAACTACAAAGTCACAGGAGAACTTGGGGAAATTCTGCCTAAGTTCCAGTTCTGAACATGGTCCAAAATAGGCTTTGTGCTTCTGTGATACTATGCTGGGGGTTCTCACTTTGTCATTTCCACTGGACTTCCTTGAAGCTCACGGGCAGACAACCTCTGCTGACACTTTGGAAGACACGTTTGATATCATGTTGTCGGCCAGGGACATTGCATAAGCACAGGAACCCATCTAAGGGCAGCCAATCCTCTATCTCCTGAACCTTCCCTCAACCAGTCAAAAAGATGGTCACTTGTTAAGCCTTTCATTCTCACTCACTGACAACCGCCAAAACACCCAGATCTATTTCCATTAGGCAAAACCTGGGCCCTGCACCAGACTGAAGCAGTGAAAGGAAGATCTGTGTTTCATTGGTAGTTCAGACCCTGTAGTTCTTCCAGAGGGATGAGAGGGGGAGGAAATAAGCATTTATATAGCGCCTACTATGTGTTGGGCACTGTGCTAAGTGCTCTTTGTAAATACTATCTCACAAGAGTAAATGGCATAATAATTCACTGTTATTTATGGGTGAGGGGGTGGGGGAAGTAGTGCTATTTGCTTTCCCAAATAAGCAAAAAATCTGCCAAAGGCCTTAAGATAATTTCAGGCTTCCAAAATAATTTTCCTGATTTGCTATCCCCCTAGAGTACCCTTTCTTTCTTTCATCTTTATTTGATGCTTTTTGTTTTTACATCACAGTTATTTCAAGATATAAACTGGCCCTTCACTCCAATCCTATGAACTTTTCTCCTATCATTTAAAAAAAAGGAGGATGAGCCTATAGTCACACACACACACACACACACACACACACACCCTCTCCAAGGGAAGGAGAAACAGTGCATTGCTTTTTAACAGCTTACCTAAACACACTTCATAAAACCAGCCTACAGGCATAATGGAAATGCTCTTCTACACCGCCACATTCAGAGAGAATCACAAAATCTTAGAGAAAGAAGAATCATGGGATCTGAAGACCTAGACCCTTAGGCTGCCATATAAATGGGAGTTACTACTAAGAGAATCACAAAGGTAGAAGAATAGCAGACTTATGGAGCTGGAAAGCAGTATAATGTACTGGAAGGAAGCCTTACATCCCTCATCCCCTTTTATCTCTCTCTCCCCCACTAGGATAGAAAACTTAATTCTTGGGCCAGCTAGGTAATGCTGTGAATAGAGCACCGATCCTGGAATCAGAAGAACCTGAGTTCAAATCTGACCTCAGACACTTCACACACTTACTAGCTGTGTGACCTTAGGCAAGTCACTTAACCCCAAATGCCTTGCCTTCCCCCCTCAAAAAAAACAAACAACTTAATTCTTTTCATGCAAATTTCAAAATAGTGCTACCTTGGTTTCAGCAATAGCTGTGTCAGCTAACAATGAGCTATGAGATCTTGTGTAAGTTGTTTAGTACAGAATCATAGAATTTTGGAGCTGGAAAGTACTAAGAAGTTACCTAATGTACTCCCCTCATTTCACAGGTAAGAAAACTGAGGATTTCTGTGAAAAACACATAGAATTATAGAATTCTTCAAGTTGGAAGAGGCCTTGGTGGCCATCTAGTTCAACACATACCGTAAAAAGAATTCAACAGTTTGGAAGGGTTTGGAAGGCCAACATATACCCTAAAAGAGAATTCTCACTGTAGTATAACCAACAAGTAGTCGTCCAACTCCTAAGTGAAATATCTAAGGGGTGGGGGGAAGTTTCTCCTATCACCAAGCCTAAATTAGCTCCTTGATTAAAAAAAAATTCTAATCCTTCAATATAAGAGCCCTCGAAGCTAATATGCAGCCCACAGAGGGACTCTCACCACCTCAGTCCTAGAGGCTATATTGCTTGACAATGCTCATGGAAGCATTACTGCCTGACACATCACATTCTTGGCACATGCTGTACTAAAAACCCCTGAACCTTTTCCAATGTAAAGTCTTACTTCCCCATCATATACTTCTGAAATGTATTCTTTTTATTTCATGTGTAAGACTTCACATGTATCCCCCACTGAATTTCCATCTCATTAGATTTAGTCTAGTGTTCTACCCTGCCAAGATCTTTTTGGATCCTGACTATTCTCCAATGTGTAGCTATCCCTCCCAGCTTAATGTCATCTGCAAATATGGTAAACATGCCATCTGTGCCCTTAACAAGTCATTGATTAAAAACGTTAAACATAACAACACCAAATGCAGATCCCTGGGGTACTCTACCAGAGACTACTTTCCATGACCATTTTTCGTTGAGTCTCGCCATCCAACCAGGTCTGAATTCATTTAATTAATAATATTGTTGTCTGTCTAGTCCACAACTCCCCCGACTTTTAAAATATAAGAAGAGTATGAGATATGTAGTGGAAGAAGCATTTATTGACCACCTACTATGTGCAAGGCACTGTCCTAAGTGCTTCATAAGTATTATCTCATCTGATACTTTATGAAAGGCCTTACTAAGATCTGCGTATATTCTATCTTATCAACATCTCAAGCTACCAGTCTGGAAAAAGGAAGGAAGGAGGGGGAAAGGAAGGGAAAGGAAAAGGAAGGAATGAACCAAAATTCAGTTCTTCTAATTCTGGTGCAGTATTCTCTATATGCTGCTTATAATTTAATGGCACCAGAACTTCTTTTCCCTTAATGGAAAAAAAAATCCTGAAACATTCACCACTTAAGTCAAATAAAATTGAATGCTAATTCACTGGATATAGTTGATCAGTTAAGGAAATAGCTAAAATGAAAATACTGGCAACCAATTTATGAGGACATGGGGATTTCATGTCCCTGTTAAAAGTAACACGAGCTTTTATTACTTTTATCACCTCTGTTGCCCTTGTATAACCTGTTCACTATGGATCCTAATTGGGGATGCTGATTTTCCAGTTGATTCCCCTAACAAGAAGGCTGTCAAACTTTTTCTTTTTAGAATTATTCCATAATAGAACTGGAAGGGACCTTCAATCATTAAATCCAACTCTGCCTTTTCAGAGATGAGGAAACTAAGGCCTAAGTCATTTGTCTGAGTCATACAGAAAGACGGTGGAAGGTTTTCTAACTCAAGATGCACTGTGCTCACTCTCTACACAGTGGCATCCTAAAATAATGTTTTAGCATTTTTAGGGCATTAACTTTATAGGGTTTATTACTATATAGAGTTAACCTTTCCAAGATTTCTACAGAGAGAGCAATGACTGTTTTGATTCAGTTCTTTAGATGGCTATATCACAAATCACATAATTATCCTAGAAAATTTACATTTTCTCAGTTCACTAGAATTTAGATGAAAACATTCTCTTTTGAAGGGTTCTTCTAGACCTAAGCTATTTGAGACAGATCTTGTTATATTGGACCACTATGAAATTTGTGATAATTCTTGGCCAAAACTGGGGTGATGTCGACTTTTAAGTTGTACAAGGGGAAAGGGGGTGTGGTGGGGGGGGGGGAGAGAAGTGCTAAACAAATGAATAACAAACAAGAGTCGGGTGGGGGAAGGGAAAAACTGAACCATATTTTAAAAGCATTTTAGAAGTATTATTGGTATACAATTATAGCACAAGTCATCAATACATTTTATTAAAGGGCAAAAATGGACAGGAATTCAGTTTGAAAACTTATAAATATTTAGTTGAAGGAACTGTACATACTAGAAACTTAGTAAGATTTAATGACCTTTAAAATGTGACATAATTCAAAATTTTTCTGCTTTTTTGCTTTCTTCCTCCCCGATCAATCCCAATTAATGAGTGAAGAGTTGCTAATTAATAAACTCACCCTCCTAAAAAACCAGGCCACGTTTCTTAACCTTTTCTGTGTTCGCATTCTGGTGAAACATATGAACTAGCCCAAGGGTGGGAAACCTATGGCCTCCAAGTCACATGTGGCCCTCTAGGTCCTCAAGTGCAGTGCTTTGACTGAATCTAAACTTCACAGAACAAATCTCCTTCAGGAAAGGATTTCTTCTGTAAAACCTGGACTCAGTCAAAAGGTTGCACCCAAGGACCTAGCAGGCCACCCCTGGTCTAGACCCTTTCTCATAATAATACCTTCAAATGCATAAAATTAAAAAGTATATAAAAAGCATATATAATGATTAAAATTAAAAAGTATATAAAATGACAAAGGAACTATTATACTGAAATAAAATTATACAAAAAAATATTTTTTTTAAGTCCATAGACCCCCTAGGTTGAGATTTCCTTTGTTGGATACTATACCAACAATTTCTACACCTTTATTGCTATATCCTGGAGAAAAAAAAAGAAAAAGGAAGCAGCAGCTTCAGCCTTCCAGGACTGAAGAACTTTAGACAGGAAATAATATAAATCCAACAGCTTCATTTTGGGTTCACGTTTCTTGTCCTTTCCTATGTATGCTCTCAGGCCTCTGATTTTCTTAGCAACGTCCCTGATTATTCCTCTAGTACTCATGTAGTGGTGATGATTTCTTCCTTTTCAAGTTTTGATACATATGGGGCACTATTTTTTCCAATTCTTCTTATTCCTACATCACTCAGTCTTGTTCCACACCTGTGTAGTCAATTCAGCAAGGATTTACTAAGCGCCTACTAGGTAACATACACTGTGATAATTATTGGGGCTGCACATACACACAGAGATATCCTTCATTCTCAAGGTTTCTGCTACTATCATCTCTGTTACTTACATATAGAAAAAAGGAGTCTATAATTTTCTCCATAATGATTATAATCTGTCTCCCAGTAAGTCCCTGAAGATAGTGTCATGCAATCTAAATGACTCAAATTGAGTCCCCTCAATTTTTTTGTTTGTAGCCTATCCATGTGATTGGTTTACAGAATTTATTTCCCTAGCAGTAACATAACAACTCAACCAACATCTATCAATCATCCGCTGGGCATAAAATATATGCCAAGTAAGGGGGAAAACAGAAAGTTCAGATGACATTCTTCTCGTCCTCAAAGAACTTACAATCTAGTAACAAAGAAGATTTATGCAATGTTGTTCCAAGTCATAAACTTTGGCTCTATTCTTCAAACATATTTCCCCCCACCCAACTCGACTCACCAGGCAGCAGCTGTTTAGTTATCCTGTGCTCATCCATCATCCTCACCTGTCTGAGCCAGACAGTTTCAGTTGTAATGAGTCTGCCTACGATGCCTAAGGCTCCACTGCACTCCAGGACCCCCAATACTGGTTGTCTAGCTATTTGATGTTAAGTAGGGCTCCTGCTTGTTACTGCTGCAACTAATCCAGATGCCGTTTGTGATTTCTAACAACTCTAAATCATCCCTTCTTCGTACAGAGAATTTAGTTTTTGAGATCAATGCTGGTTAAAATGAGAGGATGGCAGTCTATCCCTCCCCTTCTTCTGTATTCTCTTCTGCCCGTGGGCACCCTAAAATCTATTTGATCTCAAAACACTTTTCTAATTCCTTGTCTAAATTAGTGCAATGTTATAATATTGAAATTAATTGGCAATAGCAATCCTACAGTAGTCACTAGAGATTTCTAGTTGTCTAAGGGCAGCAGTATAGTAAAAAGTGATTAGGATTTGCAAACAGGGTCTGGGTTTGAATGCTTTTTTTTTTTTTTCAAACTAATCTGTAATGTGGTTCTGGCCAAGACATGTGCCCTCTTTTGGGTCTCAATGCCTCATCAGTAAAATGAGAAGATTGAATTAGCTGGTCTCCAAGGCTGCTTCTAGCACTCAATCTTTGATTCTATCAATCTCTATATGACTATTCTGATGACAGAGCCAGCTTTCCATAGGTTAGCTGTTCATCCATTACACTGTAAGAGGCAATCAAAGTGACAATCTAAGGCCATGTAAAGAATACTGAAATGCTAAAGAAAAGCCTGAGAGATCATCTGGCCCGATACCTATTATTTTTATAAAGGAGTAAAATGAGGCCCAGAGGGTCAGTGTGACTTGCCCAAGATGGGAAAGGACAGGACTAGAACCTCCATTCTTGACTCCTAGTATTTACTAAATCATGTTGCCTCACATGACAAGTGTCCTAACAGGAGCTTGCCTCAACCTTTTGAAGTGTCCATCACAAATCAGAGCCACACAATTCAGTCATATCTCTTATTTGGCAAAAGTATTGGCAGAAACGTTCAAGTCCCAAGACAAGACCTAATACGGCGGGTGCTGAGGAAACATCTTGGAGTTTCTAATATGCCTACATCACATATGAAAATGAGCATTGAATTTTTCTAGATTTGAGCTAAGTGCCTAAGTATTACACACTGTGTGTTATGCTGAGTGATAAAGGAAAAGATGGGTATACAAATAACTGGTACAAGGGAGAATGAAATAACTGAAAAGGATGGGTCCAGGCAAAGTACTAGGAGACATATGTGGAAAGAGAACTGGGCAAGGGGATTATTATCTGTCATGAAAGGATGGCTTCATGGAGAAAAAAGTATCTGGTACAGGGAGTGAAGAGAAGGACTTCAATAGACAAACACAGTGGGTTGTGGGGAAAAGATCATGGCAGATATAATCCATTTATATTTTCTTATAAGATCCAGAGACTTGCTAGGTGGAAAGGAGTAGGAAGAGAAAGAAATATATGGTCCCTGAACTCAAGGAAATTGATATAATAAGAGACTTAAGATGGGTATAAAGATGTAATGTGAAATGGAATTTCAAGACCTGGTCAACTTACTAAGTCTTAGATATGATTCAGGGGTTCCAAAGGTATAGATAGTGCTCTCGAATAATAATCTTAGGAACATATATTTAGAGCCAGAAGCCATCGAGCCTTAGAGGCCATCTAGTTCAACATCTTTATTTCATAGATGAGGAAACTAAGTTTCAGAGAGAGTGACTTTCCCATGGTCATATACTGCTACTATCAGAGGCAGGATTTCCACCCAGGTCTCCTAACTTTAAGCCTAGCACTCTATTATTTTATCTTACAAACAAGAGAAAAAGAGTTTCACAGGAGGTAAGATGGACAATTTTGACTACATAAAATTTAAAAGGTTTTGCATAAACAAAATCAATGCAGCTAAAATTAGAAGAAAAGCAGGAAACAGAAAAAAAAATCTTTGCAGCAAGTTTCTCTGATCAAAGTCTCATTTCTAAAATATAGAGAGAATGGAGTCAAATTTATAAGAATAACAGCAATTCCCAAATTGATAAATGGTCAAAAGGTTTTGAAGAGGTAGTTTTCAGAGAAAGAAGTCCAAGCTCTCAATATTTATATGAAAGAATGTTCTAATCATCAATAATTAGAGAAATGCAAATTATAACAACTCTGAGGTACCACCTTATACCCATGAAATTAGCTAAGGTGACAAAAAGACATATGCCGAAGGGGCAATGGAAAAATAGGTACACTAATCAACTGCTGGTGGAGCTGTGAATTGGTCCAACCCTTCTATTAAACTGTGCCTACCCTTTAATTCAGTGATACCCCTACTAGGTATCTTCAGAGAGACCAAAGAAAGAAGGACTCATATGCATAAAAATATTTATAGCAGCTCATTTTGTAATGGTAAAGAATTGTAAGCTAAGGGTAATGGCCATCATTGGGGAATGGCTGAACAAGTTATGTGATGGAATACTTATTATACTGTGAGAAGTGACAAAGGGGATGGTTTCAGAGAAACCTGGGCAGATTCCTATGAACGGATGCAAAGTAAAGTGAGCAGGACAAGTTATACAATAACAACAATATTATGAGGAAAATCAACTCTGAAAGACTTGGGAACTCTGATCAACACAACAACCAACCACAAATGCAAAGGACTCATGATCTCACGACAAAACATTCTCTCCCCCTTCAGACAGAGAAGTGACAGACTCCCAGCATATTTTCTTTTCCTTTCTTTCTCTCTTGGGGGGCAAATACAGCTAATACAGCAATTTATTTTGCATGACTGTACACATGTATAATATGCTTCATTTTTATTGTCTTCTCAATGGATGGTAAAGGGAGAGGAAGAAAGAGGATTTGGAACTGAAAATAAAATAAAACTGAATTTTTAAAAAAACTCACTACAGTTGAAAAATCCATCACCTTGTGGTCAGCCTGGTGGTCAGTCTCATTGCAGCTCTTATATGGAGAGAAAACTGCTCCCTCAGACTTTCCATCAGCTGTGTCTTCTTGAGTCAATCAGGGTAAGCCTAATCTCTTTTCTACCTAACCCTTTAAAATCTTTGAAGATAAGATAAAAGCATTATCAGACTAACCCCATCCCCACCTTCTCCAGGTCTTTCAAATGATCTGCCTTTGGAGTCCTTTCATCAGTTCCCTTTCCTTCTTTTGTAAAATCTGACTTGTCAAAGTTCCTCCTAAAATGTGCCCTGGAAGGACTGAGAATAATGCTCCATATGTTGTCTAACTAGGGCAGATACAACCAATACCTCCTTTGCTTGGAAAACCAGAGTCCTATTAATGGAGCTTAGGTTTGCATTAGTTTCTTTGGCTGCCACAATATACTGTGAATTCATAGTCCACTAAAACCCTAAGTCTCCTCCTATTCTGTATTTGCATAGCTGGGATTTTTCAGTCAGGACCTTGCATCTCATATTTTGTATTTTTTCTCCATATTAAATTATGTCCATAATGGCAATTTTTAAAAATCTTTCTGAATCCACATTCTTTCTTGCTATCAGCTTAGTATGCTTATCAAATTGATCAGTGACATGTCTTCATTCAAGTTATGGATAATAATGTTAAACAGAATGAGGTTACAGGCTAATTTAACCTCCCTCTCTCTTTGTATTTGGTCTTTCTACTAGTTCCAAATGTACTAGTTCTACTGCAGTGTCAGGTCACATCTCCCCATCTTGTACAAGAAGGTATATTATGATTCTGTCAAATGCCTTGTTAGAATTCAGGTCTTCCTTCTGTTTCCTTATTCTACTCCCTTGATGTCTTCCCTTGTCTAAATTTATGCCCATGACCAATCACGTGGGTATCAAGCATGTATGATCTCATAATGTTTTTCAAATGTCTTGCCTCCCAGTTAAGGCCGGGGTTGTGACTTACACATCTCTATTATCTCTCCCCTCTGTCCACAGTTCCTTTTGTAGAGTGTCATAAACTGTTTACCTGGTATTAGTTCACATATTGTTCTGTCCATACAGACACACTAGAAAGACTTACTCCATACCATTATCTCCCATTGGGAGACACCAGAAGTTGCAATGCTTAAGAACTCCAACACTAGGGGTGGCTAGGTGGCGCAGTGAGTAGAGCGCCAGCCCTGGAGTCAGAAGGACCCGAGTTCGGATCTGGCCTCAGACACTTAACACACACAAACAAAAACCTAGCCGTGTGACCTTGGGCAAGTTACTTAACCCCAATTGCTCTCCAAAAGAAAAAAGAAAAAAAAGAACTCCAACACTCCAAGGGTTCTACCAGCCCCCCTCTCCCCCATCCACCATCCACCTCACCCCCACCTTAGGGGTCTTCCCTTCCTAGCTACTTTTCTGCTCTATGACCTTGGATTCTATGTAACTGAGCAGCAGTCTTGAGTCATCTTTGTCACAAGTAAAACCAGGGGCCTTTGGGGGAGCAAGATTCTTCTACCACTCAGCCTTAGTCCCCCCAAAAGAGGGGAGACAGGGTAGATAAGCTTTGCAGCAAAATGCCTATCTGTAAAAGACTTGGAAGCAAGAATGCTAGTTCAGGGAACAGAAGGGGATACCAAGAAGCTATTTTAAATAAACTAAATTTCAGAAGGGAAAGAGCTCCCGGTATTCAAAATAATACTATAGTTAATAAATTATCAAAATGATTCTTGGGACCATTCACTGTAAGTCTGGATTAAACAACTTGTAAACCAAACATTTTCTTCCCAATTTTACAACAACATCAAGGATAAAATCTGGATCACCGATATGAAGTTTAGCTTTATAGTCAGTTTTCTATCCTCAGGCTGGCTTTTTTTCCCAATGTCCAGAATGTTTCTAGGCTACCTCCCCAGGCTGCCAAGCCAGAGTATGCATAGGGAATACAAACTCATTTTATTATTAACATAAGTAAACATAATTAGGAAGGTAAGTCTGCTGCAAAAAGAACCATGTTGTGTATTATGGAGTCAAATGCAATTAAAGCTTCAATTAACTGGAGCCCAAGCAACCTCTGTCTTGGATGAAACGTTTTTTTGCTTCTGCTTTACTACATTCAAGAGAAATTGTGAATTACAAGAAAACACATACAAGAGAAGGACTTGCTCAAAATAAAATTTTCAAATGATGTCCTGAGATGTATATTCCTTTTCTTTTTAATCTATGTTACTTTACAATGAGGAATGCTTCATGCTACCTGGATTCTGCAGGCCTGATTTCAGTGCCATTTACAGGCAGTATAACTTTGGAGAGGTCATTTTACTGCTCCCAGCCTCAGTTTCCTCATCTGTCAAGAGGATGAATAAATATTTGTGCCTACTAACTCATGGAGGGGGCTAAAATGAAAATAGAATTTAAAAGGCAAGGCACTAGAGAGGTAATGTATTTTATAGTGGAAGGTTCCACAGCTACTATGTGTCAGAGGCAAGATCTGAACTCACATCTTGACTCCAGGTCTGGCACTCTATCCACTTGAGCCATCTAGCTGCTTCCTAGCACGCTTTGTAAGGTTTCAGGGCTGTCTAAATGCCAGCTTTGATGAATGCATTTGTCTGAACTGAGTTGGACTGAAGAAAAAGTTGATCTTCCACTTCTAACTCCAGGCTGGGAAACAGCTACCAAGACGATGTAGAGCCTTGAAGACAGAGAGCTCATGTACAATTTCCTTTGAAGAAAAGGCAACACTTTGGAAGCTCTGATGGCTTTCCTCCCTGTTTGTTTGTTTGTTTGTTTGTTTAGAGGACTTTGGAGTTTTGTTGCTGTCAGTGAGAAGCTTGACAAGTACAAAGGAGATCCACTTATTTTTAAGCATTTCAGAAGCCCCAGGACATTGATCCACCACTTCAGACCCTAAACTGGATTGTCTCACTGGCTTGAGCAAAACTGTGGAATTATTTTCTGAACAAAAGCAAGGAGCATTTAGGTCCCATAATCTCATTTCAAATCCTTTTACCCACTCCCTACTCCTTTTTTTGGCCTTGAAATTGCAATCCTCTTTTAGTAATCTCAGGACTAATTGGTGCCAACACTCTGGTATCCCTTGCTACCACCCCCCCTCACCCCCAACACACACATTTTGCATTGTTTGGGTGGTGAAAGGGGGCAGCATGCCAAAGTTCACTGCCCCTAAATTGGCTCTGTTCTTACAGGGTAACTGTTCATAATTAGCAGGAAGCATTTTGTCTTTAAGTCTCACAGCTTGAACAGTTAAGATTTTGTAGAGCCAGAGAAACACTTTAAGTCTAGAGAAGGGAGATTTCCAAAAAAACATTTTTTTCCCCAGTTTTGGTCCATATGTATAATCCACTGAACTAAGCTACCTTTGAGAAATCCCTTGCAATCTTGAAAGGAACTATTTAGAGGTTCTATATGATATCATATAGAAACATTATATTTGATTTCACTTACTTACTCTGTCTCACTATTCACTCTTGGCCTGAAGAAAGTCTACAGAGAAGAGGGAGAGCAGGAAATCTACAATGAAATACTAAAACCCACACTTTGCCTAATGTTAACATTATACAGCTAATATTCACTGGTCAGAGAAGTCTGACTAAAAATGTTCATAATCTTGGAAGAAAACACATATTAGATGTGTGACTATAAATTAATACCATCAAAGACCAACAATTAACAGAATTTGCAGTGTGGAGATGTTATCTTTAAGTTCAATGAATCAACAAACAAACTGTGTTTCTGTGAAAGGTTTAACAGAAGCTTACCCTCGTGCCAGTGTTAAGATTCTCACTAGAAGCACACGTAAACAACTGTGTATGTTTTCTTTAATGAGACTAAATCGAGGGAGTAAACATTTTTAAGAGAAAGGTGTCAATAATACCACCCCTTTAAAAAAAAATCCTAGAGTAGACCCACTCAAACCTTTCAGCAATCATCTCACATCTCTCCTAGGGTGTTCAAGAAGACCAGCAGGCCTGGTGTGAGGGCTCGCACAGCCCTTTTCAGGGCTATTCATCCCCCCAATTCTCACCTAAGGCTCCAAGAAGCAGTAGCATGCCCACCACCCACACCCTGGTAAAACCACCTGGGCAAATGGATAAGCCAGTCTGAGCATAATCAACAGGCCTCAGAACTATCAGTGACTTAGGGGGACATCTACCCCAAGCTTGTGAAGACTTCTCCCTGTAGAATGGTTGAATGTGAACAATTTGTTCCAACATGTGGATAAAGGTGGATAAAACAGGCACCGTGGGGGACGTAGAGCTTGGTCAAACACTGAAGACACCAAGACCATCCACTTTGTCCCAGGCCATTGCCAGTCAGCTTGACCTCTGTCCTGTCACTGGACTTCGATGACTCAGGGAGAGAGTGAGGCTCACAACATAAATCCATTTCATGAACAAGTCAAGATACCATACTGGTCATTGAAAATGAAGGACAGGGGCGGGTAGGTGGCACAGTGAGTAAGAGCACTGGCCTTGGAGTTGGGATGACCTGAGATCAAATCTGGCCTCAGAAAATGAGCACCCACACATAAATAATGACTAGCCGTGTAACCTTGAGCAAGTTACTTAACCCCAATTGCTTTAAAAAAAAAATGAAGGACAAATAACATCAAGTGCCTACTATGTGCCAGGAATTGTGTTAAGTGCTGGGGACCAAGGCCCTACATTCAAAGAGACAATATGAAAGAAGCAACATGTAAACATGTAAACAAGTAAGATACAGACAGGATAAGTTGGGGATAATGAACAGAAGGAAGGCACTAGCATTAAAGAAATCAGGAAAAGCTCCTTGTAGAAAGTGAGACTGTAACCAGAATTTAGGAAAGCCAGGGAAGCCCCAGATGTCAGTGGCAGATGTCATGGAAAAACAGAGGTTAATGACAGTATTGGAAATGAGAAGTGGAAAATGTACAGAAGGGCTCTTGGTTGTTCCTGGGCACTCTCATGCCCAAGCTGAACAGAAATTACATCGTAGGATCCATTCAGTGACTGTGATTCTAGGGGAACAAGATTTTTCCTCTTCAACTGTGTACTCCCAGACTAAAGATTCGAGCACACTTGAAGATGACCACAAAACCAAGATTCCTTCCAAACAATAGCTGACTATACATGCCTAGGATTCATGGGACCTTGAAGATCTGGTCACAAAAGACTTTCCCCCTTATATTCTTTTTTTTGGAGGGGGAAGGGCAGGGCAGTTGGGGTTAAGTGACTTGCCCAAGGTCACATGACTACTAAGTGTTAAGTATCTGAGGTTAAATTTGAACTCAGGTCCCTCCTGACTCCAAGACCAGTGCTCTATTCACTGCACCACCTAGCTGCCCCCTCCCCTTATATTCTTTATGCAGAATCATTCCTTAATAATTATTTTTTAAAACTAGATATTATTTTCACCTTCTGATAAAATCCCATTATAAAATATTTCATTGTAGATTCAGATACACCAAAAATCATTATCTTCTAAGGAAGAAGCTGATTCAGTCCTATTTATCTCCTAATGATCTACTCATCTAAGAGCTAGCTGCTTTTATTTATCTATTTGCTACTTGGAGGGCAATTGGGGTTAGGTGACTTGCCCAAAGTCACATGGCTAGTTTTTGTGTTAAGTGTCTTGAGGCCAGTTTTGAACTCAGGTCCTCCTGATTTGAGGGCTAGTGCTCTATTCACTGCGCCACCTAGCCACCCAGAGCTAGCTGCTTTTAAAGGAAAGTAAACGCCATGGGGGAACAAACATGTTGTGTGCAGTTTTTTACTTCTTCAGAGGCTCAAAGAAACTGAATAATGACGAATGAAGATGACACATACTTTTCAGCCAATCTTTGGACCAACACAAACATAAAACTCAATTCTTCAAAGTTTCCGTGACTGTAAGATCATGTTCCCAAGTGCACCCAAACTTCAATGAAAGTTTTTAAAAAATCAGACCCACTTCTTGAGGCTGAAAGAATACCTACCAATACTTCATTCCAAAATTTCCCAACTACTAAAAAAAAAAAAAAGCTTAAAATAATGAACCATTACAGACACATATTTATTAAATATCTGAGCAGAAAGGAGGTTTTATCTAGTCCAAATCCCTCATTTTACAGAGGAAGAAACAGAGACACAGGAAAATAAACTTGACCCCAAGTAAGTGGCAGGGTCCAAACCTGAATCCAGGATTTCAGGCCCCAAGCTCTGTGCTCTCGGTGCTCTCAGGTCACTACTGGCCTTTAGTCAAAAGTAATGAATTTTATGACAAAATTGATCTTGCTTATTCTCATTATGTAGGTTATGTTGATAGAGCAAACACAGAGAGCTATAATCAGTAACTGAATAAGGGAGAACCTAATTAAATTTTTATATTAGATCACATAATGGCCAGAAATAGTAAACACTGCTGGAAGGGAGGGAGAGACACTGGGCTGAAAAGCAGACAAAAGCTTTGTGGCTATCTAGATAAGCAGTACAATATCACTTAGAAGGCTCTAGTGCACATGCAAGTCTAAAGAACATCTAGTAAAACCATCACAAAGTGGGAAAATTAAAACATGAAGCAATATTCATCCACTTTCACTTTGGTTCTTTTGATTTCAATAAGTGTTTGTGCAAGCAACCTACCATAGAAGTCTAGTGTACCAGCCTCAGCCACAGGGAACAAAAAATGCCCCTAGGGAGAGATGGTCCCTGTTCTCCAAGAACTCAGGCTAATTGGGAACACATACATCCATAACTGCCATTTCAGTGGTGTTCTATTCCACTGCACTTGAGATCAAAGTTTTTGATTTCAGGACACCCTTTATACTCTTAAAAATTATTGAGACTGTCCCCCAAAGAGTTTTTGTTAATATAGGTTATATCTATCAATATTATTATGATACATGTAATATTATTTAATGTTATACATAAGTTCATATTATACAAATATATTTTCATATATTTCATCTTGGGATGCTTTTCATATTCTTAAAAATTATTGAGGGGTCCCTAAAGAGGTTTTGTTTATGTGGGTTATCACTGTTTATAGTATTACTGGATTAGAAATTATGTTTTATTATGCTGATGAAAATAGTTTTGACCTCATGGATTCCCTGCAAGGATCTCAGAGCACCTTCTCCCCCCCCCCCCATCTCAAAGGAATCTCTGCTGCCATACTTTAAGAAGTGATACACTATACTATGTGGCCTTCAAATCATATTGAAAAAGAACACCACCACACTGTATTTGTTGAGTTACCTTCTGAAGAGCTAAAAAGAGGCGGTAAACTCTAGAACTGGTCTTATTCATGAGAAACTAGTAAGTGGATGATTTTGCATGCTGGAATCTTGGTACCTTGTGGGAGTTATGGAAGAGATTTAACAAAGAGTTCCACGACCTAAGACAGTTGACATTGCTCTACAAGGAGAGGTAACAAGTCAGTATTTACTGTACAAACCAAAAGACCTGACCTTTATGACAACTTAATGAGATGAGAGGGTGGGTACCATCAGTCCTTTTAGTAGATTAGGAAACACACTCACAGAAAGGGCTGGAATTAAACTCATCAGTGCCAGTCAATCAAATAACTGCTGAAGTCAAGAAGAAAATCCCATGAACTACACAAGCTATTATGAATAATAGTCTTCACACATCTAAATCTGTCCTGTTATTGTCAACTTTGTACTTTTACCATGAAGGATGAAGTATTATTCTACAACAGGATATATTTCATTTCAGGGAAGAAACTCATCATAACATGGAATATTTAAAATTTTTTTATTTATTTTGCTTTTTGGAGGGGTGAATGCAGGACTATTGGGGTTAAGTGACTTGCCCAAGGTCACACGGCGTGTGTGTGTGTGTGTGTGTGTGTGTGTGTGTTAAGTATCTGAGGCCGGATTTGAACTCAGGTCCTCCTGACTCCAGGGCTTGTGCTCTATTCACTGTGCCATCTAGCCACCCCTAATAGGTTTTGTTTTGTTTTTTTTAAATAAAAAAATCAGGACGTGTGACCTTGGGCAAGTCACTTAACCCCAACTGCCCTCCAAAAAATCAAAAAAAAAAAAAAAAAAGAATATATAAAATAAAGAATCAGAAAAAGTCACAATTCATACCTCCCAAAGCATAATTAAATACAGGAAATGCTTCAAGACAAGCAGAGATCTAGGGAAGTTTTGCCTATTCATAAGGAACTTACACTTAAATCTCATACTTTTAATCATATAGCCATCTCTGATAATCACTTTCACTTCCATCCTCTGCCCTCCCTATTCTCACTTGCATTATAACACAATGCTGGTCCCATCCTCTGACACTGATGTTCTAAAGGGGCTATAATGGAGTAGATCATCCCTAGTCAAAATGAATGATTTGGGCAGAAGCCACTGGCCAAAGAATTGATGTAGTGGATGGGATATGACAATAATTGTTCAACTCCCCACTGTATCTAGAACAAACATAGGCATCAACTCATGTTTATGAAGTGTATCTTTAAAAAATAATTTTTATTGAAATTTTGTTTCTTAAAATCACTTTCATTTCCTAATATATACTGTCTTTTATTTTGTCCAAAGACACATCCCTTCTAACAAAGAATAAAAGGGGGAAAGAATTCAGCAAAATTAGTCAACAAATATAAATCTGACACAGTGATCCACAGGCAGAGTGAAGGCCCCTTCTCAAAGCTCTTCTTTGGACTCAAAATTGGTCACTACAATTTCACATCAACTGGCTCTCACCTGTGATTCTGGCCCTTTCTGTTTATACTGTTGTTCATGTTGTTTTACTGGTTCTGCTTATTTGATTTTACATCACTTCATAGAAGCTTTCCCATGTTTCTTTGTATTGATCATACTAATTGTTGTTGCTGTCAGTACTTACTACAGCAGAGTAATTTTCCATTATATTCATATGCCACAACTTGTTTAGCCATCCCCCAATTTCCAAGCAACTACTTTGATTCCAATTCTTTGTTATTGCAAAAAAACCCCAAAAAACAAACCACAACTGCTAAAAATACTTTGGTATATATGAAACCTCTTCTTTTTATCACTGACCTTCTAGAAGCATAAGCCTAGCAGAGGTCTAAGACAAATGCACACAGCTACTGTTTAAAAAAAACCTCTTTACTCACAGTACCTCTGCTTAAATAGGTAGGCCAAGTACTATTAGTCTATCAAGCATTTATTAAGTGACTAGGCATTGTGCCATGAACGTATTCCTTTTTTTTGCAGATAAGGAAACTGAAGTTTGGAAAGGTTAAATGACTTTCTTAAGTGGTTACACAGCTAATTAAGCATCAGGACCTAGGCCTGGGCCTTTGGATTCAAAGTTGAAGGGTCTCTTTTACGCCATACTAATTCTCATCTTTACTGAAATCTACATACCCATAATCCACACCAAAGTTTTCCAAACTTATTAGGGTTTTAAAAGAAAATATCCACTGCCCCCAGAAATCTGCTTTCTTTAACCCTTTAGCTTTTTTTAAAATACAGATTTTGAAATGATGCATCTTAAATTTAATAATTTATTGTAAATTTGTGGGGGTTTTCCTGCATTGCCATTTTGTGTTATAGAGCTGTATAATATAGTATTGTAAACAAGTCACTCTACGCACACCTTCCTGCCATTGCGTACTGGACTTCCCAACAGTGTGCGACACAATCACCTGCCAATACTTGCTGGTTGAGACCTTTTTGAGGTTTTGACCATTCATCAGTTGTAACCTGCATTCTGTGTGTTTATCTGGGAAATAACGTAATCACCACAACTTTAACGGTTACACAACAGGTGAAACCTGTACAAGTGGCTTTTCAAAATTTCCTGCTCTTCCTTCCTTCTGCTTCCACTGTCCCCTTGGCCCCTTTGTTTTTATTCAGACCCCCCAACTGCACTCAAGGTATCGCCCCTCTGGATCATTCCAGCATCCCTCTCGCCCCCTTCCCAGGGCAGTATTGCCCACTTTAAGAATCTCTGATAGACTATCAGTGAGAATTTAGGGTTAAAATTCTCTTCCTAAACAGAAAGGCAAGGGGTGGCTAGGTGGCACAGTGAATAGAGCACCAGCCCTGGAGTCAGGAGGATCTGAGTTCAAATCTGGCCTCAGACACTTGACACACTCACTAGCTATGTGACTTTGGGCAAGTCACTTAATCCCAACTGCCCTTCCCTCTCCCCTCCAAAAAGCCAAAAAAAAAAAAAAAAGGTGACTTATAAAAGATCGTGCAAAATACTATCAAAATCAGCATTTCATTCTTTGTTTCTATGTCCAATGCTTAGCATAGTGCCTAGTACACAACAGACACTTAAATAAGTACTAATTGTTTACATAGTTAGTAAGTTCTCTTTTGTGGGCACTTTCTGTCAAGATCCCATTAACTGGATTCAAAGAACAACCTATCAGTCATATTCAATTCATCTTCTTCATTCTTCTCTTTGCAATTAGCTTTAAAAATTCAGTCTATTAAAGCAGCCTCCCTGCTCCTTAGTAAGCACCTCTTAAAGTCCTGAAAAACTTAGAATGGACAATGTCAAGGAAAAAAGTTCCCTCCATCACCAATGCCAACAGCTAGCTATGAAAGGTCCAACAAGGAAACGGTCCCAAGAGCCAACAGTACAGTCTGCCAATACCAAAGGATGAGCCGGAAGAAAAAAGGGCGATCATTTGGCAAAGAAAAGTCATCAAGGCCTGCCTTGCTTGAGCAGGCTTCCCAGTTCTGAGAGTTTCTTTATATGAGTTAATCTGCTCTGAGAAACCCAACACTTGGACTCTATAATGGAAACCCATGTTTCCATGACCTCAATCCCCCTACCTTTCTAATGCCCCTTCAACTAATTCTTTTCGTCACCTGCTGGATTCTTAGCTCTCAATATGTTGAGGCAACAGAAGTGGGATTTCACAACAAACTTGCATATAATAGCATGTTGGCCTTTCTGATATGGGGAGGAATGGAGCTCCAGGCTCTTCACAGATGAAGGGCAGTGGAACACAGGAGTGAATGTTATGCCACAGCAAAATCCGACTGATGCTAAAGGAAGAATAAGGGGCAAACATTCATAAGATGTGTTTCTGTTTAGCCTTCAGAAGGCTAATTATTTGTTAGTTTAAGTAAAGGCCCCATCTTAATCAAAGCTATTTAGCATATGAAAGTGTATTTGCTAAGCAAAGGCTCCCTGCTGAGAAATGCTTATACTTGTAACTCAAACAAACTTTCATTTACTAAAGATTACATGATCAAGGCCTGACAGGATCTGATTCTCTGATGCAAGGTCAACTCAAATGTTAGGCTGTCTTCCTTCAGAGAAAATCATTTAGGGGCTATTTGAAGCTGTGCCCTTTAATGTAAAAAAGAAACCATAAACACTCTTATGCTTCCTGTGTCTTTAATGCCAAACTTGGACTGGAACAACTAACTGGCTAACAAATTTGGAGATCTGCGTTCAAATTCTAATTAGCCCTGCCACTTGCTAGTTGTGTGACTTATAAAAAACTCAAGAGATATAATTTCTGGGTAGTTAATCATTTTATTAGTTATAATTAGTGAATAATTAATAAAAGAACTGGTCATTTGGCTGCCTCATGAGAATCAAAGACAGATCATGGTGGCTTCTTGATGCCTATATACCCCTGGAAGAGTGGGTGTATTCCCAACAGACAGCAAGTAACTTGAACTGGTTAATACTGAGAAGAAATATTATAATGAGAGGTGGATCTATTCTAATGTGAGGCCAAAACTCTGATTATGTCACTCGCAGACCACTGGAAGCCTGGAACAATTTAGACAAAGGATCCACACCTCCCTCCACCCCCACTCCCAAGCCTGAGAAAACACCATTAATGGGCTTCCCTACTCAAGTCGGGTCTGAACAAGACGGAGGAGAGGAAAAAGTGAATTCAGTATCATCAGCAGCAAAGGCCTTCAGATGCTGGTACAGTAAGGGGCTGATTTCTGAATGAGGAAAGAGGAGAAAAACAGCCCCTTCTTTCAGTTGTATGACTCTGAGCAAGTCATCTTCACCTCACCAACCCTCAAGTTTTCTCATCTTTGAAACAGGCTCACAACACATGTGCTGACTCCTTCACAGGACTGTTCTAAGCACCCTACAAATGAGAATTTACTATTACTGTCATTTCCGTGTGTAAATCCACCTTCTTTTTCCCTTCAGCCTCAGAAGAACAATTGTTCATGCCCTGGCGGTGCACTGCTGCTTTTACCACCTATTATGAAAAGTACAAAACGAGCCATTACAGGCTCCATTCGGATGTGGTCTTCACTTGGAATAACAGGAGAACAGGAAGGTAGAGCCTCAGTGGGGGGAGAGAGAGACAGACAGACAGCAGCTAAGCACTTAATTGTACAGTAATTATTACAGGCAGGCACTGTGCTAAGTGTTTCACAGTCCTATTTGATTTTCACGACAACCCTGCCAGGAAGGTGCTGTAAGTATCCCCATTTTACAGTGGAGGAAACTGAGGCAGAGGTTAAGTGACGTGTCCAAGATGACAGAACTGGTCTGATGCTGGATTTGAACTTGGGTCTTAATGACTGCTGACCCAGTGCTCTATCCATTGTGTCTTTTACCCACCTCTACGTATAATGATAACAAAACTTTGTTCTGAATCTATTTGTAGTTATTGATTCTCTATGGGGTTTGAATTCATGTTCTTAGGACTTCTCTTTTAGGAGAAAGAACTAAGAGGGGTTTGGGCAAAAGTCAGTTAATAAGTAAGGGTTCCACTGAGTTTAAGCTTGGTCAAATCAAGGTTTTTATTACCTCAGTGTGCAGCTGACAAGTGTTTTTCTAAAACTGAGACAATTTTAAAATTAAAGAATATAGAAGAAGAATCTTTACTAGATTACCTTTAGGGTTCTTTCCATCTCTGAAATTAAGTCTCTGAATCAAGAATATATAACTTATGCCAGCCATGTGACCTTGGGCAAGTCACTTAACCCCAACTGCCTTGCCTCCCCCCCCTCCAAAAAGCCAAAAAAAAAAAAAAAAGAATATATAACTTAGGTAAGATATAAAGGACTTACTAATGTCTAAGGCAGACCAGACTGGATTCCAAAAAGAAACTGTGGAGGGAGTTATGGCAAGGAGAGACGGAAATCCATTAGGAAGGATTAGGGAGGCTCAATATGCAAACAAGGGAAGGAGAACTAGTTAAAATTTCAGAATCCCTTGCAATTACATGATGCTATAAAGCACGAGTTTAATAGTTTACTTCTTAAGGAGGGGCAGCATGGTATAACAGACAGAAAGCTATCCTCAAAGCCCTGTGCCTGACACATACTGACCATGTGACTGGAGAAGATGCTTAATTTCTCAGTGTTCTAGGCAGCTCTCTGAGATTCAGAGAAGTGCTGACCTACATTAGTGGAGGGAGTTTCCTCACCTGGGAGTTCTCTACAACAGTGTCACAGGTCCAGTTTCTATCCTTATCCTCATTAAAAAGTTCAGAATACTAGACATGCAAACAAGGAGGCGTTTTGTCTTGTTTTTAACCTTGATTAAAGTGTTATATTACAGAGCTTGGCTAAGTTTTTAGTAACCTTGGACTCCAACATCCAGCATGCCAAGGAAATGCCTCAATTGAACTTAAAAAAAAGGGCCCCTAAAAAACAAAACAAAACAAAAAAACAAGAAGAAAATTTCATAGCGTAATCAGATGGTAGATAATATCATGAAGGGAAGTTTATTAAGTGGGGAATGGAATGAAAGGGTAAGGCTGGGGAGTGCTGATGAAGTGAGACTTCTTTTTGAAATACTCTGATAGCAATGTGGGGCAGTTAGAAACCCACTTTTAGTCATTTATCAAGGCTCTTCACTCATATATATATTTGTGAATTCTCAATACAGATTTTAAAGGATAGCTAATCTAAAAGCCCCGTATTTCTTCACAGGTGGGAAAGGGTAAACACCTGAGTGACTTTCTTCTTCAGGGATGAAAGGGGAACAGATTTCCTCTGAGAAGGAAGTAAGATCTGGAGCAGGGAGGAGAAACTGGCTTTGTTCTCATCAAAAAAGAAAAAGATGGTAGGAAAAAGTAATGAGTTACTGCCAGGGGATTATGTATCTTCGAGAGGAAAAATACAATAGAATGTTTTGGCCAGTCTTTTCCCATTACGATTAGGGAAGCAGGGCTCTCCACCTTCCCTATCCGGCTTTCAAGTTCTGTGTTCTGTACTTGAGTACACAGAAGAGAAAAAGGAAAGGCTCCTTTTCAGAGAAACAATGCTGGAGTAAATACTGGTCTGAACGGACAAATGGCATTTGCATTTTCTATGGCAGTTATATAATGTTTAGTACCTGAAAATATTTTGTGTCAAGAGTCAACTGCCTGGAATTTATCACCTTGCCATTCTGGAGTAGCGTGATGCGTCTCCAAGGCTTACAGGAGAGATTAAGTCTAAAATGTCAGACCACAGGCATACCCCAAAGTGTATCGATACTTTGGTAGACAGATGGCAAAGAAGGGATAGGGCCATGATAATGATAAAGCATTATGTCTAAGTTATCTTGTCCACAAGTGAAAGGATATTTACTCTTCTCTCACCTATTAAACATTCCTTCCTGGTGATTGTAAGGGAAGCCAATCACCCAAGTCACTCTGAACTAAGAAGGAAAATGTGTACTATTTTTTATTTTCACAATAAATTCTTCCAAGGACTGCCAAAGCCAATCCCTCTGCATGTGTACTTAATCCCGTCCATCCCATATCCTCCAAAAGATTGCAACTTCAATCATCCCTTCTCTTTCTATTAAATCTTCAACCTCTCTTTGTATACCGGTACATTCCCTACTGCCTTCAAACTCGCTCAAGTCTTCCCTATCCTTAAAAAAAAAGCTTCCCTAGAGCCCACTTATCACTCCTCCCTTTCTCAAACCCCAAGAAAAAGTTGTGTACATTTCCTGTCTACTTCCTCCTCTTTCACTCACTTCTCAGTCCTGATTTCAGACTGAAACTGCTCTCAGAAGTTACCATGGATTTCTTAACTGCCAAATAATATGGTCTTCTCTCAGTTCTGATGTTATTTATGAGCACTGACCACTCTTCACCCCACTCTGGCCTTTTGTGAATATTTCCCCAACCTTATCTAACCATCTTCTTAGTCTCCTTTGCTGGTTCACCATCCATATGACTTTATCTAGCTGGGAGAGTTCCCCAAGGTGCGGGCCTAGGCCCCTTACTTTCCAGTTCCCATGAGTTTAATGATCACCTCTATGCCAATGATTTACAAATCTATGTACCTCACCCTTGAACTTAAGTTCTCATCACCAACTGCCTACTGGTCATTTCAAAGATGTTTCAATGAGATCTCAAAGTCAACAGGTCCGAGAACTTGTCCTCTTCTCCTCCAACTCGCCGCCCTCCCAAACTTCTTTATTTCTGTGAAAGGCAACGCCATCCTTCCAGTCTCCCATATTTCCACTTCAGTGTCATCCTCCATCCTTATTGGTATTTCTGTCTCTACATCTCTACATCATGCAGCTACCACCTTAGGTCAGGGCCCTTATCACTTCTCACCTACCTTTCTATAACGGCCTCCTAACTGGTCTCCTTGGCTCCTCTCTCCCCACTCTGGTCACATCCCACACACTGCTGCCCAAGTGATTTTCCTTAAACACAGATCTGAACCATGTCACTCTACTCAAACCCCAAGGGCTCCTTCTAGGATAAAACATAACAAACTCCTCTTTGGCCCAAGCTCTCAGCATTGCCATCTAGCCAGACCGGTTTATTCCTCACACAAGACGTTCCATTTCCTATCTTATGTCTTTGCACTAGTCATGCTCTATCCCAGGGGTGGGGAGCCTGTGGCCCTCTAGGTCCTCAAGTACAGGCCTTGGACTGACTGCAAACGTCACAGAACAAATCTCTTAATAAAGAACTGGTTCCATAAAACTTGGACTCGGTCAAAAGGCTGCACCAGGGACCTAGAAGACCACATGTGGCCTCAAGGCTTCACAACCCTTCCTTCAAGACCCAGCATAAGCATCCCCTATATGAAGCCTTTCCTGATCTCATTAGCCACTACCGACCTCATCAAACGATGTTGTTTTTAGCTACGTTTTATTTATGTGTATTTATTCTGTGTGACTGTTGTTTCCCTGATCAGATGGGAAGCTCCTCTTTGGTAAGAATGATTTCATTTGCTGTACTTCTGCTCCCATATCTGGCACATAGCAGGCCTTTAATGAATGCTGACACTTTTGAAGCCCATGAAGTGTTTAGGGCTCTCCCAAAGTGCGGTGCTAGATGCTGGGAGCAACACTGAGAAGCATAAAAGACGAAAGGTCTTGCCCTCAAGAGGCTTTCACCTAATTGTGAAGGTGAAGGGGCACACACAGCGTGTGCTTCTGCTGTGGGCGTTTCGTTGCTTCAGTCCTGTCTGACGCTTGTGATTCTACTTGGGATTTTCTTGGCAAAGATACCAGTTTGCTATTTCCTTCTCCAATCATTTTACAGGTGAGGAAACTGAGGCTAACAGGGTGAAGTGACTTGCCCAGGGTCACACAGTTAATAAGTGTTTGAGGCCAGATTTGATCTCAGGAAGAGGAGTCGCGCACACACACACACACACACACACACACACACACACACACACACACACACACACACACACACACACACACACCCCTACCAAAGTTACACTCCAATGATTCATCCTTCCAAGGAAGTACAACTTTGGGTTCCTGAAGGTCATGCCAGAGAAGGCAGGCTTTGACAGATACTACATACCAAGTTGAAAAGATATGAATGTATAAATAATGAATCCTAAAGGAGTTCATAGAAAGAAGTGATAGAGAGATCAGGGCAGAAAATGAGGTGGTGTGTAACCAAGTCAACTCTAATACTTCTAAATCATCAATTCCTGGAAGAGGCCTTGGGGCTTGCACTGGGCCTCCAATACCTGATTTATAAAATCAAAGAGTTTCAGAGCTGAAAGGCTGCGATGCCCTCATTTCTACAGATGGTAAAAAAACCAAATGATTTGCTGAAGACCACATAATGTCAGAGGAGGAATCGGGACCCTGGGTAGCAGGCCACTGTTGAGTAGTATTTAGAGAGACAGAAGAGCACGTAGGTTATTCGTTCTTATATTCAGGAGATATTTATTAAGTCTGTACTAAGAACCAGGGACTTTGCTGAATACTAGGGATATAATTTTTTTTTAAGTTCCTGCTCTCGGGAAGCTCATATTCTATAAGCTATAAGGAGTAGAGAGCTTGAAGGGAAATTAGGAATACAGATAGATATTATCTGCATAGACGTGATGAGTGAGCAAAGGAAATGGATTTTTTAAACTAAGGGAGAAAATGTAGAAAGAAGGGAAGAAAAGGGTCAAAGACACTCTCTGATGCATACCTACGTGGAGGAGGAAGGAAAATAAATGAACTACACGGTAGACAGAAAAGTCAGATTACCAACCAGTCAGAGGGGTAGAAGAACTATGAGATTAGAGTCTCCTGAAGGACAAAGAATGACAGTGTCCAAAAAAAGTATATAGATTCATTAATTAGAGTTTCTGACATCAGAAGCATTCATTAGACACCCCAAAATGTTGCCATCTAATTATATACTACAGGACTGTATGTTTTATCTAACATCTTCCTTCTAAAACAAAAAGCCCTTATTATAGTGGCAGTGAGTATCATCTTTCATTAAGAAATAATGACTATATGAAATATGAAATGAATCTTTTGAATGAGAAAAGCCTATGTACTAGTAATTCTAGGCAATTAAGTCTTGGGTTCCCCTCTCCTTCCACATTCCCACCCCAAGAAGATAACTGGATAGTAGTCCATCTAAATGAGAAGAGGTGACCAAAAAAAAAAAAAAAAAGTCTAAAGGAGTTGGAGAGCTATAGGGATAGCAAATCACTACTTGACAAAAGATAAAAATTTTCCATTACACAACAGTCAAGACAGAACCTGCCTATGTGGATTTAGATCATCTCAACAGATTAGGACAAAAGAGGCCTAAAAGGAACTCCTGGAAAACACCTCCAGATGATTCACTTACAAATTGTTAATTAACATGGGTATTCAGGGTGGATCACCCCACTCTATTACAGCCTTTCTTGGCACCTTAAGGATCTTTAGAAAATACCTTAAGCACTCCTGACAAAATAATTAAAATTAGAATTATGAGACTACACTGTCCAATTTACAAGAAAAACAAGGGTTAATTGAGATCAAGACCTTATCTTGGTTTTCTGTTGTGTCTGACTCTTCATGACCCAATAGCCCACCAGGCCCTTCTACCCTCTATCATCTCTGAAAGTCTGTCCAAGTTTATGTTTGTTGTTTCAGTGACACTATCCATCTCATACTCTGCCATCCCCTTGTCCTTTTGTCTTCAATCTTTCCCAACATCAGGGTATCTACCAATGAGTCACATCTGATTAGGAGGTCAAAATATTTAAGCTTCAGCTTCAGTATCTGACCTTCCAGTGAATTTTTTTGAGTACTGACCAGAGTGACCTCCTTGCTGCCTGATGCACTCTCCAAAAAACCTCCTCCAGCACCACAATTTGCAAACGCCAATTCTGCAGCGCTCTGCTTTCCCAATAGTTCAGTTCTCACAGCCATACATTGCTATAAAAATCTTAGCTTTGACTATATGCCGTTCATAGGCAATGTGATGTCTCTGCTTTTTAGTATGCTGTCCAGATTCCCTATAGCTTTCCTTCTGAGAAGCAAGTATTTTTTCATCTCATGGCTGTAGTCTGCAATGATCTGAGTGCAATAATATAAAATCTGACACTGTTTCCATTTCTTCTCCCTCTATTTGCCAGGAAGTGATGGGACCAGTTGCCAAGATGTCAGGTTAGGTGTTTCTGTTTCTTTTTATGTTATACTTCAAGCCAGCTTTTACACTCTCCTGTTTCACCCTCAAGAAACTTAATTCTTCTTTACTTTTCTGCTATCAGAGTGATTGTTTGCATATCTGAGATTATTGATAGTTCTCTCTTAATTCTAGCTTTTGATTTGTCCCACCTGGAATTTCAGATGATGTACTCTGCATACAAGTTAAATAAATAAGGTGACAAAGCCTTGTTGCACTCCTTTTTCAATTTTAAACCAATCAATTGTTCCATGTTCAGTTCAAACTGTTGCGTTCCAGGCCCGAATACAGGTTCCTCAGGAGATAAGATGATCTGGTATTCTGGTTTCTTTGAGGACTTGCCACATTTGTGGTGATCCACACAAAGGTTTTAGTGTAGTCAATAAAGCAGAAAGAGATGTTTTCTCTGGAACTCCCTTGCTTTCTCCATAATCCAGCAAATGCTGGCAATATGGTCTCTAGTTCCTCTGCTTCTTTGAAAACTAGCCTGCTCTTCTGGTAATTGTCAGTTCACATGCTATGAAACCTAGCTTGCAGAACTGTAAGTCTAACCTGGCTGATGTGTGAAATGAGTGCAACCGTTTGGCAATCTGAACATTCTTTGGTGTTGCCCTTCTTTAGGACTGGGATATAAACTGATCTTTTCCCATCCAGTGGTCACAGCCGAATTTTCCAAATTTGCTGGCATAGCTCAGTACAGCACTTCAACAGCATCATCTTTTAGGGTTTTAAATATCCCAGCTGGAATTCTAGCCATATTGTCAGCAAGGCTCCCTTGCCTTCATTCTCTAGGATGTCTGGCTCCAGATCAGTAACCACACCATCATGGTTTTCGATGGCATTAAGATCTTTCTTGTGTATATTTGCATATACACGAGATTTGTATACACACAAGAAATATTTCTTTTGTATATTCTCGTCACTTCTTAATCTCCTCTGTTTCTGTTCACTCGCTACCATTTTTGTCCCTTATGCCCACTTTTACATGAAACACCGCCTTGGTATCTCTAGTTTTCTTGAAGAGACCTCTTCTTTCCCATTCTATTATGGTGGTTGTTGCTATTTCTCTGCATCACTCATCTCTCCCTGTTATTCTCTGGAATTCTACACTGGGTTGGGAGCATCTTTCCCGTTCTCCTTTACTTCTGGCTTTTGTCCTTTCCTCAGCTGTTTGTAAAGCCCAATCAGACATCATTTTGCTCTATTGAGCTGCCTTTTCTTTGGGATGTTTTTCGCTGATGCCTCCTGTATAGTACGGTGAACCTCCATCTGTAGTTCTGCAGGCTCTCTATCTACCACATCTAATCTCTTAAATCTATTCATTGTTTCCACTTCATTTTCATAAGGGACATTATTTAGGTCAAATATATATGGTCTGATGGTTTGCTCTATTTTTCTCCAATAAATACCCCCCAAAATATCAATTTACCTAAGAATAGGAAATGATATAAATCTATTTTTTAAGAGTATGATTGTGTGTGTGCAAGTAATTCACAGTGATCTAAAAGGTCATCAAATGGAGTAACTCCTTCACATTATACATAAGGAAAATGAGTCCCAGAGAGAGTTCATACAGGTGTAAGAGCCAAGATTTGAATGCAGGTCCTCTGACAAAATTTAACACTCCCACTTCCAGAGGAAAGATGTTATTTAAATTTGGTAATTCCCCAAATCCTTAGCTCAACACAGTAGTACTTAAATTTCTTAATCTGTAAAATGAAGATAATAGTGCTTTTTTCACCCTCAAGAGAATGTATAGATTTTTTAAGTCCAAATATTTTAACAAAATAAAATTCCTATTTGGGGTAATTCTATGTTAAAAAAAACACCCTAGTAATTTAAACATAAATCCATTTCATTTGCATGCATTTAGCACAATCTCCTACAGGGAAAGCTTCATATTTGATGAAGCTATTTTAATGTCCTTGTAAAATCATGCCTGGCAAAAATGCATATTTTGTGCTTAATCAGACACACACACACACACACACACACACACACACACACACACACACACACCATGGCTGCACATCACCCTATTAAAAAGTATAACTAATATCTATGTTGAAATGAGAGAGAGCATTTACAGAAAACTACTTATGCTTTCCATTAAAACCTTTACTAACAAGCAGGTACCAGGAAATATGATAATGATTCATTGAGCCTGGATCCTGGCACTCTCTCCATGCCTGACTGCAATGAAACTCTTGCAATGATGCGCAAAATCAAACAATTAAACCACTTCAAGGCAAACTGATTTTATTGTGGTTCCACAGTGCTTGGACTGCTGTAAAATGCAGAGCACTTGAGTAACTGGAATGAAATATGTTTTATACATTTAAATTATCAGGGCCCATCCCAGCTGAGAGTCAATCATTCGTTGATGTCAGTTCAGCACTTTTACAAGTGTATTAACTCATTCAGCTTAACATTTGGTGAATTACTGCTCCAGTGGACTACCTAATACCCTAATTACTCTACCTAAATGAGTGACCTCCCAAGAGACCTCATGTGATCTCCCCAGATTTCTGCGACTTAATGGGGTGGGCTCAGTTGTGCACATTTCTAGCTGCAGAATTATCCTGGCCTCAGTTTTTTCATCTGGAAAATGGGGAGGATGACCTACTACTGATGTCAGAGGGTTATGGTAATGAATGCACTTAACATACCTTAAATCACTCCGGGAATAACAAACTTTTGTTAGTAGTGAAGAAATCTGAGGCAGGTCTAGGGAGGCTTTTACAATGGGCCGTGTGATCTTCATAGGACAGGAATTGTTTTCATTTCTATCTCTATATTCTCTGAGCCTAGCACCAAGACTAGTATATAGCAGGCACTTAATAAATGCCTAATGAAAGGAAACAAAGTGAGTGCACGCGCGCGCGCGCGCACGCACACACACACACACACACACACACACACACACACACACACCCCCATTCTACTGAAGTACACTAGGCCAAAAGTTTTTGGGTGGGGGTGGAAGGTAGGGGAAGAGAGTGCAGTTCCTACCCAGAAAGGTTGCTCAATAACTACCAAATGAATAGAACTGATATCAGCTAAGTATCATTGTTTGCTATTCATCACAAGGTTTTAAGTAGATTAATTGTGCTTTTCTTTGGTAGTACTGTGTTATTCATCTTCTTTAAGGTCTGAAACCTTAGAGAACTTAAATCTTAAACTTTAAAGGTCTAAAAACCTATGCCTAAGGCTTTTCTAAGAAGTGAAAAGCCTGACCAATCACTACTCCCATTTTATGGAAGAGGAAACAGGTTTATACAGCTGAAGTCACTCACTTGCCAGATTTCATATAGTTTGAGGTCAGAACCAGGTCTAGAGCACCTGAGTACCTGAGTACCTGATCTCATTCACACTCTAGTGTAGATGCTCAATACATGCATATTCTACCAACACACGGGACCAGAGATTTAGAGCAAAAAGCTTATCTGATCCAAACTTATACTCCATGTGAGGAAACAAGAAACAGAAAAGTTAAGTGGTTTGCCCAAGGTCACACAGCTGATGAGGAGGCAGCAAGACATGGTAGATAGGACACCAGACCTGGAGTCAGGAAGCCCACCTCAGAATCCTACTAGCTCCATGACCACTACAAATGACGGAAGCTCTTGGATCTCAGCTTCCTCAACTACAAAATGAGGACATTACATATGTAATGATGGCCTCCAAGATCCCTAATAACTCTAAATACATGATGCAATGATCCAAGGTAAGTGGCAGAGCTGGATTCAGAAGCCAAGTCATCTGATTCCAAATCCAGAGCTTTTTCCACTGCTACTTCCATAAATCAATCCTTGCCCTGAAGTGAAACAAATTCCCCAGGGCAGTTAGTGCCATAGAAGCCATGTTATAAATGGGAGATGAATTCTTGGGCAGCCAAAGTTCACTCAATAAAAGCTTTAAATAGATCTTTACAGAGATATTTTACTATAATAAAGAATCAAAATAGTAAGCTGAGATCAGGGAATGATGGGACAACATAGGTTAAGGAGAAGCCCCATGCGGTGGGTTACTCTATTTACCCAAAAAAGGCTCAGAGGACCCATGTGATCAGGAAGAGTAAAAGTGAAGAGGTGGCTGCATTTTGGGGACAGAATCTCTTCCCATTGTTTTGACTTGTGAAGAAAGTGATGCCTGTGCCTAGAGCCAAGCAACTGCAGGAACAGCTAAGCCCAGTATCTTTCTATTGCTCTCAGAGGTGGCTTTAACGAGAAGAGGCCAGGGTAGGAGCTATTATAAGGTGCCATGGAAAAGGGGGATTTGGCCAGGATGCTTATATCCTGGGTAGGACACGTCAAGGATACGACAGGTGTGCCAGAGGGATCCATTTTGACAGTGCCAAGGTATACTTTCAAGTCTAGGGAGAAAAGATAACTTTCTAAATGGAAGTTTTCCATTAGTTTCAATTGGTTAACATATATACATACACACACACATATGTCTAAGGTAACTGGCTCAAAAAAAATATTACAGCAGAGTTTCAAAATACTACTTGTAGGACTTGTTTAGGATATATTATTGCTGCAAATTATTACTGCAAAATTATGAGAGAATGGGCAAAACGTAGTGGACTTGTGTATTACTGACATATACTGAAAGAAGAAAAAGAATGTGTGAAAAGTCAGTGGACTTGGTTGAAGTTCTGGTCTGTCCCTTACTTGCTATGAAACCTCAGGGCAAGTTACTTTAACCTGTTTGGGCTTGGGTTTTGTTATCTGTAAAACAGAAAGGAAAAAGGATAATTTTCTGATATGTTAACATACTATAGTAATCTGTAAACTAGAGAGGGAGAGAAAGGGAGAAAAAGATGATGATGATAAAAAGAGACTGGGGGAAGAGAAGGATGAGAGAGAGAGACAGAGACAGAGACAGAGAGAGAGAGAGAGAGAGAGAGAGAGAGAGAGAGAGAGAGAGAGAGAGAGAGAATATTATAAGAGTAATGAAATAAAATTAAATAAATCTAGAGGCTGATAGGGCAGTATAAATTAAACCAAGAGCAGGTTACCAAGAGAACTAGGCATTTGGCAAAATGATGAATCTTAAAGACAAAAACCAAATGTCAACACATTCCTCGTAGACTTTACCATGACTGAATTTAGGTTTGATCTGATTTCCATGTTCTTGGAAAGATGACCTTCCCCCCACATAGGCACTGTAAGAAATTAAGAATTAGCTCAGTGTACATGTGCATGACAGCTGACAGGCTGAAATAAAAGTATTTGCTGAGTTTGCACAAAAATAAGCCATTTTCACAAAGATCATCAATATCTGAAAGCCCCAAATAACTGGAGGAGCCATTACATATTTTTAGCAGCTCATTAAATTGCTCTAGAGAACCAAATAAAAACAAGGAGTGATAAACAGTAAGCTAAAATGATGAGGTTTTCCTTTTTTTTAATAAGGGTAAGAAATTTGATTTTTCCCTTAAATTTTCTGAATGTGTAAGCTTTGCCCAAATTCATTTGTTGAGGGGGGAAAAAATCTAGTGTTCATCCTTGGAAGAACATCAGCAATGGAAAGTTTCCTGTTTTCTTTTTAGAATTGCAGATGAGAAACAACACTTTTCAGAAAGCAAAAAATATATGCAAGACAAAGTACAATTAAATCATTCAAGACATCTGGCTACCCACTATTCCAGTTGTTCTTTGACCAACTGAGCCAATTCAACTCATAAGCAAAACAGCTCTGTTTTCTCTCTATTTAAGTCAGAGTCCTAGGAGATACTGATTGGAAATCTCCATTACGAATAAAAGTATTTTATTTTTTTTCCAACTACATGTAAAGATTCAATATTTTTAAATAAGATTTTGAGTTCCAAATTTTTCTTCCTCCCTTCGTCCTCTCCCCAAGACAGTATTGTACAGGTTATACCTGTGGAAACAAGTTAAACATACTTCCACATTAGCCATGTTGTGAAAGAAAAATCAAAACAAAAAGGAAAAAGCACAAAAAAGAATTAAAAAAAAAACATGAAAACAGTATGCTTTGATCTGCATTCTAATATCATAGATCTGATGTGGATAGCATTTTACATCATGAATCTTTTGGAACTGTCTTGGTTTATTGCACTGCACAGTTGATCATCACACAATATTGATATTATTATGTACAACGTTCTCCTAGTTTTGCTCATTTCACTCGGCATCTTCATGCAAGTCTTCCCACATTTTTTTCTGAAATCCACCTGCTCATCATTCCTGTATAGTATATATTAATAATATATATATAGTATATATATTCCAATAGTATTCCATTAAATTCATGTACCACAACTTGTTCAGCCATTCCTCACTTGATGGGCATTTCCTCAATATCCAATTCTTTGCCACCACAAAAGAGCTGTTATAAATATTTTTGTCTATGTAGGTCCTTTTCCTTTTTTAATGACCTCTTTGGGATACAGACCTAAGTAGTGGTATTGTTGGATCAAAGGGTATGCACCATTTCATTGCCCTTTGGGCACAGTTCCAAATTACCAGATCATATTTATACACAACTTTATACCTTACAAAGTACTTTCCTTGAAATAACCCTACGAAGTCAACAGGACAAACACTACTATCCCCATTTTTACAGATAAGTAATTTGAAATTCATGTAAGTTAAGATCACAGAAAAATGTTTTCTTCACCACAACTCCATGGGGTAGAAGGTATAAATATTACCATGACTAGGGGCAACTAGGTGGCACAGTGAATAGAGCACCAGTCCTGGAGTCAAGAGGAACTGAGTTCAAATCCCTCCTCGGACACTTAACACAAAAACTAGCCATGTGACCTTGGGCAAGTCACTTAATTCCCAACTGGTCTACCTTCCCCCTCCAAAAAAGCAAAAATAAATAAATGAATAAATATTTCCATGACTTTACAGAGCTGGGACTCCTCTGACTCTAAGTCCCATGTTTTTTCCATACAATGTTGCATTTAAATTAACCTACATTTTTTTTTAATTTAAAAAAATACCACCATAATTTTAGAACTAAAGGGGCCAAAAGGAGTCAATTACTGACTTCTTTTACAAATGTGTAAACTACCACCTGGAAAGGAGAAGTGACTTGGCTATGGTCACACAACTAATTCAAGGCAAATAGCAGCTGGCACTAAAGCCCTATCATTGTTGTTCAGTGGTTTTCTGTCACTTCTGACTTTTCAATGGCTTTTGTGTGTTTGTTTTGATATTAGAGTGGTTTACCATTTTCTTCTCCAGTATATTTTACAGATGAGAAAAATGAGGACAAATGGGGCTAAATTACTTGATCAGCATCACACAGCTAATATGTGTCTGAGGCTGGATTTGAACTCAGGATTCAGTCTGTCTCAGTCTCAGGCCCAGTGCTCTATCCACTCCATCAACTGGCTGTCCCCCAAAGCCCTTTACTATATATTTCCTCTAAGGCTCAATGTAAAATGATGGAATGGACTTTGAATCCTTCAATTCAACAAATATTTACTGAGTGTTTCCTATTAATGGTACAATATTAAACATATAATGATTATGTACTATTTCTTTGAAAATTGGTATTTTAAAGAATGTATATGCAGAGCCTATATCAAACTGCATGCCATCTAGGGGAGGGGAGGGAAGGCAGAGAAAATTTAAAACTTATGGAACTGAACATTGAAAGTTAAAAATAAATTAATTAATTTTTAAAAAAGAAAATTGGTATTTTAGGTTTATATGATGTTCCCTCACACTCGCATCACTCCTCTATTCCAGTGATGGTGGCTTTTCTCTACGTCTACAATGAAATACAAAACCCTCTAGGTGGCTTTCAAAACATGGTTACTACCTATCATTCCAGCATATGTTATGATCTTTCCCACATTCTACATTCCAGCCAGAGGACTTCTCTGTTCCCTCACACAGGAGACTTCATTTCCCATCTCCTCCACATCACAGAATCCCTCACTTCCTCCAAGACACAGCTCAAGAACCAACTACCTTCCAAGATGATACTTTTCCTAAACCCATGTCCTTTATTAGCATCCCCTCTCCCCAACAACCTTGTATTTGGTTTGTGTATATTCAGAATATTCTTAAGGACATGTTCTGAAGGTCACCTGGCACAAGGTGATCTTCTGGCCACTGAGTCCTTTCTCAAGCTGAACTGTCAAGAATTCAAACTCTGTTGCAGAGAGCACAACTCTTATGCCTTAGCCACATAGTTTGAATGCCAAATGTACATTTGCCTAAAAGACTATTTTATGGGCAGCCAACTAATACCTTCAGCAGCTGAGAAAACCCCAGCATTTGGGACAAAGCTCCCCTGTCTGGTGGCAGAGCCCTACTGTGGCAAAAAGCCCAAAAGTCAAGTAATTGAGTGGTAACATGAACAGGCAAAGGAAGCAAAGCGAACAGAGCAACCCAACTTTACACTGCTATTTTGGGGATAAAAAGGATCAAAGCATGGAACAGGAGGAAGACAGTGAAGTCAGAGCTCCTGCACCAAAAGCTTCCAAGAAAAATATAAGCTGATTACAGGCCATAGAGGAGCTTAAGAAGGATTTTGAAAACCAAATAAGAGAATGGAGAAAAAACTGGGAAGAAAAATGAGAACAATGCAAGAAATTTATGAAATGAGAGTCAACAACCTGACTGAAGAAAATAATACCTTAAAAAATAGACTAACTCAGATGGCAAAAGAGGCTCAAAAAGGCAATGAAGAGAAGAATGTCTTAAAAAGCTGAATTTGCCAGATGGAAAAAGAATCTCAAAAGCTCACTGAAGAGAACCATTCCTTCAGAATTAGACTGGAGCAAATGGAAGCTAGTGACTTTATGAGAAATCAAGATGCTGTTAAGCAGATCCAAAAAAATGAAAGAATAGAAGGCAATGTGAAATATCTCATGGGGAAAACCACTGACCTGGAAAAGAGATCCAGGAGAGAGAATTTAAAAATTATTGGACCACCTGAAAGCCATGATCAAAGAAAAAACCTAGAAATCATCCTTCAAGAAATTCTCAAGGAAAACTGCCCTAATGTTCTAGAACCAGAGGACAAAATAGCGGTTGAAAGAGTTCACCGATCACTTCCTGACAAAGATGCCCAAAAGAAAACTCCTAGGAATATTATAGCCAGGTTCTGGAATTCCCAGATCAAGGAGAAAATACTCCAAGCAGCCAGGAAGAAACAATTTCAATAATGTGGAAACACAATCAGAATAGCACAGGACCTGGCAGCTTCTACACTGAGGGATCGAAGGGCTTGGGATATGATATTCTGGAGGTCAAAGGAGCTGGGATTAAAACGAAGAATCACCTACCCAGCAAAACTGAGTATCATATTCCAGGGGAAAATATGGTCATTCAATGGAATAGAGGACTTTCAAGCATTCTTTTTTTTTTTTTGACCTTAATATTTTTTTTATTTTTTTTATTTAAACAAATGCTTTATTAACTTCTGTTTTACATCATTCATTTCCGCCAGATTTTGAGTTACAATCATTTTCCCCCCATTATTCCCCTACCTAACCTCCCAGAATAGTAGTCCCACAAGATATCACTTCCTCCAATCTGCTCTCTCCCATACCTTCTCCCATACCCCCATCGACTTTTCCATTAGAGGAAGATGAATCTTTGTGTCCCAATGCCTGCACATCTTATCTCCCTATTACAAGCAAAAGAGTATTAATAATAGCATTTATATATATATTTGGAACATTTAATGTTACGACCTCGAATTTCAGATCCATTTCCTTCCTCCCTTGTCACCCATTCCCTCTTGGGAGATAAGTAATTCATTATATGGTGTACATGTCTAGCTATACAAAATATTATCATAGTAGATATATTGTACAAGGCTGCTTATAATTCCCTCCCACTCATCCCACCCCCCACCTGGTCCATTCCCTACATGATCCTGTCCCTTTTCTATAGTGGGTACTTCCAACCTCCCCTCCCCCCAAGGATGCCCTCCCATCGATCATCCCTCCTCTCATCCCCTTTCCCCCTATTCTGCTGCAGGTTGAGATATCCCATTTATTATGTATGTCATTCTCTCCCTGAACCAAATTCAATGTGAATGTGGTTTTGCCTTTTTAGCCTTCCTTATTCTCCCCCTCCTTTGCAACCACTTCCCCTTACTTCTTCTACATGGGATAGTTTACCCTACCCTATCTCTCCCCATCTCCTCTTGCTACTTTCCTCTCTCACCTCATAATTTCATCCCTTGAGTATTCTCCCTTCCCAACAAATTCAACCTATGCCCTCTATCCATATATAACTATAACCATATACACACACACATTCACATATGTATTCATATGACCACACCCCCTTTTTCCATTGTTTTCATAGTGAGAAAGATATCATCAGTGCCATTTATTGCTTTTCCATATAGGAATGTAAATAGTTCAACTTTAATAAGTTCCTTTTGATTTCTTTTCCCTGATTACCTTCTCAGGCATCTCTTCCTTCTTGTGTCTGGATGTCAAATTTTCTATTCAATTCTGGTTTTTCCTCAAGAATGCTTGAAAGTCCTCTATTCCACTGAATGACCATATTTTCCCCTGAAACAAAATACTCAGTTTTGCTGGGTAGGTGACCCTTGGGTTCATTCCCAGTTCTTTTGCCCTCTGGAATATCCTATTCCATGCCCTTCAATCCCTCAGTGTAGAAGCTGCCAGGTCCTGGGCTATTCTGATTGTGTTTCCACAATATTGAAATTGTTTCTTCCTGGCTGCTTGTAGTATTTTCTCCTTGATCTGGGGATTCTGGAACCTGGCTATAATATTCCTGGGAGTTTTCTTTTGGGATCTTTTTCAGGAGGTGATTGGTGGATTCTTTCAACCTCTATTTTACCCTCTGGATCTAAAACATCAGGGCAGTTTTCCTTGAGAATTTCTTGAAGGGTGATTTCTAGGTTGTTTCCTTGATCATGGCTTTCAGGTAGTCCAATAATTTTTAAATTGTCTCTCCTGGATCTATTTTCCAGGTCAGTGGTTTTTCCCATGAGATATTTCACATTGTCTTCTAAGCTTTCATTTGTTTGTATCTGCTTAACAGCATCTTGATTTCTCATAAAGTCATTAGCTTCGATTTGCTCCAGTCTAACTCTGAAGGAATGAATCTCCTCAGTGAACTTTTGAGATTCTTTTTCCATCTGGCAAATTCGACTTTTTAAGGCATTCTTCTCCTCATTGCCCTTTTGGGCCTCCTTTGCCATTTCAGCTAGTCTATTTTTTAAGGTGTTGTTTTCCTCAGTCAGGCTGTTGACCCTCATTTCATACTTTTCCTGCATCCTTCTCATTTCTCTTTCCAATTTTTCCTCCACTTCTCTTATTTGATTTTTAAAGTCCTTCTTAAGGTCCTCTATGGCCTGCAACCCGCTCATGTTTTCCCTGGGGCTTTTGGAGCAGGACTTCTGACCTCACAGTCCTTTTCCCGCTCTATGCCCCCAAAATAGGAGTCTAGGGTTGCATTTTTCTGTTCCTTTGCCTTGGCATGTTGCCACTTAATTGCTTGACTTTTGGGCTTGTTGCCACACTATGGCTTTAAGGCCAGCTAGAGGAATTTTCGTCCCGAACGTGTGGGGGGCAATTTCTGTTTCTGGCAAGCTGTAAACCCACCCACGACTTCCACCCTAGATCACAATCCAGATCCAGGGAGGTTAAAGCAAGAGCGATTACCCCCAAAGACTGATCGATGGATCTCCCTAGGATTTGGAGGCTGGGAGCTGGAGCCGCCCCTGAAAACTGCAAAATGGCGTGTCTCTTCAGCGGCTTCTAGCCCCCAGGGGAGGGAGCCGACGCAATCCCTAAATACCAGTCCCAAAGTCCATAGGACACCAACCTCTTACTTTGTCGTAGGCATGTCTATGTTGATAATTCTGGAGTCGCCACAGCTCCTGGTGTTCTGGGGTTCCTCCAGCCGGCTGCTGGCCCTGCCGCCCTGGGGCTAAAACCTTGGCTCACGCGGACCTGAGTTCCGCTCAGCTCTGCTTCCTGTGCTCTGTGCTTTGCGCACTGCCGGCTCCCAGACCGCTGCCCTGGTCCTTCCTGCAGGGCTGCTGGGCTGTCCTCAGCGGGAGGTTAGCTTCTCTGTGTCGTTTTGTGGGTGCTGGGGCTCCAGAAGTTGTTCAGAGTCCCCTTTTACATAGTTTGGGGGGAATCTGGGGGCAGAGTGGCTTGGACGAGCTGTTTCTACTCCGCCATCTTGGCTCCGCCCCCGACTTTCAAGCATTCTTGATGAAAAAACCAGAGTTGAATAGAAAATTTGACATTCAGATACAAGAAGCAAGAGAAGCTTGAGAAGGTAAACAGGGAAAAGAAATCATAAGGAACTTATCAAAGTTGAACTACTTATATTCCTACATGGAAAAATGATAATTGTAACTGATGAAATGTTTCTCAGTATGAGAATCGTTGAAGGGAATAGAAATGTGTGTGTGTGTGTGTGTGTGTATATATATATATGTATTTGTATGTGTATGTGCATACACACACATATGTCTATATAGGAGAGTATATGGGTGTATGAATACATATGTGTGTGTGTATATGTCTACAGGTATACATAGACAAAGGGCACAGGACTAATTGAACAGGAAGGGGTGATACTTAAAAGGTGAAATTAAGAGGTGAGAAAGGAATATAATGAGAGAAGATGGGGAGACAAAATGGGGTAAATTATCTCATATAGAAGAGGAAAGGGAAAATGGTTACGGAGGGGAAGAACAGGAAGGCAAAAGGGAATGGGTCAACCTTATTCTCACTGAATTTGGCTTAGGGAGGGAATGACATACACACTAACTAGGGTATCTTACCCTACAGGAGAGTAGAGGGGAAGGGGAAGAGAGGGGGATAATGGAAGGGAAAACAGGCTGGGGGGAGGGAAGTTGGAAGCACCCACTTTTGAAAAGGGAAAGGATCAAAGTAGAGAAAAGAACAAGTGTGGGGTGGAATAGAATAGAGGGAAATATAATCAGTCTTCCAAAATATACCCACTATGGAAATGTTTTGTGTAGCTACTCATGTACAACCTATACTGAATTGCTTATCTTCCCAGTGAGGGTGGGTGACAAGGGAAGAAGGGAAAGAATCTGGAATCCAAAGTTTTAAAATCAGATGTTTAAAAAAACATATATATATATATATATATATATATATATATATATATATATATATATATATAATTATTATTACTATTTTACATGTAACTGGGAAATGAGATATACAGGCACTGGGACACAGAGATCCACCCTGCCCTACTGGAAAGTCAAAGGGGGAATGAGGGAAGATATGGAAAAGAGCAGATTGGGGGAGGGGATATTCAGTGGGAACGCTGTTTGGGGTGGTGGGTAGGGAAATCTGGGGAGAAAATTTGTAACTCAAAATCTTATGGAAATGAATGATGTAAACTAAAAAATAAAAAAGAGAGGGGAAAAAAGACTATTTTTGGGAGAAATCACACAAGGTAAGCGGTCACACAGCAGTCAGAAGAAGCAATACAATGACACTCGCAAGGTCTCTCTAATAATAGCAAAAAGACTACAGCAACTTATCAAAAAAAAAATAAAATACACTTTGATCAGGTAGGATTTATTCCAGGAATGCAAGGATGGTTCAATATTAGGAAAACTATTAGTATAATCAATCATATCAAGGTCTCTCTAAAGAACTTTGGAATTAAGAGAAATAGGAGACAGTTAAAGAGGACTACCCAACATGGTATGCTTGCATCAAAGAAAGAACTGTGCTCTATAAAGCAGAATTGTAGTAGCTCGAAAGAAACATGAGATGCACAAACTGATAGACATTTCCACTCTAGATATTCATAGGGACTATTTGTGCCCGACTTGTGGTAGAACCTTCTGAACTCACACTAGTCTAATCAGTCAGTCAGACACACTGTACGTAGTGATGTCATTTCAGTACTCTTCAAGTATGAAGGATGACAAAAATAACATGTACCTGTTGTCCCCCTCAATTCCATATAGCTAATTAAACATAAGAACCATCTTATGTATTATTTCTGCATCACTAGTTCAGTGACTAGTATATGATATACATTTAAGAAATGCTTGTTGATTAACTCATATGATAGATGCCACTATACCCCACTTCCAAACATACTGGAGAAAAGAGTTTAGTGTATTGTGTTTAGCACAGTACATGTACGGCACATAGTAGGTGCTTAATAAATGCTTAATGAATGAATTAATGTGAATGTTTTTCATAAAGGTAATTTTTTAGGTAGAATCTTCATCAGCTAAAATTCCATATGTATCTATATGCTGTATAAATATCATGGTAGCATAGAACCATTAAATTTTATGCACATGCATATTTTTTTAAAATGTCAACATTTCTCTACAGATGTTCATCTATGGACATTTCATTGCAGAGATGAGGGAGGGAGGGAGGGAGGGAGGGAGAGAGAGAGAGAGAGATAAGGAGAGAAAGAAAAAACACAGGAAAAATGACAAATATCATTCCCCACAAATTCTTAACCTTAGAACGGAGCACACAATCAATCAACAAGAATTTATTAAGTGTCTATTAGGTGCCAAGTGCTGTTTTACAGAAGATGAAAATATATTCTTAAACTTTCTCTTTGTACACATATACTGTTTCCACCACCATGGAAACTCCAACTCCAACTCCAACAGTGAAGCATCACTAATACTGTTATTTGCAAGTTAATTCATTCAGCTGGTTTTCAGTCAAACATGGTAGCATTAAGTAAATTCATTTGCTGGGCATCCACTAAATAGATGGCACCAAAACAGTCATTAACTCAACCAAAATCTCAGACTTGTAAAGGATCTCAGTGGTCATCCCATCCAATATCTACCTGAAATAGAAATCTTCTCTATACCTGTGGAATAGTCATCCGGCCTTCATTTGAACATCAGCAATGAGGCACTCATAACTCTTATTCCCTCCTTGTTATCTATTAAGCCAGACATAAAGGAGATTTGTAAAAAAAAAAATGTAAAACAATGCCACCACTCTCACTATTTTCTTTTGTTTTGGAAAAGTTATTTTTCACAAAATGTTATTTGTGCTAATATGTAATAGGTTTATTATTCTTAAATAGGTTAATAAATATTTTTGAATTTTACTCCTTTAAATTTCTAATATAATAAACATAAATAGATATAACCCAATAAGTACAGGCTTTTTGATATCTTCAATAATTCTTCAGCATGTAAAGGTGGCCTGAGCAAAAAAAGTTTGCAAACTGATTCCTTTATGAGAATCACAGATTGCAAGCATGGAAGAGACCTCTGACATCATAGAGTTCAACCCTTTATTTTTTTTACAGATGAGGAAACTAAGATCCAAGAGAGGCAAAGTAAATGACTTGATCCAGCATCATTCAGGTTAATAAGTAGCAGAGGTGGGACTCACAGACCCCTGGCTCCAAACTCAGTACCTTGTCACTGGGCCATGAAGCTCTTAGCCTAAGTGAAATAAGCCAATGTGTCCCTTCAGTCAATTGATTACAACAGCAGCCGCATGTAAAAAAAAAAGACTTAGTACATCCAAGTCTTTTCTTAGTCCTGGGGATCCTACAGAAAGCACTTTAAATAAAGACTGCTCCAGAATATTGAGCTATATGAGGAATCAGGAAATGATTATTTCTAAAAATGTTACAGTGCCTTGACTTGGAAAAAAAGAACATCAACCCTCTTTCATAGACAGGTTTCCTTTTTTCCTACCATAACTACTGTTCATGGGCTCTACTATTCATGTATATTCTAGGCTTAACATGATATTCCTTTATTACTAAAAGTTCAGTTTGAGAACAAGGGGCTACATTCTCCCCAGCTTTGTCCAATTTGCAATTGCTGGCTAAATTCTGAGATTAATGCCTGTGCATCATGAAGTAACATTCTCTCTTTAGGCCTTTGTGTTTACAGACCAGTCCCCTTAGTCTACTAATTCATATTACTACTACTACTACTACTACTACTACTACTACTATTATTACTGCCACCTCTCCAATTATTAGCACTACTACTAACACCATCACCCCCACTACCATGATCATCCCTACTCCTACTAATAAACACATCTGGCATTTACAAAGTGATTTACGGTTGACAAAACACTTTACAAATATTTCCTTGTTCCTCATGACAACCCTGGAAGCTGGACACTATCATGATGTCTATTTTACAGAAGAGAAAACTAAAAGGCAAACAAAGACTAACTGACTTGACCAGGGCTATCACAGCTAATAAGTATCTGAGGCAGGATTTGAACTCAGTTCTACACAACTTCAGTTCCAAGGCCACTTACCTAGCTGACTCTAAGATCAACATTCCATGATATTAAATCCATTCACTTCATTAGAAATCCACATGATTCTCCTTTGAAGCAAAGGAGTCTCCATGATAAAACACGGGTTCCTGGTGTGGTCTGCTGAACTTTTAAACCCTTTGTCTTGTCTAAGCTTACTTACTCTTTTCAAAGTTACTTACAAAGAATCACAGAGATTTGTTTTGTAATTGGTTTACAGACTTTTAGTGTTCTAAATACTCAGATCAAAAAGTAAGCCCCATCTATTATTCCCTAAGGTCATTTTTTTCTTCCCTACTCTAGTCAAACAACTTGCTTTCAAATCAACAAAAAAAAAATGGGGTGTTGCATCACTGAAGGAACACTAAAACTGGAATCAGAGAACCTGAGTTTGTAGTCTGGTTCTGTTTCTTATGAACCCATGTGACTGTGGCCTCTTAATCCTCAATGGGTCCAGTTTCTTCATCTGTACAATAAGGGAGCTGAACTATATGACCTCTGAGGGCTCTTCCAACTCCACTGAATCTATAATGTAAAGCTGTTCCTCAAGTTAGGAGAGGATGCGAGAAGGAAAAAAACAATAGACTCACTCCATGTTACCCCCAGGAGAGGAAACTCCCACTGCCAATGCAAACTGGCACCTTGTCCAGCACCTACAAAATTAGAGCAGGACTTCTCAAAATATAGTCTGAAGACCCCTAGGGGTTCCCAAAACCCTTTCAAGGGGCCAAAACTATTTTCATAATAATGTTAAGATATTACTTGCCAGGGCAGCTAAGTGGCACAGTGAGTAAGAGCACCAGCCTTAAAGTCAGGATGGCCCGGGATCGGTCTCAGCCTCAGAAAATGAACACCCACACAAAAATAATGACTGGCCGTGTAACCTTGAGCAAGTTACTTAACCCCAATTGCTTTATAAAAAAAAAAAAAAATATATATATATATATATTACTTGCCAATTAAAATACTCTTCCCTTTTCCAACTATGGAACTGTGTGAGCCCAGACTTCCTTCATATACTTCAACCAAAATAACAGTGCAACAGAATGAACACTGAAGCAGATAGGAGAATCCAGCTGTCTTATATTAAACCAGACATTAAAGAGATTTATAAAATTTTTAAAAGCATGTATAAAATATCAGTCTTTTTTGTTCTGGAAAATAGCTGTTTTTCATAAATATTTAGTTATATTAACATAATGAGTTTATTATTATTTTAAATGAATTAATAAATATTCCTAATTTTTTTTAAATCTTTGCCAAGAAAACACTAAATGGGGTCATAAAGAGTTGAACACAACTAAAATGACTGAATGACAAAAAAAAAATTATACATTTTAATTTCTAATCCAACAGGTATCAATAGATATAACCCAGATGAACAAAAGTTCTTTGTAATAATCAATAATTTTTAAGAGTGTAAAGGAAACCTGTGACCAAAAAGTTTGAGAACTGGCAGCCTAAATCCGTGAGAGGTTGAGTGATTGGAGCAGATTCACACAGATGGGATTCTTCAGAGACAGTGGGGACTCCAAGTCATTCTAATCCCAGGATAACTTAAGAGTTATGAACAACAATGTATGAAAATGCTTCACTATCAGGAAACATTTAATGTTTATGATCTCATTTAAGCCTTACTTCCAACACCCATCTAAGATAAGAAGTAAAACTATTATTATCAGCATTTTACAGAGGAGGAAACTGAGATTAAATCACATATGGAAAATGATAGAGCTGTGAGCTGAACCAGGCCTTCTGACTACCAAGTCTTTCAAGTGTTTTTCCATCATACTACACTGACTGTAAAATGAAATTAAGATGAGGATATTGCTAGGAATTTGGTGATAAAAAATGATCCCTGAAATAGCCCTAAGACTGGCAAACCACCCTCTGAAATTCACTGAGAGGCCTCGGGTCAGAACACATTCCACTCTCTACTTTCCCCTTCCCATACAACAGGTCACAGAAGGCTGCAAACATGATATTCCTTCCAGATGCCAATGGCCATGTAGGAGTTCAACTATAATAAGCTTAAGACAGAACAATTTCACCAGCATCATAACGTTCAATGTTGGAACTTCTCTAGTCATCTGGATTTACTCAGCTCATGAGACTGAAAAACCAAAAGACTAGTATCAGGATGATTAGCTAAGGTGTCACAGACAGACAGACAGACAGACAGATACACACGCGTGCGCACACACACACACACACACACCCCTACCAATTTGAAACATACGGAAAGACACAAAGTAGTGCAATGATGTAATACACAGAGGAAATCAACAACAGCAATGGCAAAAATACAACTTTAGAGGGACCTCTAAAACCATGACCAAATGCTTGGGGATGAGGGGGAAAAACCCAACCATTAATTTTAAAACAACTGACACCAAAATAACCTACAAAATAATGGAATCAAGACCTTTGCAAGGTAGATCTTTTGGCCTCTGGACAGATCAGATACTACACACTACGTACCATTCATTTCTCCAGATCTTTTCCAGATTCTATCACTTCATAACCCCATTCAATTCTTGGCAAAAGTTCATGCTCCTTTAGGCGAGCAGACTGGGTTTAACCTGCTGGAGTTGGGGAGATCAGGCTATTGGGAGTCTGCAACATGATCATCAGCATTATTTTAAAAAAATAAATAAGGAAAGTCTCAAGACTAATGGTTTTGAAATTAAAACAAGACGCAGCTGATAACCTCTCTCCCTCCTCCTCCCAATATTTTAACAGTAATTAGAAAGTAACTGAGTCAGTCCCACTGAGGTAATCATTTTCTCAAAATGTATTTTACAACTATAGAGACAGATATTAAGACAAGACAAGCACTGGCAACAAGATATAGTAATTTTGCTTTCAATTAACCAATAATTATTTTGGTGTGTTAGTTTTTTTTAAATCTGTCTGCTTGAATTTCTAAGAATAATTACTCACATTTTTAACAGCAAAAATGCCTTACTTGAGAAAAGGCTTTTTATGTCACTTAGCATCACATTTTCATTTTTAAGAATCAGCACACGTACTATCAAAAATGAGCAAACACAGTATTATATACCCTAGAAAGTGTATGAAGAAAACAATATGGGAGTACTATGGTCACATTTTTAGCAACACCTTCTGACCTAAAAATTCAAACATTTATTGAGCATGTATAAAATATAAATGAACAGTCCCTGCCCTCAAGGAATTTACATTCCACTGGGGGAGGAGGTAATACAACATGCGCTCAAATAAAATGTTCTTAACTTGGGGCCTGTGAACTTGTTTTTAATATTCTGATAACTCCTTTTTCAATATAATTGTTTTCCTTTGGTGATCTTAGGTATTTCATTTTATGCCTTTAAAAACATCATTCTGAGAAGGGGTTCGTAGACCTCACCAGACTACCAAAGGAGTCCGGGACACAAGAAAAATTTAACAACTCCTGGCACAGAACAAAGCAAAATGAGTTTGGAGACAACACTGACAACTTATGGGGCTCACGGAAGGCTTTTTGCAGGAGATAGTACCAGAGCTGAACTCTGAAGGAAGACTGGATTGTTACGACGTAGACATGTCTGTGAGGATACAAAGCGATGGGGGGAGATGACGGAGCAGACTGATTCTGAGAAGCTGCTCATACTGCTTCTCTTTCTGCCCAAGAGCTTGGCCACCAGTGGCCGAGTAAAGAGCACAATTTGCTAGACGCACCTACAAAGTTGCAACAAAAATAGCACCACATACTACATCACCTTCTTCACCATCCTCCTAGTTACCATCTTCAAGTAACTCAAAGTTACCGGATCCTCACAACGGATCCACACAAATCATGCTGGCGTTTCCCCAAGTGGTTTTCATCTAACAGGGTCTTTTCCACCCCTACTGCAGGAATGACCCATTTGATACCCACACACAGGCCACCAGGACACGATGCAGTGGCTCAGAAGTGAACTCTAAGCTTCACAACTAAAGCTTACACAATTTTAAACCACTACTTTTGTGGACTTTTGTCAAATCTTCTACATTCCATACACTACAATGTGCAGGAGCTAAAATACTGAAATGAGAGGTGGCTAGGTGGCGCAGTGAGTAAGAGCGCCGGCCCGGAATGGGGAGGATCCAGGATAGATTCCAGCCTCAGATACTTAACATGCACACATAATTAACTAGCCATGTAACCTTGGACAAGTTACTTAACCCGAATTGCTTTAAAAAAAATAAAATAAAATACTGAAATGAAGGAAAAAGAGAATGCCTGATTTTCAAAGCAGAGATTAAAGGAACAAAGACCATTTTCTGCCCTTCCAAGCATATGGGATTCAAAGTAGGCCTAGAATCTTAAGATCTACAGAAGTATAGGTGGTGGGAATGGTGATGGTAGATGATAATAGTGGTACATAGTGGATGGTGGTGGGAGTGGTGATGGTGATGATGGTGATGATGATGATGATGATGATGATGATGCAGGACAGGGATTGGATCTGTGATTTCAATGACATTGGGATAAGATGGAAAAACCAACTGAATAAAAGGTTAGTACTTTCTTTGCAATTAAGACTAAAAGAGTAGTCCAGATTAGGACATAAAGAGGTTAAGGGATACAGACAGAATCTTTCATAGGCAAGATCTGAACCATCACCTCCCTGGATCTTGGCCAACTATCTGCTTCACCACAAATATCTGATGATAATCATGATAAAAATTGTTACTGACAAAAAATGCTTTAAGGTTTGCTAAGCTAATAGAATCATAGCTTTAGTAATGAAAGGAGCCGTAGAACTCAATTAATCCAAATACCTCTATTTACCATAAGAGAAAACTGAGGGTCCAAGAGGTTAAAATTTGTTCAAGGTCACATAGAGAGGAGATGTCAGAGGCAGCATAAGAACCAAATGTCTGACACCAAATCTAATGCCACCAAAGATACAACAATATCATTTTACAAAATGCTCTTACAAGTTATACAAAGTGATTTCTTCACACCTCTGAGAGGTAAGGAATATATTATAATCCCCTTTTAGAGCATAACAAACTAAAGAACAGAGGGGTTATATCACCTACCACTATTACAAGGTTAGTAACTCCCAAAGTTGGGACTTGAATGCAGGTCTTTTGATTCTGAGACTACTGCTTTTTCTTCAATAACATGATCCTTCACAGGCATCCTATTAAGCTTTCAGATCTGGAAGGTCCTTGTTCTTTTTGGTTTTTTTTCCCCAAATGGAATAAGATAGAGCAGAAGGAGAAAGCATCCTCTCAATTAGCCCAGGTGAGAAGTAACTGAGAAGTTATTTTTCAAAATTTATCTTTTTATTACACAAACTTTCCTTTATCCAAGTATTTATGCTCATATTATGCCCAGTATAACAAAGGCTCCCTAAAAAAATTTAGCCCATTATGTGCTATTTCCAGAGTTTACAAGTACATTAATGATCAAATAAAGCCATTAGGCTTATACCAGCTTAGAGAGAGACTCATCTAAATATCTGCTCTGCTCTTGCAATCCCAGAGCTGCACCATAATCTTTCAATTTATTGAATAATTACTGAGTTCCCCTTGGGGCCGCTGTTGGCAACAGAATCCTGGGCTAAATGGACCATGGCTCTAACCCTGTGTGGCAATTCTTATGTTCCTAATAACTTTCTAGGAGCAGACAGAATGGTAACCACCTCTCAGGGGTAAAGTGGGGAGAGAGTGGGGGGTTTGAGGGGAACACCTAGAGAATGGTAAGCAGAGGAAAGATATACACTAACAGTCCAGAGTCAACCAAAAGATTCCAATAACCTTAACTCGTCATTTCCTATAAGGTGTGCTTCCACCGATTTTTATGAAAACAGACAAAAGCAGGTACAACATTTTTTTTTACCCTTCCAGCCAACTGTAGTTGCTATGTAGGGTTATTTGTTACCAAGGCAACAGCGTATATCTGAGTACTAATGGCCTGTCCTTTTGCCAGGCAACAAACAGTCTTGTGATGCAACTGCACCTGTCTCAGCTATGTGTTGCTATGGAGACGCTCTAGTTGCTATAGTTACCATCACGCTAATCGTCTAGCAAGGGCAGACGTACAGCAGTCTTCCCCGAAAGCCCAGCTGTTCTTCCCAGTCTCTTGCTAAAGATTGATTGTCTAGGCATGTGATGGAATGCTTCTCAACTGAGATGCCCAAGAACTTCATTATGTTATTTGAAAAGCTCACTTTGTGCTCCCTTCTTACAGAGTATTAGACTTGCGAAAGAATTTGGTAAACGGGTACACTGTAAAAAAAAAAAAAATCAACTACTGAAATTGACTTATTAATCTACACAGTTCATGACTGACATAAAGTAGCTATCAAAAGATCATTTCTCTTAATTGTAGCTTTGGTACAAACATTTCAGTAGGCACAGGAAACAAAAAGGCATTTCAAACCCAAACACCATTTTTTACACTGAATTTTTTTTAACTGCATTGTTTTTCAAACCTGTTAATTCAGTACTTAAAAAAAAAGTCAGAATGCTTTTCCTCCTCTCAAATTATATCTTTTTTAAAAATGACTTCCTTGATCTAATAGTCCTGTAACAAATAGGTACATGAGAAAGAAAATAAAAGCCTTCATTGTTCTCTGCCATTCACCTTGAAGAGGCAAACACATACACTGAGTAACCACAACAAAATTATCTCTCAAGACTACGGTTAACATGGAGACTGGATTTAAGGACAATGGCCTGAAGGCTTGCAGTTCATAATTGAGAAAACTACAGTGGGGCTAAATTGAGCTGAATTCACCTTCTTCTCCCAGTCTTGTTCTTCCAACCTAACAAAATCTGACAAACCAATCTGGTAAGGTATTTCTTTTCAAGTAACTTTTACTAGGTGGAAAGATTCGCTTCACCAATTATGCAGCCACTATTTGGACAAACCTGCCTCCACCCCAGAAGAGACAGAAAGGGTAAGATTTATTCCATAAGGCAACAGTAGATATGACCAATAACCGAACTTTTACCAGCTGTTTTGCTTACCTGCAGTTATACTTTTTAAAGATCCACAGTATTTTTACTATTATAGTCGTTTTTAAGTAGAAAAGAAAAAGCAAAAACAGAGAGCAAATTATCACATCAAAAAAAAGTTTGTTTTTCTTACCTTTGATATGCCTGAGGAGATGTGGGAGGTGTGTTAAACACATGTGAATACGGGTGGTAGGGTGTCTTTTTCAAGGCCTGTATGAGATTTTGTCTATATTCTGGGTCTATACACCACAAGGACCCTTTTCCAATACTCTGCAAAGAGAATTGAAAGAGAAAAGGTAAATTGGCTGAAGTCTGTGTAGTTAGAGCATATATTTTTAAAAGGCACCCGCTTTTTATTTGTTGACTGACAGCATTACTCTATCAGAATTCAGTTCAATCTTGTTATTTAAAACTGACTGTGGAAAATGAATAGCTATTGTTACCACGTTATATTGTTAGAATAATATCATTGTAATCTTCATACCTCACCCACCAAAGGAAAATACAAAGGGTCTTCACTGTATTTCATTGTCAACTTTGAAGACCGATACATTCTCTCTGAAAGTAGCTTAAATGAGAAGGAAAAGAAAACAGGAAAAAGAAACAGGCTAAAACATCCTAGCAACTGCTTTCTTCCTTAAAATGAAAGGAGTTAGTCCTTCAGCCACATCACATCAGAACCATTTCACCACAAAAGAAAATTAATCAGCTTGATTTCTTCAGTTTGTTCATAAGAGAACAAAAGTTTCAGCTTGGAGTGCCATTCTGATTCCTTAACCAACAGTCTCTGGAATTACCCTTCCCTAACAAACGGAAAAAATGTAGGCAGTCTCTCTAAACCCAAGCCAAAATCCAATATTTATTCTTTAGTACACAGCAATGTGCCCTTAAGAATTGTATCTTCAGAGGCCAATCTAAAAATGTAGATTTTTCTCAACTGTTTTATGAGAGCCCAGCGATTTGCTTTCAAGTTCAACATGAATTACTGACTGAGAAATTTGTGTGAACAATTTTAAAAAGGATTTTTTTCTCCCCATAAAATTCTTAGACACACAGGAAACCTGGGAGCAGCCCTGCATGGTGGTCACTGCATTAACTGCATGCTTCCAAGTGACCCAATGTACCCAAGGTATTCGGATAAGGTCATTTGTAAATATTTACTGATTTAGTGAGGAGAAAAAAAAAGTTAAATTACATAACCTTTGCTCTTCCCCAAGTACTTTAAGCCAGAGAATTCACTTTATTTTTAAAAACTATTGTAGTAAGATTAACATTTGTCTTAGAACACTTGTAAAAGGAAATAAAAACTGTTATGAAAAAAAATTAAGCAGATTAGGTGGGGATGGGAAGAAATCATACCCAGGGAAGACTCAACGTACCATGTTTTTCATTTTGATCCTTCAAACCTTGTGCTTCTCACATAATTTCACAGAACAAATAACTTAGAACTTCATTCAAAAAAGCATATAAAAATTGTCTCTCAATGAACTACTTTACAATGGTGGGATTAAATTTTTCTGGATGAGGCTATTTGGTTAAATACAGAATGTCCCCAAAGTCTTAGTGTGGTATTTAAGCTTTCATAGTTTTATAACTGTACAAAGATATTAGTGACCACATATGGGACGATGGGGGCAATACAGGGTAATGGAAATAGAAAACCTGAACTGGAGGCTCAGTCTCTTTTCTACCCCATGATCTAGGCAACTCCTGACCTTCCCAAATACCTAGTTTCCTAATCTTTAAGATAAGAATAATAACAACGGGGAATGTTTACAAAGCAGAGCTTTACAAATATCACCTCACTTGATTAACCCTGGAAGGTAGGGGCTATTATCATCATCCCCATTTTACAGCTCAGGAAACTGAGGCAGGCAGAGACCCACCCAGCTGGTAAGTGTCTGGCACTGGAAGTGAACCTGGGCCTTCCTGACCAGACACCCGGGGCTCTAGACACTGAGCCACATAGCTGCCCCCATAACAAAGATGACCTGTTTCACACGGTTGTAAACAAAACTGTAAAGAACTATAGACATGCAACTTATCACAACTTTACCATCATTATCATCACTGTCCTCAGAACTGTTTAACCCTTTCACTGTGGCCTCAAAGGGACATCAGTGCTTATGACAGACATCTGTTATGCATAAAAACATGCCTAACCATAGTCACACCACTAAAGCAAGTTGTTGTTTCTATTCTAAATATCAAATTCCCCAGTTTAACTGTTTGGGTCCTTTTTTGTTTCTTTTGTTTAAAAGCACAACAGGTTTCAATTTGAAATATGTGTAGTCTTATCTGTTTGGAAACTTTCAATTCATGCATTAATTTTCAAATCTCAAATTACTTAGGGAGCTATGATTATACTTTCCAAATACTGAGAGAACCATGGGCAAATAATCTACACTAAAATTACCAGCCTTCTCTTGTGTAGTCAGAGTAAGTATTAAAGATCTTTTTAAAGGAGGAGACAGTTTTAAAAATTCAACAAAAATGGCATTAAGGGCTAAAGGCAATAGAACTATCACTCAAAGTGTGATAAGGCAACATTTGTGCAAATGAGGCAAGTAGGAAAATTCCATCTCTGCTTCCACACCCCTCCCTCACCTCATACATTTCTATTCACCATTGGATTCTGGACATCCATACACAATCTGACTTTTAACAATGTGGGCATTTATATTATACTTTAAGGTTTTCAAAGCACTTTACAAGTATTATCTAATTTATATCCCTTAACAAACCTGGGAGGTAGGTGCTATTATTATGCTTATCCTACAGACTGAGGAACTGAGGCAGGTAGAGAGGTTAAGTGACTTGTTCAGAGTCACAGGGCAAGTAAGTATCAGAATAGTATTTCATTTGAATTCAGGTCTTTCTAATTCTAGGTCTAGTCCTATCCACTGCACCACAAAGTAAATATTTTGCAGCATGCTGGGAGATTTTTCTGGCATTAGATCATGTACATTTTAAAAATTAATGTTCAAATCCTTCTCTGATGCCTCATTGTGGCATGAAGGTAAGGCTGGGCTCTTCATGGCCAGAACCTTTAAATAGAACCCAGGTTTTTTTTTGCTGGAAAGGCTTTTAAGTAGAGCCCTGTTAAAGAGAGACTATCCAAGGACCATTCTAGTTAAGTTTGGGTAACTCCATCATAGGAATTCTGGTCATAAACTAACAATTTGTCTTTTTAGTCCCAGTAATTCATGAAGACCCTCTATTGAGGTGTGAAAGGAGTATCCATACTGATAAAGTTATGGCTGGGAAGCATTAGTGTACCACAAGTCCCCTAACTGCATTTTGTACCCTAGGGGAATAGCCACCAGGCCAAACCCTAGTCTCAGCTCTCTGACATTCACATATCAATGAATGAATTATCCTGCAACCATCAAGTATCCCCCCCTCAGTTTCAGTCATAAGACTGGAGGGCACAAACTCTAAAGTCAAACAGTCAAGGCCCCAAAGGAGCTTACATTTTAAGGGAGAGGGAACATAGGAATAGGGAGATAGAGAGATAGAGAGATAGAAAGAGAGATAGAAAGATAGATAGATAGATAGATACACACAAAACACAAAGAAAACAGATAGGAGATAACCTGGATGGTTAAGACTCTAGCAGCTGGAGGTGGGGGAGACATTCTAAGGGAGAAAGGAGAGCTCTAATTGGACCCTGAAGGACATCAAAGGTTCCAAGAAGCAGAGATAGGAAGGGAGGGCATTCCAGGCCCCAAAGCCAAACAATATAAAAAGGGAGATGGGCGATATGAGTGTCTAGTATGAGGAATAGCAAAACGGCCAGCATGGTGGGAGGGGAAGAGTGTAATGACTAACAAGGTTGGAAAGATTGGTTGGGGCTAGGTTTTTATTTAATCCTAAATGTCAAGGAGAAGGGTTTCTATATAAACCCAAAGATAATAGGGAACTACTCATTTGTTAAATAAGGGGGACAATAAAATCAAATTTGTGCTTTAGAAAAATAAGTAGCAACTGGAGTGAAGAGAGACCACTCAGGAGGCTTCTGAAACTCTCCAGGCCAGAGGGATCCTGGCCTGCAGCAGGATGCCTGGTTGTATGAGTAGAGTAGTAAAGGCAAAGAGAAAGACCCCGTGGAGGTAGAAACATTCTCTCTCCTCTCACCTCAGCTTCTGAATGAAGCCTTCCCCTATTAGACTGTAAGCTCCTTGAAGGCAAGGACTGAATTTTGCCTTTATTTGTTCCCCCAGAGCTTAGTATACAGAAGGTACTTAATGAAAAAAAAGTGAGGTGTCAAGGATGACCCTGAGTTTCAAAGCCTGGATGGCTAGAAGGATAAGCAGCGCCCTTGATAGATACATATACATAGAGATACACACACACACACACACACACACACACACACACACACACACACACACATATGTATATACACACCGACATAGATACATAGACACAAACACACACACACACAGACATATATTGTGTATATGTATATATGCATGTATGTGTGTACCTGTAGGAAACTTCAAAAAGGGGTGGGTCTAAATGAATTTTTTAATATATTGAGCTAAGATGTCTATGGGATATCCAATTTGAAATATTCATCTCACAGTGGCACTAGATCTCTGGAGAATGTATAGGGTCAGCTATATAGATCCAGAGTCATTTAACACAGAGATGATAATTAATTCCATGGAAAGTGATGAGGCCACCAAATGAGAGCCTTTGCACCACATTAAAGCAGGGAGGACGGCATTACCATAGCCTAAGCTTGGTAAAAGTCACATTGCCAAGCGAGCACCTTCCCCATTGCACAGAAAACAAAGCTAAGAAGAACTGAAGGAGCTTAATCACTCCATCAATCAACAAGTATCTACCAAGTCCTACACTAGGGCCCAATATAAATAAGTGGAGGTGATGAAATTAGGTATTAGGTATATAGATGCACATGGTGAGTGTGGATGGGACCTTAACAAATAAGAAACTAAGAAGAGCAACCAGCATAAAGAATGGCATCCAATAAATATGTGAAGAGGCCAGGTAGGTGGTGCAGTGGGTAGAGCACTGGGCCTGCTTTCAGAAAGACCTGAGTTCAAATCTAACCCCAGATATTCATTAGCAGTCTGACAGTGGGCAAGTGACTCAACCTTGCTTGCCTCAGTTTCTTCATTTGTAAAATGAGCTAGGAAAGGAAATGAGAAACCACTCCAATATCTTTGCCAAGAAAACCCCAAATGGGGTCACAGGCAGACATGACTAAAATGACTAAAGGACAACAATAACAAATATGTGAAGAAAAAGAAGATGGACTGGTTATGGGGTGAGGAGAGAATATATTTGGCAGATGGCCTATGTACTTCATGGATCCCTGTGGGAAGTCAAAATAAAGAAGACTCCCAGTATGCTGGGTGGACCCCTTGAACTGAACTTACCAGAGGCCATGAAGAAGATGTTCAGGATGCGCAGGCCTGGATGGGTTGTCATCAACAGGGCATGGGATCCATTTCAATTATATGACGGAGTCATTAGGGTATTTGAAAATGTAAGTTATACAGAGAAGCAGTGGAGAAAGGGAAGCCCTGGGTTCAGATTAGCTGACCCCGAGCAAGGCACTTTTAATATCTCTTTGGCCCTGGAAACACTAAGACTGTAAATCACTGAGAGATGCCAGAGCCAAGGAGAGAGTTTTTACTAAACAGGAGAAACATAGGGCCAGCCCAAACCAATAAATAAAACCACCATTTAAAGACAAACTCAAAGAATCCTACAAATACAGCATGTTCCCATGCCTAAGTGAACCACCTCTCAGTCTTAACAGGTGAAGATCTCTCAGTAGGGCAGAGCCACTGATATAAAGCTAACCATAAAGTGAATTTTAGTCAATCACATCCTGTCAATCAAGCAACCATTATTCAACATAGACTACACTGCAACAGGAAAAGGCTCCTAGTGGACTGAGATGGTGAGCAGGCAGTTAGAATGGAACAAGGGAACTCTCTTTGTCCTTTGTAACAAATTCAACCCATCTCAACAACTCACATACAAGGCATGGAAACTCATCTGATCACTATTGGAGATTGATCACACCAGGACTATAACACCGAGAAGTGAAGTGACAACCAAAACCTGAAAGCTAGAAAGTAGAAAATAATGGACCTCTAACCTTGGTCGTAGTTCACATGCCCCATGAGGCTACAGATCACGTTTTAGTTAAACCTGCATCTTCCCTAGTTCCTAGAAAAATGTTACGTTTAATAAATGTTTGGCTACTATTCTATTAAATAAGGCTTAGCACAGCTTAATAAATGCTTTTTTGTCGTTATGCCTCCTACAATAGGCTGCCTCTAGATTCATTCATTCAAAAAAAAAAATTAAATACCTACTATGTATGAGGCACTGGGGTTACAGAGAGAAAAAGAAAAATGTTATTCCTACCTTTAAAAGAAATTACTTTTTTTCAGGGGCAAAAGGGAGGAGGGGAATGGATTTTCTGATACAAACAATGTGATGTGGTGAGTGATGGAAGGAATGGAATGATAGAAGGTAAGTGCTCTAGGATAATTAGAAATAGGAAAGGAAAGAACATTTTCAGTTGGGGAGGGGAAGCTATTGGAGAAGAGTTAATGAAACCAAGTCACTCAATCTCTTTGTACCTCAGTGTCCCCACCTGCAAAATGAGGATACTCAAACTTTCACTACTGACAGGGTTGTCATGAGGAAAATATTTTAGAAGTCATAAAGTGTCACAGAATGTGAGTTATTATAATCACACTTCACCAGTAAGTGCTTGGTAATATACTTCAGTCTAAAAATTCTTAATCTGAAGGTTTTAAGTTTAAAAAACAAAACAAAACAAAACCCCAAACCCTAACTCCTCAGTTTATCAATTCAGTTTGCTTGAAATTGCATGTTAATTTGACTTACAATGAGAGCTATCTGTAATTGCTAAACAGTTTAGCAAATAGACTCTACCCTCAAAACATCTCACACTTCAAATTACTGAGATTCCAAAAGAGAAAATACTGACGCTGTCCATTATTCCAATGAGTTCTATGCAGTGACGGAAAGTAATCTAGAAATTGCTGATGTTTGCAATCCCATCTTCAAATATTACATTTGGTTTCATGTATCAGCTCAGAACAGCAAATGCTGCCTTTGAAAACTTTTAACACAGAAATGTACAGAAGGATGGAAAGCTCAAGTGTCTTAGGTCAGGAAAAATTATATTTAATGCACCTAAAAGGGACATCAGGAGAAGCCTAATCTGATTTTAGTTTTGTCATGAGTTGGGGGATCAGAGCGTTTACAGTAATATAAGCACCTCCCCCCAAGATTATAATGTGGGTGCTTGGATTTCTATCAGAAATGGTTATTAGTACCAGGCGATATCAAATTTTAAAGGGCTACAAAATCATAGGGAGACAGAATATTGTACATGGGGCTAGACATCAAAAGTTTGACAGGATTCCACAACTAAGGAGAAATTTTTAAAAACCTATGGGGGAAAAGACATGTTTTGAGGACACATATACATATATATAAACTCCGTAAGTGTGTATACACATAGACATCCACGTGTTTACAAAGATATCAATACAAATGTCTTACATATACACATCATCTGAGAAAAATCTCAGAGAACATTTAATCCAACTATCTTATTTTACAATTAGATGAACAGAGTGTTACAGTGAAAGAGGAAGTGATCTGCCCGAGTCACACATCATGGTCAAGGCACACATGGAACCAAAATCCAATTCCTTAACTAGTAAGGCATCAAAACACTGAAGGGAATCCAGAAAACAACAACAACAACAACAACAACAACAACAACAACAACAACAACAACAAAAACACCTATAAAATGAGAAACAAATGAGGAAGAATAGATACTTTAGCAAAAAAAAAAAAAAAAAAGACAGCTCTAAAAATTCCCTAGTAATCCTACGAGGAAAGAAGTGACTAAAGTACCTTAAAGAACCCAACGGGCCTCCTCTTCCAGTCTGAGATGAGCTCACTGACCACAACTTCAAAAGCTCATCAAGATTAGAAAAAATTATTCTGGGCACCCAGAAACACACTTTAGGGTTCTAGCTCCCAGGAGCAAGAACCACATTCCCAAAGCATCTAAAGCCTTAGAGCCAGGCCCCAAGATCAAGTAGCTGTAGGAACCAAAAGAATTGGCCTGAGATTCTAAAAGTAATACCGAGATATGGTCTGAACACTATCAGGGCTTAGAAAGCAATGGATAAGAGGGAATTTGGGGTTGAAAAGCCAGAGCAGAGATAAACTGGTTCTTTTGGGACTGGTAATGAGCAAGTTGAGCTAAGGACACACTACAGATATGAATGCTGGAACATACCACACACCTATCTATGTTGGTCTACATTCATGGATGGCCAATAAAAATGGGTGGACCGGGTCAACTTCTAGCTCTGCTACATACATAATCTGGGACAAGTTATTTCACTTCATCGGGAAAAAAAAGGCGGGGGTGGGGGGTGGGGGGCTGGACTAGAGAATTTCTAGTGGCCACATTTGGCCTTGAAGCTACAGATTCCCCACCCTTGAACTAGATGAACTCTGACATTCCTTCCAGTTCCAACTCTATGACCCTACATCTTTCCATCATATGTGATTCTTGTTAACGTATTTCTTGGTCTTTATAGTAAACCTCAAAGTATTAGAAGCATTCCTTAGTTCTCTGAATAAACGTAGTGTTCCAAAAAATCTTAATACAGTTTGAAACTGTTTCAAATTTTAGTAGTTTCAAACTGGGATACCAAATCGTAGATTTAAAGTTGGAAGAGGCCATTGAATCTAACTTCTTCATTTTACAGATGAGAAACTGATGCTGAAAAGGTTAAGTGTCTTATCTAGTCCAGGATCACCCAGCTAGTAAATGTTGGATTTGAATGAAGGTCTTCCTGACTCCAAACCCACTGTCATTACATTGTGTTCTGCACTGGTGCATGAGTGCCCCCACTGATGGGATCTAAGACCCATTGATCATGGAAGCATGGAAGCAAGAAAATTTCTTTGGGGAATTCCTAGGCTTATGAAGGGAGGGAGAAGAGATGAGAAGTGCTAGGAAAAAAAAAAAGACTCATAAAACAAAGGCTCAATGATTGATTCTAAAGAATTTTGTTTTCCAAGTTCCCCTTTGTTCATTTTCCATGGGATAACAGACAATCACTCCAGAAATTGGGGCGGGGGAGGGAGGAGAGAAAAGAGAGTTTGAAGGAAAGGATTTGTGAGCATCAGATAAGAACATCTAAAAATGTTCTTCCTGACTATTTCCAGTGTTCAGAATGTTCTGATTTATTCTAAATGCAGACTTAGGTAGAAAAAAAATTATTTTTAAAGAATTGCATGCCTGCTTAGTTATGAATCTTTATCTCCTGTGGTGGTATGTTTGTGTCTCCACAAACTGATTGATGCCATCACCAATCAAATACAATCACATCAATATTATAAAAATGAACAATTTTGAAGGTTTTTATAAACTTAGGAAGAACGAAATAGGCAGAACCAGGAGACCCATAAGAACAACACAATAAGAACAAACAATTTTGAAAGCTGTGAGAACTATGATCAATACAGTGACCATTCATGAATCTTAAGTATCAAGGATACAACATACTATCTCCGAGTGAGATGATGAACTAGTAGGGTGTAAAAATGGATATATTTTTGTGTACAGTCTTTGAGGGAATTTATTTTGCTTGACTATGCATATGTGTTACAAGGGATTTCTTTTTTTTTTTTTTAATGAGGCAGAGACTGGGAGGGAGGAAAAAAATAAGATTTCTGTAATTTTTTTCGAAATAAAAGAGATCGGGGGAGGGTTAGATGTGGAACACCACATGCCATTACCGTCAGGTAAAGTTATGGCATTATTAATAGATTTACTTAATTGTTTTGCTTTGTTACAGTAGACCCCTCAAAGCCTGAGAATAATCCATAACTGTAATGTAAAAGGTAAATACATCAATAAAAATTTAAAAGTGGGGGAGGGGAAATCCTCCACTTGGATTATGCTGGTCTCCTGTGGCACTGGTCTCCTAGGCAACAGGAGCTGTACAGGAGTGGTAAGGACTTATATAGGGTGTCTCCCAAAGTCTTAGTGCAGTTTTAAGCTTTAATAACCTAAAATAAGTTATTTTAAGGTAAAATACCTTGAAAATAAACTACTAAAGCTTAAAACTGCAATGAGACTTAAGGGACACCTTGTACACACACACAAAAAAAGTCCCATTAACAGCCAAGGAATATTTCAATCTCACTAACATATTAATATATCCTCTAAATGTTAGCTGTAGAAATCCCTACTTTTACAATACACATTATTTTACATGTCTTTTTTTTTTTTTTGGAGGGCAACTGGGCTTAAGTGACTTGCCTACGGTCAAACAGCTTGTTTTTTGTGTGTGTGTGTTAAGTGTCTGAGGCCAGATTTGAATTCAGGTCCTCCTGATTCCAGCCTGGTGTTCAGAAGTTTTTTAAAGACAGTACAAATTGTTTATATAGCTATAAAGATAGACACTATCTTTGCCACATAAGATCTATGTGACTCAGGGCAAATGACTTCACCTCTCAATGTTCTAGATGGTAATGTATAATTCAAAGAAGGAAGATACTTGTGGGCCAGATACCGATTTAGAAAAACCACAAATTAACATTATGTATGTTGGCCTGTATTTTTATTTATTTTGTTAAACATTTCCCAGTTATATTTTAATCTGGTTCTAGCCAGATGTTTTTGGCACATCTTTTCTAATCAACTTGCAAGGAATATAAATTGTACTGAAGATTCCACAGTGGTAGAGAGGTATTTCCTCACTATGGACTTTCCCATACCACTGAAATGATAGGTCTGTTCCCTATCACCATCCACAAAGACAGAAATCATTAGTAAATGTTCTGTATGTACACCGTGCAACAACTGGGTCCTTATGACACTTTCATACAATTTTTTCCTTAAGTATATTTCCTAAGTTTCTAAGGAACTTGGTAATAAGAAAGCTGTTATGCCTTGGGCACCTTTCTCCAGTTACTACCAAAAGTTCCCATTATTTCTGGTACTTTGGTACAAAAGCATTTGGAACTTTTGGTTCCTGAAACACTTAATCTCTAAGATCATGACAGTTTATTTCATAACCCTTGTGGGACAGCCACTATTTTCTTCATATCAACAACAACAACAAATCACAGAATCTCAGCAATGGAAAAGACCTTAAGAGATCATCCTCTAAGATCCATACTTGAGCAGAAATCCCCTCCAGTCTCCACTTAAAAAAGAATCATACTGTTTGTCCATATAAACCATCCTACCTTGGGGCTACAGTCCTAAAATACTGTCTAAAATCAAAAAGCCTCTGGAAACAAGCACCAAAAACCACTCACATTTCTATACTGCTTGTAGGATTTAAGAAAATATATACTGATGGCTTCCTCTTTCCTTCTTAGCCATTCCTCAGCCAGTCTCTTCCCACAGGCTCCCTTCCCTCCAACTCCCACACTCTCGCGTACCTGCTCTACTTTAATTTCTTGGAATTTACTTAAATCAATATTTTCTTGTTCATTTCTCCTTTCTATTTCCCTATCTGGTTAAAGATGTGGTCTAAAAATCTCTCCTACCCGCCAACTTCCTCTTTTGAGGGACTTCCTTTCACTCCACTCAAGCTCCAAGAAGTTTTTCTTTGCTTTTTTCTCATGATCACTTTTCCGTCTATTCCAAATTTTACATCCTGATTCTCAGGCTACACCTTGACTTGTTCCTTCTGAATTTTCTCTGCATCTTTCATGTAGATAAAGCTTCTAAAGGGGCAATCTTGAGTTTCTTCTTCTATCCAATAACGATGTAATTTCTATTGCACAAGATGTACCCATTCTTCTTTTATTGGGGGGGGGGGTGTCAGAAGGTGATGCTATGCTGGTCATCTTAGAAATATTCATTTGTAAGAGAAGCCACATCAGAAGGAAGAATTATTTTTGGCAGGAGTGACTCTGTGTCACAAATAAGTGTGGCTAATCCTACGTCCTGCCCTTAATGCATTCGATTTCCAATTCTAAGTTCACATTATTCTAGCTCTGGTGTTATGCCACTCTATACCAATATGGGTGCTGCTTGCCCTTGAGGACTGATGCACATCCTCCCCTTGGGTACAATGCTATTCAGGAAGGTACAACTCATTCCCAAAGCAGGTAGACAGAGTGTGAAAATTCTACTCAGATGAAGCCCATTATAAAGTCTATGCCAGCTACTGCAAACATAAACTTTTTATCAAGTGAGAACATTCCCTAGTGGCAGCCTGTCCATTTCCTTTCATTTCTCCTTTTCTTATAAAGCAAGACATCTCTCAACTTTCTAGGCCTTCCATTTCAGATTTTCCCTACATTGTTTTTAATCATATTTTCTCACTCCCTCTCTTATTGATACAATAATAGCATCAAGTATTTAAAGAACTATTTGAATTTTGCCAAGCACTTTAAAAATATTATCTTATTTTAGCCTCACAATAACCTGTAGGTGTTATTATTACCTTCAGTTTATAGAGGAAGAAACTGAAGAGACAAAGATTAAGTAACCTACCCACAGTTATACAGCTAGTCTGAGGTCTGGATTTGAACTCAGGTCTTCCTGACTCCAGATCCAGAACTCTATTATGTTACCTAACTGCCTATATAACTTATTATCCCTATGCTATTCTCCCATGTAATTAGAGTTTAAAGAATGGAGCTTGTTTTTTAAATGGAAGTTATCGATAGATTTTCTCAACACGTGTTGTCTAAATTCAAAAGTTCTAGATCATTTAAAAAAATTTATTTACTTTTAGTTTATAACATTCAGTCCCACAATCCCTTGAGTTTCAAATTCTCTCCCTTCTCCATGGCAGCATGTAATCAAATACAGGTTCTAAAAATACCTTCACCTTAAACATTAGTCAAGTTGTAAAGAAGGATTTTGACCAATGGAGTGAACAATGAGAAAGAAGGTACAAAACAAATCACAAGAGAGGGTAAGTAGTTTGCTTCGACCTGCATTCAGACTCTATAGTTCTTCCTCTGGATGTGGATATCCCTTTCCATCATGAGTCTTCTGGAATTGTCTCCTAACCTTGCATTGCTGAGAGGAGCCTAGTCTGTCAAAGTTACTCATCACAGATACAATGTCTCTACAATTGTGTACAAAGTTCTCCTGGTTCTGTTCTCCTCATTCAGCATCAGTTTTTATCAGTCTCTCCAGGTTATTATGAAGTCTGTCTGTTCCTCATTTCTTGTAGCACAATAGTATTCCATTATATTCATATACCATAACTTGTTTAGCCATTCCCCAATTGATGATCGTGCTACCACAAAAAGAGATGCTATAAATATCTTTGTACATACAGGTCCTTTTCCCACTTCCATGATCTCTTTGAGATACAGCCCTAAAAGTGGTATTGCTGGGTCAAAGGGTATGAACTTTTAAAATAGCTCTTTGGGCATAATTCCAGATTCCTCTCCAGAATGGATGCATTAGTTCACAACTTTACCAACAACGCATTAGTGTTTCAATTTTTCCACATCCTCTCCAGCATTTATAATTATCCTGTTTTGTCATCTTAACCAATCTAACCAGTGAGATGTGGTACCTCAGAGTTGTTTTGATTTCCATTTCTCTAATTGATAGTGATTTACAGCATTTTTATAAGCTTATAGATATCTTTCATTTCTTCCTTTGAAAACTGCCTATTCCTATATGACCATTTATCAATTGGGGAATGACTTGTATCTTTATAAACTTGAGTCAGTTCTCTCTATATTTTAGAAATGAAGCCTTTATCAGAGATACTGCCTGTAAAAATTCTTTCCCAATTTTCCACACCCTCCTAATCTTGGCTTTATTTGTACAGAAACTTTTCAATTTAATGTAATCAAAATTATCTATTTTGCATTTCATAATGCTCTCTAACTCTTGTCTGGTCATAAAATCTTCCCTTCTCCACAAATCTGACAGGTAAACTACTCTTTGCTCTCCCAGACTGCTTCCAGTATCAGCCTTTATACCTAGATTGTGCCTCATTTATCTAGACCACTTTCTTGTACTATTTCCTACATTATAAAATTTAGGGTCTTTGAATTTGTCATATTCTTCTGGGGGATTATTTCAAAACATGGCTTCTTCAAGGTTAAGTCACTTACATAGAGTTCATTTATTGTAGCCTTTAACTTCTTTTCTGCCAAATTTTCCTCCACTTCAGTGTTTTCTTATTTATCCAAATTCATTATTCTCTGAGGGCTTATACTTCTTGGAGTCATTCTTTATCACGTACTCAGTTTCATTTTGTTTTTTATTACTCTTGGTTGCTTTCTTTTTTAATACTGTATTTAGAGCTCTGATATCTAACCTATATTCATTCCTAATTTTTTTTCTGTTTTCTCTTTTGAACTATTTTGCAATTTCTTACTAATGTTCCATGACAGAGACTTAACTAGATTTCCTCTTATTTAGTAATACAATTCCTTTTCCTTAATGTTATAATAATTGTTCAAAATACATGTTTTCTCTTTAAGATTTTACTCATTCACGGGGCGGCTAGGTGGCGCAATGAGTAGAGTGCCAGCCCTGAAGTCAGAAGGACCTGAGTTCGGATTCGGCCTCAGACACTTAATGCACACACAAACAAAAACCTAGCCTGTGACCTTGGGCAAGTTACTTAACCCCAATTGCCCTCCAAAAAGCAAAAAAAGAAAAAAAAAGAAAAAAAAGATTTTACTCATTCTTCATTCCATTTTTTATGATCATCTCTGTTGGTTTATCTCTTGATGAGCTAGATTTTTATTCAAGGTCTTGACATCAATCCTTCTCAGTCTCGGGTCTTTCCCATTCCACTGTTACAAAAATATCTTGAGGCTGGAGTACTGGGCAGCTTCTGTCTCCTCAACTGGTAGATTTTGGGAAGAAAACTGGCTTAGCCCCTGTCCCTCTCCTGAATTATCTCCAGGGACAGAGGACTGATCCCACCTGGTTTTCCAGGTCCCTTTCACTTAGACCTAAATGCTCATTCCCTTCTAGGAGGTAGCAAAAAAGCCACCTGAGCATTTTTCATCCTGCCTGTGTCTTTGACCCCTCTTCCCCTCCAAACACTGTCCCTTTCCTTCCAAAGGCTGGGGAAAAGCAGTGTCTGCCCCCTCTTATGGGGATTGTTGGGGTTCCGGTTTATGGAGGGTCCTAAGTGACAGACCTCCAAGTTTTCTTTTACTTACTGGGGCATGTGCATGGAGTTAGATGGACACAGGGATGATGAGTGACAGTTTTAAGTATTCAAGTTCTCCAATGTTAATTCATGAGATTTTACCTTATATACAGATTGTCTTATTTTCAATCAATCAATAAACCAGGCACTACTAAGTGCTGGGGATAAAAAGAAAGGCAAGAAACAGTCCCAGCCTTCAAGGAGCTTATAATCTAATGCAGATCTTGTCATTGTAATTAACATGCATCTAGGACATAATTCCCTTCTTTTGAGGTTGGGGGTTGAAAAAGTTTGTGGAAAGCAACTATTCCACCATCTTGTTGGTCCCATGATCCCATTTTTTGTTGGTTTGTTTTTGTTTGGGTTTTTTGTTTGTTTTTTGCTTTTTGCAAGGGGGAAGGCAGGGCAATTGGGGTTAAGTGACTTGCCCAAGGTCACACAGCTAGTATGTGTTAAGTGTCTGAGGCCACATTTGATCTCAAGTCCTCCTGACTCCAGGGCCGGTGCTCTATTCACTGTGCCACCTAGCCGCCCCCATGATCCCATTTTTAAGTTTTACAAAGCATCTTCTTCAGCAGCAGATTAATGATTGCCCTTATTGGTTTAAAAAGAGAGAGAGAGAAAAAATTGACACTTGGGCAAGTTAGCTAGCACATTCAGTGTCACTCAGCTAGTAAGTATTAGACCCAGGACTCAAAACTTGAGGCAGAAACCCAGGTCTTTTAATTGCCTTAACAGTGCTATTCCTATCATAACAAGCTGGCAATACCTTACAGAAGAAATCCCCTCTCCATTACTCAGCTGCTGCTGGTGAACAGCCTGTAAATCATCCTGACTCTTTCATCTTCCCCTTCTCTTCAGCTGCCTAACCCCTTAGAGGCCTCATTTCTTCTTTAGCATCTCCAAAAGAGGAAGAAAAAGGCTGGTGACCCTTAAGCTTTCTCAGTCTTGCTGGTGGCTAGCACATCTGGTAAACAGTATGCAGAAACTGGAGCTTTGAGTGACAACTCTTCAATAGATTTTAACCTCCTCAAGGGCAGGGAATGTCTTTTACCTCTTTTCCTAACCCCAGCATTTAACACAGTGTTCCAGAACACAGTAGGCATTTAATAAATGCTTAGTGATTGAGCAAACTATTCTACCTGTATTCATACTGAGAGTTTTTTTTCTTCTAGACTTAAAAACCATAATCATACTAAAATATCTCTCACACACACGGTTTCAGGGTGAAATTCAGAACAAAAATGAAACAAGGATGTTTTGAGCACTGCTTTTATTCACTAGGTTCCTGTGACAGTCCAAAGTTTCTTTCAAGACTCTGCTCTTAGTAGGTCTCCATATTCTAACTTCTTCCCAGGAAAGAAAGTAGAAATGTAACCAATTATGTATTTATCTAAAACCTCATCGAAGACCAATGGCAATCTGGGCAGGATGACAAATTGTGTTGATATACCAAGCTGTGAAAAAGCAATTTCAAGAGTCCTCTGTACCTGGGAAACAAAAAAGGCTAATCATTTTATATACTTTAAAGGATGACTTCCCAAATGCTCAAATAGGATAAGGATGTAGTATTTGATTTTTTAAAAATTCCTAGGAAAAGTGAAAAGCAGTCTAGCAGAAATCAGGTTCAGATTGAATCCTCACACCATATACTAACATTAGTTCCAACTGGATACGTGATTTAAGCATAAAAAGGTCATATTATAAACAAATGAGAGGAGCAAAGAAGAAAGTATCTTTCAAATATAGAAAAAGGGAAGAGTTCAAGGCCAGAAAAAGAGAGAGAATTACAGAAGACAAAATAAACACTTTTGATTACAAAAAATATAAAAAGTTTTTGACAAAACCAATACTTCTGAGATTAAAAGGGAAACAAGTGAGGGGAAATAGGGAATCTTTTATCTGACAAAGGTGTCATTTCCAAGATAAATACATGGAAGAAGCGATGCAAGTTTTTAAGAATAAGAGCCATTCCCCAATTGATAAACATATAAGGCTGTGAACAGGCAATTAGTTCTCAAAGGAAGAAGTCCAAGCTATCAATAACCATATACAACTGCTCCAAATCACTAACAATTAGAGAAATGAAAACTGAAGCAACTCTACATCATACCCATCAAATTGGCAAAGTTGACAAAAAGATAAAAAGATGAATGTTAGAAGCACTGCAAGAAAATGACATATTAACATTAACTGGAGGTATATGAATTGGCCCAGTCATTGTTGAAAGCAATTTGGAACTATGTTTCCCAAATTACTGAATTGTACATACCCCTTTAGCACAGTGATAGCAATACTAGGTCTATGCCCCAAAGAAAAAAAAATTCACATATGTACATAAAATTTATAGCAGATCTTTTCTGTGGTGGTAAAGAATTAGTAACCAAGAGATTCCTGCTAATGGGGGGGGGGGGGGAACACCCAACAGTAAGCAATGTATGGCATATGAATGCAACAGAATCCTACTGTGCTGTAAGATATGATGAAGGGGGCAGTTCCAGAAAAACCCAGGAAGATCTCTATGAATTGATTCATAATGAAGTGAGCACAACATGAATAACAACTTTATAGTGTCACAATAATAGTATAAAAACTAAATTAGAGGGGTGTGCTAGGATTCTACAAAGGGGCCTTTAGGGACTATTCTGGGCTGCCCCCCCCAAGGACAAGTAATTATGACATCTAATCATTATGCAGGGTCTTTCCATAGCCCTTGTATACTTTACACTTTTAATAAACTTAAATCGTTTCAAGGTTTTTTGATCACAAGACCTGAAATAACTCTCAATACAACTACGAAATAAAGTTCTGCTAAATTTGGATAACATTTGTTTTAAAATGTCGTCCCTAGATTTTTTTTCCTGTCATCCCCCATACAAAAGAACTTTAAGAAGATCTTATATATAGGAATCCTACAGCACACTAGCAACAGCAAAGCAGAGTAAATATAGAACTGGTCTTGGAGTCTGTCAGAATCCTGGATTCAAGTCTCGCCCCCATTACATACTATGTGTGACCTTGGGCCAATCAAATTGCAGAGAAGGGTCAGATGTACATTGGCAGCAATAATTTTGTTACCAAAGCTCCCTATGCCTATGAGATAACAGGTTGAGTCCCTATGCCTTCTACCACATTAACTTTCTTTTCAACAATAAGAACATAAACTATATATTCTACAATTCTTGTAACTTAAGGCCATCAAATTTGAGGAAAACTCCACTGCTTATCACCAGGAAGATGTTAGATTGTTTCTATAATGCTGACAACCCAAGTGATTTATGATTAAAAAATTTGGAACAAAAAATGCGATTGTAAGAGCAAAAACCATGTAACAGAAAGATGGAGAAACCTGAAATCATTAGACCTGGTTGGGATCAAATACCAGTTCAAGAAAATAAGGATGTTATCAGGAACAGTGGTTGGCACACAGTAGGCACCTGATACATGGTTGCTGAAAGAAAGAATCTCTCATTAGATTACTATGAGACTCAAAGAGGGAAAGTGAAAGCATGTCACTGTGAATTTTAAATCATTATGCAAATGTAATCCTATGGTGAAGAACACAGGGCCTAAAATCTGCTGCAATATTACTATTAACTACTATTTAGCCCATGAATCACAGTTGTATCTTTTTTTTTTAAACAAAGGTGACCATCACACCTCAGAGGGTCGTCAGGATAAAAGTTCTTTGCAAACCCTCAAGTGTTATACCAAACAAGAGCTTGTTATAATTATCCAGACACTACATACATGGAGTCCCCAGTAAGGAACAGCTAACGGATTCATCACTGAGTTTTAAAGCAGAAAGAAGAATGGATTTGTCATCAGAGGAGTTAGATTCAAATTCTAGCTCTTCTTAACTTTCTGTGAGTTATTACTACCTGTCTGACCTTTAGCAAACTGCTTAATGTTTCTGGGCCTCAGTTTCCTCATCTGTAAAATTAAGGTTTAGACTAGATTACTTCTAAATCTATGATTCTATAACCTAGCAACTCTCCATATCTTGCATTGATTGGAATGTGGTCTATTACTTAGATGGGGAAGGGGGGGGGGAAACAGATTCAGTTTTATGATTTCTAATATCCTTTATACCTCTTACATTCTATGACCAACATTTTATAGAAGGAAAGATATAGACAGGTATATCTAGATGAAAGAGGCAGCTGGGTGGCATAGCGGTTGGAGTACTAGCCCTGGAGTCAGGGTGATTTGAATTAAAATCTGGCTTATAAAGTTACTAGCAGTATGACCCTGGGCAAGTCACTTAAATCCATTTGCCAGTTTTCCTCATCCATAAAGTGAACTGGAGAAGGAAATGGCCAACCACTCCAGTATTCTCACCAAATAGACTCCAAATGGGGTCACAGAGTCAGACACAACTAATCATTAAAAAAAATACACACACACGCATAATATGTAGTATACATACACACATACATATATAATAGAAAATACAATCTCTTTATTACTTGGCTGCCTTATTATAATTGATAACAGTTTTCTATTCTACTTGTCACACATTATTTGTAAATGGCCTGAAATGATCCTACACATTGGGCACATTTGACTTTGATGTGCTAATCATTTCTGTGGTAAAACCATGTTAAAAACCCGTGAAGGCATACAGAAGTGGGCACACAAGTGTGCCAAAAGGTCTTTAAACTACTCTGTACAAATCTAAGCTGTGAGCTATGCTCTGGGCTTAACAACTTAACACTTTATGTGCTCTCTTTCTTGTATAAAAAGGATGTTCTAGTGTACATTGTCCTCTGGAGAAGCGGTCATTTTCCCAGGATGAATGATCAGATCTGTACCTATTACCTCACCCCACTTCCTGGACTACTGGTAAACCACTGGAGGATGGAGAGGCAGGAAGAGAGAGATCCAAGGTTTGTCCAAAAGGGAACTTAAAACCAGTTCTTCCTGACTCCAACACCAACTCTCCATCCATTATCCTGGTCAATACTAGAAGCCTCTTTCCAAGTTCAGACACAGGTCCTCTTATGAATAATTTTGATAAGAAATTGAGGTTATTTATCCCCTTATCACATCCCCCCCTCTCCCCCGCTGAAACACATGCATCCTGGGGGTAGAGGTGGGAGAAGGAAAGTAGACAACGGTTATTAGCTTTCAAGTTGTGTGTAGATAATTTCACTATGATGGAGAATTTCAGAAAAGCCTAACAAATATGAAGCCTGATACTTCTGGAGGGGTAGAAAGGGCCATCTTCTCCTGACCTCCTACCCCAAGAATGTTCACGGCTTCAGGATGAAAATGTGATAAAAGGGGCAAATTACCACAAGTTCTTCCTGAAACAGTAGTCATTGGGCTTCAATAACACTAGACTACACAAGAAGGAAACCTAAATTTTGTTGTCTGTTGTTGTTTTTTTTAATGAACAAGAAACCACAAACTGAAGGCCCACCTAGGGATCCTGGATGCTTCTCAGTTTATCTGCACTGAGATGATAACTAACAAGAAAGTAAAAGGCGAGGAAAGGCTGGTGCTTGACAATTCAAAGAGGCTCAGTCAAGTTTACTACAAACTCGATTAAAAACTGACAGGCAGACAGAGTACTATACTAATGAATGAAAGAGAGCTGCCCAAGAAGCACTCTGCCAAGGGTTAAGAGTTACCTTATTATAATGCATAGAAAAGAAATCCCTGGATTAACTAACACTTTACACAGCCCATTTCATCTGACAGTCTGAAAGCACTTTATAAATACCATCTCATTAATCCTCAACTACATCCCTGGGAAGGAAACAGGCAGCCAATAGTATCCCCATTTCTCTACCAGAGAAAACATGGCAAAGAGAGTTAAATGAGTCGCCTGTGAACACCCAGTGATTCACAGGCCGAATCTCAAATTGTTTCCCAAACGCTCTAAATTCTTGATTATCTGTGCACAGATTTACCCCCATCAAATTGCTATTCCTTGACTGGCTTTCTCCCATTGTTCAATACATTCCCCAGTTATCTACTCCTTACAATCAAGTCCTTCCCCAGCCCCCACTGTTGGATGCTCAGGCTTTGCAACCTAACTCTATGAATACATCTGAGCTAAACATAACTGGAAAGGTAAATCTCCAGCCACATTTAAATTATTACTGGATAACTGATGACACTGGGTGACTGGCTCTACGACTTTCCTCCACTGGTGAAGGGTAGAGAGTCCAAGATAAAAACATTTTGTTTTCAAAAGTGAATTCCCATCTAAATACTTATTTCTGGTGAAAATCTTGACCAGGTGGAAACCTTTCACTTTAAAAAACTTTTTCATATCCTATTGGCAACATCTGTATTTAGGTTGCTGAGACTTCAACTCTGTCTACAAAGATATTCACAGCAGCTTCAATGGGAAAGCAAGGCTTTGCTGGAAATGTTTGTAAATAGGCTTTTGGATGGTCTGGCCAGCTCAGACATCTGCCAAAAGCATTGGACAAAAATAGTTAAGAGCCCGGACAATCTGTAAACGACCTTCCCAGAGCATGCATCCTCCCTGCTCTCAGATGTGGGCCAGTGCTGCTGAATGCAATCAGCCACACATCACAGACCCTTTCGTTTTTTCTCCTACCACCTATTAAGGTGGCACAGTATTTTCTGTAATAATCTGTATCCTGAAAATAATAATTCTGAAAAGGAATATGGAAATAGAGGTTTCTAGGTTAGGAGGCCTTTCCCCAACAGGAGTCAGTTCATCCACCTAAAAGGGCTGAAAATAGCTTTACTAGTTAGCTGTCTCTTTGCTCACCTATGAAATACACACTACTACTAATGCTAGGACTGAGGTCACTGCAGGACCACTATATCAATTACTGGGGGAAAGGTCTTGTAGCTTGTGGCATTCTCATATCTCAAGGAGGAAGTGATTTACCTTTCTAAACAGTTACAGGCCCTATTTTCGGCCTGAGTCTCCCTCTAGTAGGTCCAGAAGGCCGACCTTGCAACTGTTTCACAAACAATTCCTCTATAATAGAAGTTCCACTTAACATTTTCTTCCCTGGGCGCTAGCCCTTTTTGGTAGCTTACATACTCGATCCTCAATGATAGTGGAGGCAAGTGGCTCAGTCGCAGTGTCCAAAACCAAAAGGAAAAAAAAGAAAAGAAAAGGCAAGAAAGAGAAGAAAAGAAACCCAAGCGCACAGTGACCATTGGAGTTTTGTTGACTCAGCGGTGCGGCACCCAGGGGTCACCAAGGGCAGGGAGCTTTTCAGAGATACAAAGAGGACTTGTGCTATGATGAACACTGCTCTGAAAGGCGAGCTCTGTTCTATTCATTCTCAAAGATAGCACAGCAAAGAAAGACTCACTTTCCCTTTTGGAAAAATCTCTCTCTCTCTCTCTCTCTCTCTCTCTCTCTCTCTCTCTCTCTCTCTCTCTCCCTCTCTCATCTACCATCCACCATCAACGGAAAAGCAGTTGTGAAAAGCTTAGCAATGAAGAGAGTCTTGCTTGGTTGTTGAGTTTGGTTGGGTTTTTGTCTTCTTTTTGTTTTGAAATTCAAACAGAAAAGGCTACCCAGATATCAATATTTAAAACTTCCATCTTGGCTTTAAATATTCCTTTTTTCAAGGGGGGTGGGGGGAACTCCTAACCTCACAAGTTCTCCCAGTCAGTTACCCTCCAGTTATTGGCACTGGCCACAAGATAAAGGTTCCTCCAACTAAATCTTCTAAGCATGGGGCAACCGTTACAAAAGCTTTTGCATTCTGCATCGTATAAAGAAACTGAGTTGATTATTCTGAGAATTTCATTTGTTTGGTCCGTGGTAGCCAGAGAATTTAAGAGATTCAACAACATAGGCAAACCAATTTCTCTACAATTATAGTACACCAGAAGAGGGGTGGATGTGGGGCTAAGGGGTGGGAGAGGTGCTTGGAAAGGGAAGAAAAACAATACCACCAACAGTATAGCTGCAAACCCTGAAAGAGAAAAAAATATTTATTCAAAAAGGGAAATACCCTATAAATGCAATAGAGTAGGCATAAAGGAGGCACTTCAATACTTGTGAAATCTAGAATAATGGATAAGGGTAGAGATCTTGAATGTTGCAGTCTTGAAGGGATCCCATAGAGTTCATCTAGTCCAACTCTGAAATTTTACAATGGGGAAACTAAGGCCAAGAAGGAGCAAATGACTTGCCCAAGATCACACAGTAAATCAATGACAAAAACCATGACTAGGACCTAGGGGATCAAGGACCCTTGGTCTAATACAAGAATACTTGTTACTTCTCTTGTGTACAACTCTATGAAGGCAATGCCAATAATTGCTATTTTAAGACCCCTTTCTTAAAACCCCTGGAAGAACACATGAAGATTACAAGCAGCATTCAGTAATTTAGATGGAGGGTTTCCAAACTTGTAAAATCAGCTTCCAACATCATGAATTGAAACTTTGTGCCTATTCAAAATACTTCCATATATAGTTAATGATAAAGATCGAGTAAGAATTTAGCTATAACGACCTTAGCATCATAAATAACATTTCCATGAATGTAAAGACCTAACAGCCACCCCACCCCCCCATCCTGAGGACCATTATTTACTATGGTTATTTTGTACCAGGTCAGAAAGGCCTACAGTTAAAAGTTAAAAGCCTAAAAAAGATATATGGAATGTTTCACAAAGAAAAATCGTCTTCAACAAACTAAATCCAAAAACTGAAATGAGGATTCCCTCCTCCCCTCCCCCCCAAAAAAGTCAAATGCAAAGACTTTTTAAAACAGGCAACATGGAAGGGAGGACAAAGGGTTGGGTCTTGGAGTCAGGGAGACATATTCAAACGATGCCTCTACTGTGTTGATTATGGGCAAGGCTCTTAATCTCAGTAACTACAGGAGAGCTGCTTATGTGCATTGTTAGAGGGAATATCCACACCAGGAGTTCTTCATATCATCTAATTACAGGTCTGGACCAAAAAAAATCAATGTTTTAAGATAAACCCAAGGGGGGCGGGGGGTGGCGGCAGCGGCAGAAGCACACGGTTGATTTTTTTTCCCTCTTCCTCAAGGCCAACAACCAGGTTTAGGATTCAGAAAATATAAAAGGTAAAGTATATAAACTTAGAAAGGGGGATGGATTCCAATACCTGCTCTGCCACTTAGTGACCCTGGGCACATCACTCAGTGTCTCTGTTACTTTATCTGTAAAATGAGGGGGCTGCACTAGATGGCCTCTGGGTTCCTTTCTGCTCTAGAGCTTTGAATGTAGCACTGTACTTTGCCCATAATGTAAACATGGCACTTAATACTTTTTGCTGAATTTTATTCTAACAAGTTAAATGGGAACCTTGGATGACCAATTCTTTATTCCTCAAATAGTAATAGCTACCATTACATAGAGCTTTTAAGCTTCACAACAAGCATCTACCTTAGCTCATCTGATGCTCAAAATGCCCTGCTGAAGTAGGTGCTAGCAATGTCCCCAGTTTATAGAAGAGGAAATTTAGGTTAAAAGAAGTTTAAGTGAGGTACCCAGGTTGTTGTTGTTATTGTTCTTCCTTCATTCTCAAAGAGGACCATGACATTAGGGAGCCCTGACTGGCTCAGGGTACCCACATTCACACAAAGGAGTTAGGCAGGATTCGAAACTGGGTCTTCCTGACTCCAAGTCCAGTACCCCAAGTAACCTTCAATCAAAATTCCTTCAGTAATATCTCAATAAACCACAACCTTAAACCCAAAGACTGACTGAAGATTCAATAAAGGTTTAAATACAATTCAGTGAAGGTTTAACAAAAGGAATAGATGGTTGGAAGTGAAGCTGGGGAGTTTGGGGCTATTTAAAGGGCTTAAACCCTTCTGAAAATTGTTCATCAATCAAGTGTATGGACCGAGAGAGAGAGAAGGTAAGCAGAAGGCTTTTTTTTCTTTGGGAATATATTAATAGATCCAGTTCAAATACCTGTCAGTCAATATTTTGTATACCAATTTACCTAAACTAATATGAAATTTGAAAATGGACAATGGCCAAAAGGGTTAGAATACTTTCACTGAGCCCAAATCTAAGACTCAGATTTATAAGTGAAAGTAGATTACATTAAAGGTCCCTTTCACAAAGTGGACTGAGGATGGGGGAAGGGTCCTAACTCCTCCCCACCCTCAACACTTTCTTTTAAAAGGTGTTCCCATAAGGGAGGCAGTGCTATGCTTCTCAACCAACAAGGTAAAGACTTTTTGGTTATCTGTGCCTAAGAAACTTCATGTTGGGCAGGATAGATTAGGAATCTGCTACATACTAACTAAAGTCTTAACTCTAAGGAGGGACAGTCTGAAGTTGGTCCTGGTCATTTCCAACTTTTAGATAAAAGTTAACTGAAAGGCCTTTTGGGTGGTGGGGAGAAAGAGGAGGCTGAGATAAGAGCAGTGACTTAATGGCTAGAGTGTCAGCTGGGGAATACCCAGACAGCTTGGAATCGAAGCTGCCAATCCAATCAGGCGTCCTCATCTCTAGACCAAAGATGTATGGGTAGTTCACAGTAACAGTGGTATCTTGGGAGATAACAATAAAAACTCAACTGTCTATCAGTTGTAAGTAAATACAGATACATCAGGATGCATTTTCCTCACTGGACAGAAACACATTAAGTGTATTTTTAAAAGTATTTATCTTATAATAAAACAAGTTAGTGTACTTATTAACAATAACATAGCTCAATTTTTAAAAATATTTCCATATTTATCAAATGCTGTTCAAGTTTTTTGGTATTTTTTTTAGGGCAGTATAGTATAAAGGATCCAGTATAATATAGTATAAAGAAAAATAAAACACTTTCCCAGTTTTTCAGATGTCTTGAAATTGTCAATCCTAGAATGAGACAAAAATTAAATGGTATTTCATTAGTAATATTTAGAAGAAATCTTACAGACCAATCCCCTTAATTTGTAAATTGAGCCCAGAAGTAGTTAAGTGACTTGCCCAAGTCACAGAATAAGATTAACTCTGACTAAAACCCTAACCTCTCTCTAAGACTCATCATGGGCTTGTAGCCATCCCCCAAGTGCAAACCCCAAGAAGGTAGGAACTTTATCTTATACAAATGCTGCATCTTTCCTATGGCACAGCACACTGTACACAAGAGGGATTTAATAATTTGTTGAGCTGAACCCCAAATTTAACTTAAGAAAGCTGATCTCACTTTCTTCCCATATTGTTTTCTTGCTACTTGAAGATCATCATAGCCAAGTACTTCATTTTCTCACTAAGACCCAGATGAAAGATAATTCATGCCAGAGACTTTAAAGTTCAATTTCTTTGAGTTGGAGTTTTGCCACGACATAGAAAAGATTACCTCATGCAAAAAAAATCAATGGATAAAGATTTAAAGTGCCTACTATGTGCCAGGAGGAGCAGTTAGATGGCATAATGTTTGCTAGAGTGCCTGGCCTGGAGTCAGGATAACCTAAATTCAAAGCTAGCCTCACACACTAGCTGAATGACCCTAGGCAAGTCACTTTACCCTGTCTGCCTCAATTTCCTCAAAATGAGCTAGAGAAGGAAATGGCAAACCACCCCAGTATCTTTGACAAGAAACCCCAAACAAACATGTGCCAGGTACTATGCTAGACAGCTGGAAAAGACCTACTTCCTCCACAGTATGCCTGCAAGATTAACCTGACTTTACAAAAGGGATGCGATGTCTCTGTGAGAAACTGTTTAAAATGAGGTTTTATCCCTCACCTCTTGAAAAGGGAGTTGAGACTACAGAGACTTTAACAGTAGTCTCCAAACTTTCTGGATTACATATCCCTATCAGTAAAACACAAGGACAACCCAGAACCCTGAGCATACACCCCAGTGGGCATGTTTGTGACTGTAATAATTAACATTCAAGGTTTGCAAAGGGCTTCGTACACACATACAAACTTTGATCCTCACAAAAATGCTATGCAAGTAGTTGCTATTCCCCATTTTAAAGACAAGGAAATTGAGGTTCAAAGTCTCAAGTCTAGGTACCTTGCCCAGGGTCACACAGCAATTAAATATCTGAGGTTGGATTTGAACTGACTTCCTGACTCCAAGTCTACCACTCTGCTAACAGTAACATCTGGCTGACCAGGTGCTATGGTGCCAATAATTAATTTACATTGCAAAACAAAATGAGAAATTTTATGAGGATGTAATTAAAATCAAATGATACATGATCCTAAGGTCAACAGGGAGCTAGGTGACATCAAAAAGGTTCATCTTCCTAAATTCCAATCTGGCCTCAGATGCTTCCTAGCTGTGTGACCCTGGGCAAGTCACTTAAGCCTGTTTGTTTCCTCATCTATAAAATGGGCTGGAGGAGAAAATGGCAAACCACTCCAGTATCTTTTCTGAGAAAACCCCAAATGGGGTCACAAAGAGTTGGACACAACTGAAAACCATTCAACAGCAAGAGTTTATTGGGGGGGGGGGTGATATAAGAAATTTACTGATAGCCATATGAAGGATGGATTGGAGAAGGGAGAGACTTGAGGGAGGGAAACCTATTGAGAAGCTCTCAAAGTAGCCCAGGCAAAAACTGACGAGGGACTGAAGGAGAGTATAGTAGTGACTGTGTGTTCAAATAGAAAGAGAAGTACTTTATGGACAAAACACTCTTATCTCCTGACTGCCCCGACTGCACAGAATGTTCTCCCTCCTTGTCTTCACCTCCTGCCTTCAAGTCCCAGGTAAGGTCTCGCCTTCTATAGGAAGCCTTTTCTGATTACTCTCCGTTCCAGGGCCTTCCCTTCTGATTATTTACCATTTACTCTGGATAGAGTTTGTTTGTACATCATTGTTTACATTTTTGTCTCCTCCTTTACAGTCTAAAAGCTCTTTGAGAGCAGGGTCTGACCTTTGTCTTTCTTTGTATCCCTTGACTAGCAGTGAGAGAGGGAGTTTTCTCACCAGAAGTTCCTTACAGCAGTGAAATCTCAGGTCCAGACCCTCAGCACCTACCTCCAAAGTTAAGTGAGGTCCTTCCTAGGAAAGAAGGTGGCAATAACATCACAAGGATGGAGAGTGATGGTTCTCTGACAATCTGAGAGAATCACTGATACGCCATTGTGACTGACTCTTTTGTGACCCCATTTGAGGTTTTCTTGGCAAAGATACTAGACTGTTTTGCCATCTGCTAATCCAATTCATTTTACAGATGAGGAAAGTGAGACAAACAGGGTTAAGTAACAGGTCTAGAGTCACCCAACTAGAACTAGTAAATGTCTGAAGCCAGATTTGAACTCAGAAAGATGAGTCTTCCTGATTTCAGGTCCAACACTCTATCTACTGAACCGCCTAGCTGCCCCATGTCACTATCATGCTTGGTAAGAAATATCACCTCTGAAATACCTGAAACCTTTTTTCCAAGACTTGAAAACACGTCCAAAGTCAAAAGAAAAACTCATTCTCTGAGTGACCTGCAAACAATCTGTCTGCATTCCTTGGAATCTCAAAGTTACCCATATTAATAGATAACCGTTTTTCTATATCCTAGACTATGATCACGAGTGTTACCAAAACAAATCCCAAGCAGTTTGTGCTCTCTATCACTGACTAGGATCCCAAAACCACATAGATTTAAGCTGTTTAGGTCTTTTTAAAAATTAATGTTACAAGGTCTTTCCACTGCCTTCATGAAGCCAACTTCTTCATTCAGCCACTGCCAAATCAGCAATTCTTCTGCAGCTCAAGATGCCAGAGTTACCTATGGCAATGAGAAGTTGGGTGACTTCTCCTGGGTCCTGTTACCAATATGTGTCAAAGGGGACACTTAAACCTTGAATAGTCCCAACTCTCACACTGTCTCAGTAGGAAGGGAAGGGAATAACAGCCTAATATCATTCTGGTACTTCTATGCAAAACCTAGATTATTTTGATTCCCCTGATTTACTGAAGAGGAAACTGAGGCCCTGGGAGGTAAATCACTTGTCCAAAGTCACAAAATGGCAAAACCCAGAAGAGAACCCTGATCTTTTGATTTCCAAAAAAGGACATTTTGTTATACTATGTTACTCTTCCTTTACTCATATGAATATGGTCATACCTTCATTATACATGGATAATCAAAAACTGCTATTTACTTGAAGGCTGACTTACCTCCAATGTCTACAATACTCCTGGGCTCAACCCTCCTTGATGCCCCACTCCCAAACCACAGGGATCTCTAGACTCCCATTTTTTACAGTACGCATCACCCATTCTCTTCATCTGACATGACTGTCTTATATTTTTAGCTATGGGACTATAACAACCCTAAAGACAGGAATTTCTCTCTGTCCTTTTCTTTGTATCCCTCCTAAGCATCCTCCTGCACTGTCACTTGTAAATATCGGGTCAAGCAGTAAATGACTGAACTCTAGGTGAGGGGACTGAACCTCCACCAAACAAAATTCCCGAGGAGTAGTAAACGCATTTTAACTGCAGCTTGAACAACAAGAAGTTAAGGAGAGAAGGGAGCCAATCAATCCTCAACAGGTATTTAAGAGCCTGAGCTAAGCATATGTTTACACACAAATACACAATTAATTCATGTGCTTAAGTCTATAAACTGGAAAGATTATGACTCTCCTCTCTTCTAATGTCTCAGGTATGTAGATGCAAGTGGAAGGAGTTAAATAAAATACATTTTAAGCTGCCCAAACAACTAAAAAAGCAGCAGAGAAGAGGTAATCTGGGATATGGTGTCTAAATCCTATAGATCATGATAATTATGGGGGGGGGGAGGATATAGCACAGGTTATCATATGACTTAAGAGACTAAAAATGAAGATAGCTGAAGAGAAATAGAAAAGCCTCAAAAATAAAACTGACAGTAAAAGTCCCTGAATAATTCTAATGACCAAGGAAAGGAGAAGGTATCTATTCTTCTTCTTCTTATTATTATTTTTGCTTTTCAGAGGGGGGGAAGACAGGGCAATTGGGGTTAAGTGACTTGCCCAAGGTCACATGGCTAGTTTTTGTGTTAAGTGTCCGAAGTTGGATTTGAACTCAAGTCCTCCTGACTTCAGGGCCAGTGCTCTATTCACTTCTCCACCTAGTCGCCCCAAGGAGACAGTATCTAAATGAGTTGGCTGCTAAAGGAGTTCTTTGTATAAATTTAATTTTTAAAAAATGAAAAGCCAAAAGACAGAAAGAAAAGCATTTAACTAGCACAAATATAAAAGTAACAAGGATCTCTAATAGGATAGGAAAGGTAAATCCCAAAATGTGCTGGAGTCTGTGAAAAATTCTAAGAATGAACAAATAAAAAAGGCAAGGACACAGAGGGAGTATGTTGAGTATACTGGAGAAAATAAAGTTCCCTTTTGTCTTTGTGCAGCATGGAGTTACACCAGGAAAGTGTATAAGGTCTGATAGGTCCCAGCACCAATCTGGAAAGGCTTCAAATACATGCCTAATAGACATGATGTGTGCTGTCTGCGGGAGGCCCAGCCCAAGTAAGTCCAAACAAGCTTATCACTGGAATGGTCACAGGGTAATGAATTATTTAGTCAGCTATTCATGAAGGTAGACTACTAAAACATACAGGGGTTGTAACCTTCATCAGTGATTGGAAAATCCACACAGACGGCATCATGGATCCACTAAATTTTGCCTTTACAGCCCAATAAAAGGAACAAAGAAGGAATAAAACCAAATAAACTAAATGCTTGCAATTAGGGTAGTCTTAACACAAAAATGGGAGAAAGCTGTGTTTTGCTTCTGTCTCTACCCTCTTTATTTTGCTTCTGTCTCTACCCTCAATCAAAGAAAATGATCTTCAAACTGGAAATGGAAGAACAAATATGGTTAAGGAGGAAACTAATGATCAAGCTAAGCAATGAAAGTAAGAAAGTACTCAGCTGCTTTAAATGAATTCAGAGTGATCACCTGGCTCAAATGCATTTTCTATTAAGGTCTGGAAATGATGTACAGATGTTCCCCAAACCATTGTCTATAATCTGTGAGATAGCATGGAGAAAATGGTAATAATAGTAAGCTAGAATTTATAAAATTCTTTGAGATTTATAAAACACTTTACAAATATTATTTCATTTGATCATCACAATACCCCTGGGAGGCATTTGCTAATAGAATTCCCATTTTACTGTGAGAAAACTGAGGAAGACAAGATGTTAAGTGACTTGCCTAGGGTCACAAAGGTCATATCTGAATTTGGGTCTTCTTGAATTAAATTTACAGTGCTCTATCCCTAGAGATGGATTCTGGAAAGCCCAGACCAGTGAGCCTGAGGTCCATCTCCCACAAAATTCTCAAACAGATTACTGTTTAGATTGATTTGTGAGGAGGCCAAAGAAGCTGGCACAGATTAGACTAAGAAAAATGTTATCAATTTCAATGGGCTTAAGAAGCACATCCAAAAGGCAGAGATCATAGAGCTAAGCAGGATGGGAAGCACCAAAAAAAAGTTTTATTAACATACTCGAATAGAATTATTTTGTAGGATTTTTAGAGTTTGAAAGGACCTGGAAGATCATCTTGTCCATGCCCCTCCTTCTCAGGTAAGGAAACTGAGGATCATAGAGTTAAAGTGACTTTCAAAGGTCATGTGCCTATTAAGTGGCAAAGCTGAAACTGTGTATCCTGCTATACTCATTTCATTTCCTATTTTCATCAGGTTATTAGATTAATAAATCAACGCAATGCTATTTAGCTGGAATTCAGCAAGGCAAGTGACAAAATCTCTCATGATATACTTGCAGAGAGGAGGAATCAATGGAAGTTAGGTTAAATATGTCTGTAGATGATTAAATGACAATGCTCAAGGAGTACAGACAATATTGGGAGTCAGGAAATCAGATTCTAGTCTTGATTCTGCCACTAACTAGCCATCTGACCTTGGTCAAATAACTTTCTCCCCTATTGGAGGCTGAATTTTCTTTTCTATAAAATGAGACACTTAAAGCAGACAACCTCTATAGAACCTCTGAGTTCTGGAATTCATATGCACCTTCCACAATATACTAAAATGAAGTCATCAGGCATATCAGGTGTCTCTGGCTGGACATAGGGGCATAAGGGGAGGAGGGGAATAAGAGAATCAACAAAAAAGTAGGTTAGAAAGGAGTGAATAGCAAGTCTTCACATTTCAGAGACTAATGATGGAGGTACTAGTGTAAAGAACTCTGAGTCAAGACTCAAGGGAAGAGGACCCGGGAACTAATCCTGCCTCTGATGCTTACAATCTATGTGACTTAACCCTCAGTTTACCTGTCTGTGAAATGACTAGGTAACTCCTTGAGCTCCCGCCCAACTCTAGATCAAGGAGGCTCTTATCATCCTAAGACCTGAGAGATCTAGTCAAATTCCCTTATTTCACAGATGAGGATAATGAAGTAGAGAGAAAATGGAAATAAAGTGCCCCAAAGCAGGACACCAGCTAGTGAGAGAGGAGGAATTAGAATCCAGGTCTCCTGACTTTATGTCTCATGTGCTCTCACTACCAGCATTTAACATATATAATAAGATCTGTCCTTCCACAAAGCAGAATACACTGCCTTGCTTTACCATCAGACCATCAATAGAAAGCCACAGATGATAGGCAGGTCCTGCTGACAAAGTCTGGCTTCTCCCAGACTGAGAAGGTACACTGTCTTTTAACTCCTGCCTCCTTGACATCCTTTTCTGAATTCTGACTAATGCCACTGCTTGGAGTCTGGAAGTTGAAAGTCAATAAATCCATCACACTATAGCTATGTCTGAAATTAGGCTCAAGACAGTTAATCTCTTTGAAACAGCCCAAACTCTAAAGGACGACACAAAGACTTTCAAGAGGAAAAGGGTTAATTAATCACTATCATAGAAGCCTGTGATCTGAAAAGGGTGAAGCCCATTTCACTGTGAATGCCAGAGGCAGTCATGAAGAAGGGCTGGTCAATGCTAATAAGTCTTTACCCTTTTTCTTTGGTCTCTTAAATTCTGCTCCCAGGAGATGGGCAAGGAAGAGAGAACAAGGTAAATGCTACTTACATAACCTATACACATATCAGCCTATCACAAGAAATGTCTCTCCCACTAAGGATTCCAAATGAAGAGCTGAATCTAACATACAGATTCTCTGACTAATAAGAAATAGTTTTAATATTCAAGAAACATAAACCATTGCCTAAGCAAAACCCAAAGGTTTACTTTACTTGGAAATAAGAAAGGTACAACAGAGAGAATAGCTGCGGGGATCCAAACTGGAAGAGTAGGTAGGAATGGAGGGCAGAGAAGTTAATTGGTCCTACCCCATTAGGAGAGATCTTCCATCCTAAAGTAACATGGAAATTAAACAGATAAACACAAGTCAACACAAAAGAACTGGGAAACAGGAGCAGTCTTATCTTCAAATAGTTTATAGTCTCTTAGAGGATATAAAACTAACATATACATATATGTATGTGTGTGTATATATATGTGTGTGTGTGTTTATATCTATGTATACACACAAACACACATAAATACATATATATTTTTAAAAAGGAATCCAATATGTAATCATATATAATGAAATGCAATATGTGTATGAACTATAAATGCCCTATTTAATTCAATTCAATAAACATTTATTAAGTACCTACTATGTGCCAGGCACTGTGTTAAGCAATGAGAATAGAAAAAGGCAAAAGACAGTGCCTGCTCTCAAGGAGTTTACAATCTATTGGGGGGAGGGGTGTAGAGAATAACATAAAAAAATACACAAAGTGAGTTATACACAGGGTAAATAAAAAATGAGAAAATACTTGAATTTAGAGGCATTTGGGAAAAAGAGAAAAATCACAGAGAACTTCACAAAGGAAGTGGGATCTAAACTGGTCCCTGAAGGACCTTGGATCTGAATAGTCAATGAGAAGAAGGATGAAAGGATAGGCTCACAGGATCATAGATCTGAGAGTGCAAGGGGTCCTCAGAGATCATCTAGGCTATAGGGCCCACAACACTCCTGGGAGCAACCAAACCAGATTAAAATGTAATTGAGAATATTAAAGAAAATTAATAAAAATACAATAAGATGCAGACAATATTACATTTTAAAACTAAGTCAACATGCAGCCCACACGGATCCTTATGTACAGTTTAGTGGCCTCCACTTCTATTTTGAGTTTGACACCCTTGCTATAGATAAGAGGTTCTTAACCTGGAGCCCACAGAGGGGAATGTGAAACTTTGGGATGAGGAGAAAAGAATCCTATCTTTATTTTTACTAATCTGTAGCTGAGATTTTAGTATTTGGTTCAATTATTTAAAAACATTATTCCAAGAAGGGGTTTATAGACTTCAGTAAGTCTGCCAAAGGGGTCCATGACACACACACAAACTGCTGACCAAGACCAGCCCTCATTTTATTGATGATTACACTGAAATCCAAAAGTCAATTGCTAAGGAACAGACAACTAAATGAATGGCAGAAATAAGAACTGAATTAGTGCTCTCAATCCAAATCCTTTCCATTTTCCCTTTCACCACACTACCCACCCCCAACCTTCCCATGCCAAAAATTAGGGGAGATACATTGGGGTCACCATGAACAAAAGCTGAAAGGTCAATTAGAATGAGCATGGCTGTATTTGTGAAGCATTAAAGACAAGAGATTAACTGAAGTAGAAAGTACTATATTGAAATCGATGAAGTGGACAGTCAAATACATGAGTCCAAATCCTGACTTAGACACCTAGAAGTTGTATGACCCTGGGCAAAATCACTTAACATCACCATACTTTAGTTCACATAGCTATAAAATGTTAAAAATAATTATGTAAAATGAGGGGGCTGGTATCTTAAAGTTTCTTTTACCTCTAAATCTATGATCCTATATAGTTTGGGCATATGGTTAAGGAATGATGTGGGGTAGGGGTTGGGAACGGGACACTTCAGTACTTAAAAAGCCCTTGTAGACAAAGGCATTTCAACTGGATAGAATAAGCAGCATTACTGAAGGATTCTTTTGGGGGGGGTGATGCAATAAACAGCTCTTATGGAAGAACACTTTCTGGAAGTGGTACACTGTAGGCACTCAAGAAGGCCGAGTCTAGGAGACCAAGTGGAAGACTCAATAGTCAATGATCAACAAATATTTATTAAACACCTAGGCACTTTGGTAAGTGATAGGGAATAGAAATAAGAAAGGCAGTCCCTGTCCTCAAAAAGCTTCTAATCTGATGGCATATTACAGTAAACTACATACAAATTATGTAGGTTTGAATAAAGAGACAGTTTAGTTACCATAGACAGAATGCTGAATTAGGGGTCAGGAAGACCTGAGTGTAAATTCTGCCTCAGACATTCACTAGCTGTGTTACCCTGAACATGTTACTTAACCTCAGCCTCAGAATCCTCATCTGCAAACTGAGAATAATAGCACTTCAGTGTTATAGTGAGAACTGGCTGAGAATAGAAGGAAAGCACTTCGAAAACTTTAAAATGTTAAACAGATGTTTATTATTATTATTATATCTGTTACTTATTATTATTATTATTATTATTATTATTATTATTGTGGTAGCAACAGGAATAGAAAAGAAAAGATAGCAGAAAAGATATTCCAAATGGTAGATAAATTGACATAATTTGATGACTAACTTGATAAATGTATCACAGATGTTTAATTTCTCATACAGCACCTTACATAGGGTTATGAACTTAATTTGGACTCCTCCCTGGGAGAGAGTGATGGACTCTATAGGCACCAAATACAGCCAATGTTTTAAATGTTTTGGGGTTTTTTTTTTTGCTTTTTGGAGGGGGTAAGGGAGGGTTAAGGAACTTGCCCAAGGTCACACGGCTAGTTTTG